>CM032393.1:7215304-7672804 GCA_019049475.1 Eueides isabella
AATTTAACTTTGCAGGCATAGGCCTGTATGAGATGAACTACAATTGTATGAGATAAACTATTGTTATAAGATTCTAATATTTTTTATGCAATTCCTGTTAATTTTGACATGTTGATTATCTTCCTCAATTTGTGTATTAACTTCTTTCTTCGTGCTTAAATTCTTGACAGTTGATCCAAGGGAGATACTATATATATATATATATATATATATATATATATATATATATATATATATATATATATATATATATATATATATATATATATATATATATATATATATATATATATATATATATATATAATATATATATATATATATATATATATATATATATATATATATATATATATATATATATATATATATATATATATATATATATATATATATATATATATATATATATATATATATATATATATATATATATATATATATATATATATATATATATATATATATATATATATATATATATATATATATATATATATATATATATATATATATATATATATATATGTATATATATATATATATATATATATATATATATATATATATATATATATATATATATATATATATATATATATTAACTAAATATGGATGAATCTCTTAACTTACGATCTGTATACACAATATACGGTGGCCTCCAAAAGGTTCATTTAAGTAATAGAATATTGAATGCCTCCTATTTGTAGTTTGACTGGATCAACAGAGTTAGAATACTTACAACGGTGTGCGAAGATTGTCACATCATGATATTTTTTTTCTTTCGCAGCTTCACGCTGTATCCCGCACATGTCAGAGTGGGCAGAGGAAACTCAGGAACCTAGTGTTAAGTGACTTAACACTAAATTCTCAAGTTTCTTGTGTTCCGTCTGACCGTTCCACTTCCTGACTGATGACTTTACAAGCATATAAGTTATTGCTATAAGCAATAATAATTTATAAAAATAATTTATATGACACCTTGTTTAATATTTTTTTCATGTTATATGTTTATAAAGTCTTTGTTTGTTTGTTTGTTTGAATACGCTAGTCTAAGAGTCTTCTGGTGCAATTTTAAAAATCTTTTGTATTAGATAGTAATCATTTTTACCTTTATCAAATTACAAAATACAAAATGATGGGTTATTTTAATAACAATTTTAAGCTACACAGTATTTTTCCATATTCAATTAAGCAAGTGTGATACGTTGTGCGTTACATTAAAATCCTTTTACGGTATATCAAAAGAATGGATGTTTTAGGACATGTTTACATTTACAAAATATAAGAGTTGTGTTCGCTCGGTCGTGTAGCCTTAATTTCCCACTAGATTACCTCAATAGGGCAAGAAGTCAACCGTAGATCTTCTGATGTTGTACATTTAGATATGTATTGTTTTAGTCACATTTTATTACAAAAAATATGAAGTTCAACTTTAAAATTTTATAGTTTAAAAAAAACTATTACAAATATTTGTATAATATTATAGGTTTACATTTATACATTTTTACGAAAACCACATTTTTACCATAAATATTCTATTTACACAAACACAAAAGTTATTAATTATATTTGATAGTTATGATTATGATTCCCAAGCTGTATAGTAGTCGCGATCGTGTCATTGATTTTTTATTTTAAAAATTAATAAAAATAAATAGAATAAGGAATTTGCTGATCTGATATTCCTATTAGCATGTTGAGTAATACGTTAATTACTTGATAGTAAGCGATTACCGCCTCCCACATCCCCGTGTAACGTATACGCACAATAGTAGATTGCAACGTATCTGGATGGTGAGGATCATATGTGTAGGATACTGTCATATTTGGGGTACAGTGGTCAATAACTAGTTCTTTAAACGTCCGCATTTAGAATACATCTTTGAACAATTTATATGTACAAACATGTCAAATGAATCTATTGAACACGTCAAATTGATTATAGAAAAAAATATTGTTTAATCGACGGCAACAAATATCCTTTAGAATAAAATACTGTACCATATAAATTAACAGAGCAGTGTAGCTGCGTGTCTTAATGTGGAAATTAATATTTTTATTTGTACAACACTTGGAAGGTACAAATATAAATATCATGTGAAAAATCTAATAATTTGATCTAATTAATTATTGCTGTGTTTAATAAATAAAATTAATACTTTATTGTTTTATTTATTTTTCGAAAAATAAACATATTTTTTTACAATTAAAGTTATGAAAGTATAAGAAAATATTACAAGAAACTCCTGTAATGATACTGAATTAAATTTCCTTTAAGTGTTATAATAATTCTTAGGGTCTTCATAATGTCTCAAGACTCAAGGTGTATGAATAATTCAAGTAAGAATAGAATTTTCATAATCTACCATTTCTGGCGTTTGTGGCGAGCAATTTCAAGATGTTTACCTACTGTTATTAAATATTGCGTAAAACATTATAAATGGTATATTATTTTCCATTTTTTTATTAGTAATAAAAAAATATATATTAATTAAAATTTTATGTATGTTAATAAGAATTTATTAGGGAAATATATCATCATAATCACGGTTTTTTTTTTACTGTAAACCAAAAAGTAATCCGTGCCTTTGTGGACTTGGCAAAGACATTTGAAGATTTGTAAGAAATAACGGGAGAATACTTCCCCGGTATAATGTAAGTAGACCTTTGGTGCAAGACAAAAGTCTCTTTACAGTGACCACTCAGCCTGCGTGCAGGAAGGAGACGGCATATCGCCTTGGTTTGACATCTAATCGGGTGTTAATCAAGGTTGCATATTGTCATCTTGGTTCTTTGAAGCTCCATTCTCCCTGCCTTTCACTGTAGGGCATATACAGCGTGAAGTAAGTAAGTATAAATGTATGATTATGGATATTCATTGACTACCTGTTGCCGTTGACTTGCACCAGTTATCAAAAGACAAACTAGAGTTGAGACGTTCCACTTTCCAACCAAATTTGAGACGATTTGCTTTGTCTAAATATATATTTTATGATCTAATAGATAGACAAGGAGGTGCAGCAACTCATAAACTCCTTTTTGTGACAAAATACCTTCTACCCATGTCTTAAAGTATTTTATTAGTTAAAGTATACAGAATAAGAATCATTACTTTCTTAGAGATTTCGAGTTCATATGTGAAAAGGGCTATAGCATAAATTATTATTTTAAAGGGAATTACTAGGGAGATATAATAGTTATTACAAAAAAAGATAGATCTGCTCGAAATTTAGCTAATATCGATTTGAAAACGAGCCCAGGGAAACATTAGAATATCATTTTTAATGTTTAGGCTGCTGCTAAAGGACTTTAATAATAATGTTAATAAATGTAAAACAAATTAAATGGAATATATGCGATTAATCAGGTTAAATTTGTATAATTTAAAATACATTTTAAATTATACAAATTTAACCGATTAATCGCGTATATTCCATTTTAAAAACTTTTGGAAACCCAACGTTTCAAATAATTTGCAGTAGTCCTTGGCTAAGGGTAAATCAAGGCCACCTTAATTTAACCCGTCTGTCAGTTGACATAATTATTATATCAAACTACCGCCAATAGTTTCTTAATTGTCTCCTGTACGGTATTTCTTTCTATTCTTGGAGAATAAGCTGACTGTATAATGCCCTCGGGTGTGTTGGGTTGATACTTAATTTTTCTATGAGTGTTAAACAGTTTTCAATCGTCGTCTCAATCGAAATTAGGATATTTTTGTATTTGAATAGTCTCACAGGTCATTCTAAAGATATATTTCTTCTCTTTAGCGAGGATGTTTGGTTTAACAAACCTGTTGAAAAAGTGGAGCTTATTCGCTGTATACGTTGCTGACTTCGATATATGTCCATTATAACTATCGGAGATATGCTAATTAACCCTAACACCGATGCTTCTCTTTGTTTGACCAATGCATGATGAGCCACAAACACAATCTAATTGGCACACTGCAAAGGAATATTAGATTTCGTTACATTAACAAAGTGCAACAATTGCGAAAATCGAAATACCTTAATTCCTAAAGTCATTTATTGTATACATAAAGCATATAAAATATAATTACATTTTTTATTACATTTAGTTTTTTATATTTTGTTAGCTGTCCTGGAAACCCATAAGTATTTACTTTAGGCATGTTACTTTAAAAATGGACTCAAAAGAAAATAATGCTGCAAGGGACGATAAAATAAAATATACAGTAAGACTAGTTGGCTGTTATGTCGCACAGTTATGTGAAATATATTTCACTGCACGCCGTCATCGGTCTCTGTAAGGCTAGCGCGCGCTACAGAGCTCAGGGATCTGACTAATGGTCGAATTATAATTAATTACATTTAAGACCAATCTTTTAAGACCACACCGTGATTGACGACACCCATAATTTGATAATGATAAAATTAGATCAAAATATATTTTTGTTTTTTTTTTTAGTTCAGAATTTGTTTGTTAATATTTTCTTTTCTTCGCTTTGGTTATAAAGTTTGCCTTGTACTACGGCGTTGATAACCGCCACTCAATTTCATCATCAATTAAGACAAAATGCCGAGAATTCAGCGCAGAATAAGAATGAAGCGTCTTAGCACTTGGGTTCTTCTAACTAGTATTACTATTAGTTGTTGAAATATAACGCAAAAAAATTGAGGTACCATTGTAATAAAATTCGCCCAAAACGTACGTATTACATGTATGTGTAGTAATGTCTAGTATTCGCATATATTTGCTAGTATTTCAATTTCTGATTGTTTTCTCTGTTATATATATTCAGCATTTTACCCATTAACCAGAAACATATATGACTCTACTCTTGTTCTCGCCAGTTCTTTTAGAAGCTCTGCCGTTATTGGATGCATGTTATTTATTAATTAATATACTTATTACTTATTAACTAATTAATTTAATTTTTTTAGACCTTCATTCCAAATAATTAGTATGTTCATCTGATAAGCAACAGCTAACGATGAGCTCGAAGGGTTTGTGCGACCTTGACCTTACTTGTGTTGAGGAATATCGAAAAATATAATTTCTTAGTGAAATTTAAAATATTCCAATAAATATTCGTTCACGTCGAGACGACACTAATGCTTATAAAACTCTAAGCTATAGAGATCACTAAGTTAAAGTAACTTGTATGCACTAGGCATTTAGCCTAAGTTTATAATCAAGCGGATGTCGAACAATGTTGCGCCATGTTAGCTTCGTTGTTCTATTTTTATTTGGATAACTGTCTACAAGGAAAAATAGGTAAGGAACATAAAGTAAGTTAAATTGCCTACCGCACATAGATGATGCAGTTCTTAATTGTAAAATTAAAATGCTAGTTAAAGGCACTGGTCAATACTATGAAGTAAAGATCTACTTCGGAATACGTGGATCAACGCGTAAATGTAATAACAAAGTGAAGTGTGTCTTAATAAGACAACGAAGTCTATAATGTCACTTTCTCTAACAATTTTTATAAATAATGAATATAAATATTAAACTTAAACTTATAAAGCGTATAAAAGTTTCGAACGAAGCCGGATTTGAACCCGCGCCTCTTGAAAACCGTTCAAGCGCTCTGACCAACTAATCCATTCGTTTTCACTAAGCTCCGTCGAAATTCTTATACGCTTATTACAACCTATTTAAGTTTAGTATTTTCTGTCCTAAGTGTGAAATAACACTTTGAAAAGTAGTTAATATAATATATTAATGTTATTTCTTGAGATAGTGCTTAAGGCGAAGATAAGATAAATAAATACAAAAAGAGCTTCTGTTTTTGCAGTGCACCGAGCACCCAAATTGGGCATGTTCCTTACGTTTCCATTATAAAGCCGCAGGTCCCAATTCTTGCAAATGTTGCAGGGATTTCCGCAGCACTAACACTAGCGTGGTGATCCGACCATATTGATGATTGAACATGTTTACAAGTTAACTGTTAATAAACGATATATATGAAACATTTTACATATTAAGTACCTACCAGCGTTTCAAGTCGTTATTCGTTATTGCCGTTTCGAATCTTTAGTTCTTTACCTATTCCTTCAGAGGAACAAAAGTGAAAAAAATATTTTTAATTACTGTTTGAGCTATTAATAGTGATAATTTAATACTGATCATTGAAAAAAAACATTATTTATGTGTTTCTTGTCGAAATATAACTATTTATGTAGCAAATAAGAGCGAATGCTTACTTATTCTAATTAGCTTCACGCTGTATCCCGCACACGGCAGGACAGAGGGAACTGTCAACTTTTTAATTGAATGTTTACTTTCGTTTATAAATTTATACTTCACCACGTACAAGATACTACACGTCACCACGTACAAGATACTGATACTATCAATATCTCTCGTCAAAAAAAGAGCAAGACCTTGACAGTGAGGTGAGAATAATGCTGAAACGCTAGCTTTGTATAATATTTTATGTTTAAATTTAACGTTATCAATTGAGCTTTAAAAAAAGGAACGTGTTAAAAATTAACTGAATGTTAAATCAGTATATTGAAAAAAGAGCATTAACATTCTTAGCTAAATAAGAAATTGTTAATTTTTATTTGTTACAGTTACACTAATATTATTTTATACTTTATCTTATTAAAATTGACATTTTTTTTCTAATTTTAATCTCTCTCTTCCTATCTCATATTATGATCTCTTTAATCCTATTATTAAATAATCAATAATATGTTTTAAATAAATTTAAAGAACAACAAAATATATAAAATTTCGTCTCTTTAATTAATTCTAAAAATAGTTATATATGGCTGGCAATTAGCTACTAGGCAATTTATATTGATAAATCTTTAATTTAGATGTTTCATATTATTCTATCAAAAAATAACTACTTGCATGCCTATAAGTTTTACAAAACAGATAATCGAATGTGTCATTTTCAACGGAAAATTTTTGGCATGTCTCGAAATATAATAGACACACCCGATGATTTTTGGAGTATCAATTCCTTATAATAAATAAAAGTGCCAATTACAATTCATAAATAAAGTTCATTTAAGTAATGTACAATAATTACTCAATTTACTTGAAAATTTTGCGTAATTATTATTTTATTTTCAGATGTAATAATTTGCAATCGCAACATAATTCTAAATATAATTCTTAAAAAAATAATTTTAAATCGTAAAGTAGGATTTTGACTTTCGATACTTTGACAGGGATCATCGCTAAATTGTATGAGATATTGACCTACCTACCTACTATACTATTTGTATTTTCCTCGAGTAAAAGAAATGTTTTAGTATTGATTTTGCAATTAATAATACAAAACTTCATCATCTACTTACCAAATGTGGAAGACATCTATTTATTTACGTGAAATTTAAATTTTTAAATTTAAATTTTTTAAGAAAGTAATTTGTTATGACATTTAAAAGGTTATAAAATCGCTATATAATATACACCACAGTTTTGGTGTGGTTTTTACGTGCTTCTAACAATAATTGTCATATAATAACTAGCCACGCAGATGCTACCGTTCAATTGAAAGTTTTAGCAGTATTTCCCCTACGATGATGTCATTGGGCTATTTCATGACCTTGTCCTTAAAATGGGCGTAAACTTTTACATTACCTTTATCGATAATATTTCCTTTCGAATATTTTTTCTTGTATTACTGGCATTTGTCATTCTGTTAATATTTTTTTCAAATATGCACTATGGAGTTAAGTCCTTGTTCATTGTTAATAATTATGGAGTCAAACCTCAGCCATGGAATATATCATTATAATATAGATGATTTTGTGATGAGCTTAATTGAAATAGAAAGTCAAGTGCAAGTTGGACTCGTTCACTTGAGTCTTCCGTACATATTGTTAGATTGTCTACGGAAAGTACATCTTATTATATAAAATACATCTTATTATATAAAAATTTAAGTTCACATGCCATGCATTTTGTATTTGTAAATTTATAATTTTTTTTTATGAAATTCCTAGTAACATTTAAATATTATATTTCTTTCTTTATTTGATTGAATGTTTCAAGAAGATAACGATCACACCTTATTCATATAAGAAACCACCTTACAAGAGACACCTTATAAGATTTTTTATTTAAATACTAAAATATCACCTCATTCACTGTATAGTAATAAGTCGAAATCCTACAATAACTTACGGCGTTATTAAGTAAATTTGGTGCAAGAAACGAATCTCACAATTGATAGAGTCTATGCTCCTTCAGTGCACTGTTTGTAAAGATATTTCAACCAAGTATTGAATCACGGGAAAGTAATGAAAGACTTATTTTTATTGCATAACAATAATTCATCCATTTTGGAAATCATTGAACTCATATTATTATTAATAAATGTATATTTCTAATAACATCATGTGTTTGTACGACACTTCATGTACGTGCTGTTATAGTATATTTAATATACTCCCTAATTATTTTTATAATTAAACAATCTATTTTTACGATTTACAGACAGACATAGTCCGTAGTTCTAATATACATTGTGATGATCATAATAACCATCGGTCTCAATAAACATAACATTTTTATGCTACACCAAATTGCTTATTCAAGTAAATTATTCATATAATAGTTTCAAACATAATTCCGTCGTTACCCACGTATGTTATAATATTTTTTTATCAAATTAATAATAGAAATTACGTTTCACTTGAACCTTTATTTCATCCTAGAGAGACTTTATAAACATAGAATAGACAGTCCTTACTCTGCTTTCTGCTCGAATTAAAGCTCTTGTATTAATTATTAAGTACCGGACCACATGATGCCTCTAATTGGGGTATACACCCCATTTTTTATCTATCTGAATACACCATGTAAAAGTTTTGACGAATTATTTTCATTTCCCTAAGTGGGAATAAATAAAATAATAATTAGGGAAATGAAAATAATTCGTCGAATTGAGTTGGATCGAACCCACTACTAGTTTACAGAAATATGTACACAATTACAGACAGATAACAAAATATCTAAAAATGTTATTTAATTATCTAAAAATATTTTACACAGTGTATTCAGATAAATAAAAAAAATAGTATTCTCTTGTATACAATCATAACATTTAAAAAATTCTAAAATAAAATAATAAAAAGAGAGTTTAAAAATTTTACAAAACTGTAAAAATTTTGACATCAGCATATTTGTATGTTATGCATTATTATGCTATATCTATTATTCATACTTTTCAGTCACAACACCAAGTTTTCTTACTTACTTCTTTAATAACACATATTTTAACATATTGCATCCTTTAATATATTTTATTTATAAAATATAAAATTAAAATATTTCAATGTTTCTACGGTGTAGTAAATGTACATATCTAAGTGCTCGGTCGGTCGCGTAGCCTTAATTTCCCACTAGATTACCTCAATAAGGGCAATAAGTCAACTGTAGATCTTCTACATCGTTGTTTCCACATCCTTTGTTTTCTTTTCAGATTTGTATACTTGTTATGTTTAACTTATATTTTATTTAAAAAAATATAAATTACAAGTTTTAAATTTAATAATTTAAAGAAAAGTAATGATTATAAATAGTTTTATATTATATCATTAACTATATATGTATACCTAATATTATTGATGAATATATATTATATGTACCTAATAATATATGTAAATAAAAAGCGAACGGAGCGCCAAACGCTATGGCCTCAGCGTATCTCTTTCACCTTGTCCACTCTCATCTACCTGTTTATACATGCCCACCAGGGATCCTCATGCTTTAGCTTGACCCTCCTTCAGTATCGTAAATACTGTGTTTTCGAAGGTTAACCGAGGTATCCCCCTTATTCTCTTACCATTCACTTTTCCTTCATAAATCTTTTTTGCCATTCTTTCTTAACCCATTCGTTAAGAAAGAATGGCAAAAAAACGATGTCCCCGTTTGACCAAGTTTACCTAAGCACTTTTTTCTTCATTCTCGCTGTGGAATCCACGCTAGTACCCACCATTCTGTGTATCTCTTCAAAACTGAGTCCGCATGTCCTAGAAAGAGATTGGATCTCTATAGTATTCATCGTTGTTACATTCTTATTTTGTAATACCCACGTTTCGCCGCTTAACAGGGTTGGTGCCAATACAGCATAGTTTACGGCTTAACGTGCAGCTACGCTGACGTTTTGTCCTCTCGATAACGCAGCTAAGTCACTGTTAACTTCGTTAGCGGCAGCAATGCAGCAATATGCATTTCTAAATCCATTTTGTATCTTCAGTCTCTACTAAACATACTTACTCAGCTTCACGCTGTATCCCGGACGAGGCAGGGGTAAAGACACTCCGTTCCACTTCTGTTCCCCACTTTCCGCCGAATTTGAGGCATTGCGTGTTGAGTGGCGGAACTCAACGCCGCGTTTAGCCTTATTACCAGAGCGAAGAAATGAAACATTAAATATTTAAATTGAAAATATTAAATATGTCATTTCCTCGATTGGGGATCGAACCCAGAACCTGTCGGTTACAGTCACACTCTTATGCCGCTGCGCTACGACAGGCCTCAATAACTATATGTTATATATATTTTTTTATAAAGCGGGTGAATCCGTCTACTAGTTGTTTTTTTGTTAATTATACTGCTTGAAGCTTGGCCGCAAGAAAAAAAAATATACCTATACATATTCAAATAAATCTTGAAATATAACCTTATAGTATTGTATTCCATTACCATACCACACAAATTACAAGGACAAAAACTGCATTTGATTAAACTTTTATAGGTTGTTATGTATGTTTGTTAATAACAATTAATTATAATAAATTGAATATTCCTACACATTTATGTTTTTTTATTTCATTAAGTCATATATGATCTAATAAAATTTACAAATAACAACAAGTCACTTAACCAAAACTAAAAGTAAGAATAAATTGAAAAATAAAATAATTATCATTTTTATAAAGTTATAAATATTTACTAATTAGTTATTAAAGTATATGTATATTTTATAGAATCCAAACTTCGTCTTCTATCTTATTCATCGGAAACAGGTACTTTTTAGTTTCTGGTAAATGCATATTTAAATATTTTATTCCCATTCTAAGCGTCGGAGCGAACAAAAACTGCTTTGTACTTTGTGATAAATGCACAACTTTTTCTTTCTCTTAACTCTAATACATAGTTTCCAGGTGGAACTACGTACTTTACAAATATTTTGTCATATATTTTTCGTACAATTACATATTTTTTATTTAGCCTCTTGCACATTTTTTTTAAATTTTATTTTCATTAAATGGAACCAAACAAATATTTACATAACGAGACAAAATAACTAACATAGAAACCGCTATTATATTTTAATAAAAAAAATGTTTATGGAATGTAGGTATATTATTAATATCCTATGTTAAAGACCAAAGCTAATAGAGGCATAACTGAGAACACACACTAAAACTTGACACTGAAAGTAATAATTTTAAATTAAATACACAAAATATGATTGGCTCTGTTCATGACAATTCCATTAAAAGGTATAGAAAACAGCGCAGTGGGAAAACGTCGTAACATTTAACATTTGCTATAGTTATATGTCATTTGCCAATATACCTTGGAAATTATTTTTCTCAACAGAATGCTCTATTTCATTCTTTGTAAATTAAATAAGATAAAGTATTGCCAAGACTGTGGCAAAATGTTTATAAAATTTCGTCTAGATGGACTACTTTAGTAAAAGAAGAATTTGCACCATAGTTGTATCAAGATTATAAATAAATAGTTCTAATATATTTATGTTACGATGAAAATACGTTATAATTGCATTTTAAAAAAGCGTAGATATTATTTTTGACAGATTCAACTATTTGCTCCATTAAAAATATATATGCGGTAAAGGTAGCAGCAACTGGGTGTCGAAATAGGAAGCACGTGGTGTTTATACTTAGGAAATTTGAATTTACCCATTGCTGTGTTCATTAAGATCAGCGATCGTCGTGTTGCATGGCACTCCGCATACTTCTTTTAACTTGCTTTGTTACGAGTCAGATCTATTGGTCATTGGTATATGCCAGACGTTACCATTCAGCATCCTAATTTTAGGAATAATTTAGTACTTTGACGGATAGTTTATCTGAAATTATCTCAGAATAGATAGGATAGTAATGATTATTATCCTGTTACTATCCGAAATTAAATTTACAAAAATAAATTATATTTTAATATTTGAAGTAAAATATTACTACGTGATAATAATGATTGCATAATAGGCGAAGTTACAGGCCATTATTAATTTACATGATTAAATATTTTATTATAAATGGCATTTGTTACGTGCGATTAAACAATAATTTATTCTGTATTGAATTATACTCGTGTTCAATAGATTCTATTTAAGCTGTCCTCCTTATTAATATCTTTTTGATTATAATGTATAATGTGTAGGACATTATACAAGAATGTATTCTTAATGCGAACATTTAAAGTATTTATTGACCACTGTATCCTAAATATGACCATACCCTTTACATACAATCATCACCATTTGGATACGTGGCACTCTATTACTCTGTTTCCTTAGGAACTTCCGTACAAGCGCCACGCGTCTGTGAAATGGCCTACTTGTGGAAGTTTCTAGCTCAACACGACATGAGTACCTTCAAAAAGCGCGTCAAACTCCACCTTTAAGGCCGACAGCCCTACTAAAGCTCCTTTCAGAAGTTACAAAGGAGTTACAAAGGGTCGTGAGCGGCGGTAATCTCTTATCATCCATCAGGTGACGCGTGCGTTCGTTTACTTTGTTTTTTAAAGAAAAAAAATATACACTAAATTAATTAAAATAGTTAGTGTGATGGAAGAATCAAAATGTATAATTTATTTTTTAGAAAAAGTGTGTAAAGTGAGACTGAAGAGACTATTCACTCTCCGTAAGAATCCGATATAGACTACATGGCGTATTTATTATTGAGTGGCAGAACTCTATGAAGAGTTACTTAATAATATATTTAATAATATTTAGAAATTAATAAAAGACCCTAAGATACTTACACACCTAATTATCTTATAATTTATATTCAGAAATATAATATAATAGTCTAATTGTCCTTCATTTGTTTTATAAAATTATAAACTATACAACATTAAACAACAACTAGAAAAATAAAAAGATAAAAAATAAAAATAGACTTTAAAGACGAATCCTGGCCTGCTACAGTCTCTAGTCACTTTGCCTATAGAAAAAATACTAAGAATAGTAGGGCTAGTGTGGCAAGGACCGTATAACAGCAATTAGTGCGTTTATTAGTAAGAAGTACTTTTAAAAAAAATACAGTGGCAAAAGGCCGCATTGCAAAAAATTGTGTCAGAAGTGGAATCCTGGTCTGCCACAGTCTCTGGTCGCCTTTCCTAAAGGACTAATTTATGCATAGTTATAAAAGTTATTAGCTGTAAAAAGTATTTTATTAAAAAAAAACGACTAGAACACATAAGACACGACACGACACGAACGACTAGTACAGTAAGTAGTACACATTTGTCGTCAGTAGATTTCACTACTGGCAACAAATTTGTTATGCGGCTCTTCGTCACAATCTTTTTTAAAGAAAACTACATTTTACCATTAAATACTGCTATTGGCGACCACATCCTATCCGATTCGTATCCGATTTAATGATTTTTTATTTAAATAATAAATAATAAAAAAAAATAAAATAATTTGCGGATCCGCTATTCCCATGCAATAAAAAATAACAATAAACGGTATTTCCTTACATAAGCATATTGAGTAAAAAGTTGGTAAACGTGAGAGTAAGATTTTCTCCCGCCGCCCTGTGTAACTTTCAGAGGCCCCGAGTAACTTTTAGTTTCAGGTTCGTTTCTGGCCTTAAAGTGGAGATAGATTTTCGAAAGTACCAATGTCGTATCGAGCTATAAACACCACGTTCAGTAGTAGATTGCAAATGGTGAGGATGATATGTGAAAGATAGAACCATGTTTAGGATACAGTGGTCGATAACTAGTTTTTTAAAAGTCCGCTTTCAGAATACATCCTGATACAATTGATATGTACAATTAAAAAAATAAAAACAAGGAGTACATTTTAAATTGAATCTATCAAACACTTGAAATTTATTACAAAAAAAATATTCTTTAATGTAGATAAAATATTGTATCGTATAAATTAATGGTAACACTGTAGCTGCGCGTGCTAATATGGAAATTAATATTTTATTTGTACCACACTTGATACAAATACAAATACTAATTTATATTTGAAATAATTGATAATTTGATATATCTAATTATTATTGTGTTCAATATCTAAAATTAAACTTTAATTTATTTATTTCGAAAAACGAACCTATTTTTTGCAATCAAAGTTATGAATGAATAAAAAAATATTATAACAATCTCGTGAAATGTTACTGAATTAAGCTGCCCTTAAGTGTTATAATAATTCTTAGGGTCTTCATAATGTCTCTAAACTCAAGGTGTATGAATAATTCAAGGAAGAATAGAATTTTCATAATCTGCCATTTCTGACGTTCTCGGCGAGCAATTTCAAGATATTTATTTGCCTTTATTAAAAGAATAGGGCTCTTAAATAAATATAGCAGGAAAACATTTTAAAATAGTATACTACTATTCATTATTTTACACGCACGTAATACTATTAAAAAATATATTATTGTTAATAGGAATTCATTAGAGAAAAACATATGTATATTCTTTGCATGCTTCTTCGTAAGTGTAAGTCTGTGCAAGTGCATTTAATTTTTTTAGGATACTGTAACAAATAAATATTGTAAAACTTTTGTCTGTCTTTTTTGATTTTCCGTGCTAATCTCCGGAACTGCTGAATCCATTTTAATCGTACTCACTGGATAAACAACAGAGCACCATGGAAGCTTCTTTTCATATTAAAATTGTATATTGTATAATATTTATATATAAATTTAATGCTGGATAGAAATATTAGTGTCAATTTTGAACATAGTGTGTTAACATTAGGTTTCTGAATTCCCTCGGATTGCTCTTCTTTGTTCCGAATACAACGTAAACTAAATTATATACATAAGTTTGTCTTCTTCTTCTTCCTGGCATTAATCCCGGCTTGCTGTGCCAGGGTCTGCCTTTCTACTGAGCCTACTCCACTTTGCACGATCTTTTACGTCCTCAGTGGTAAGACCATTGGCTCTCATGTCCTGCATCACGACATTCAACCAGCGCTTCCTTGGGCGTCCGGGAGGTCTCACTCCAGGGACAGACATATCAAGACACTTGCGTCCGACATAGTTCCTAGGCCGGCGCGCAACGTGACCATACCACCTCAGGCGACGCTCTTGAAGCTTATCCGCTATGTCACGGACTCCAAGACTACCTCGAATGAATGTGTTACGTATGCGGTCAGGCCGCTTTACGCCGCACATCCATCTCAGCATCTTCATTTCCGTGACATGAAGCTCCTGAGTGTGCCGAGATAGTACTGGCCAACATTCGCTGCCGTATAAAAGAACCGGCCGAACGATGCTCTTATATATCAGCCCTTTGAGTTTTGTTGGTATTCTGCGATCGCAGACCACACTAGTGACCCGCCATCCGCTCCCGCCATTTGGCCCAGGCAGCGCTTATCCGACCGTGAACGTCGTGATCGATGCCTCCAGACTCGTGCATAACGGATCCGAGGTACCTGAACTTTTCCGACTTAACGGCTGGTTCAGTACCTATATGGATAGTGCTCGAGTCCGGTCTCCCGCAAGCCATGTACTCGGTCTTCGACACATTTAGTTTAAGACCGCCGTTCTCAAGCGTACCATTCCAGAGGTTCACTTTACGCTCTAGCATCAGCCGGTTCTCTTCAACGAGTGCTATGTCATCGGCATACATCATTAGCCACGGAGGCTGGTCTTGGATGTGAGCCGAGACAGTATCTAGCACTACGTTGAATAAGAATGGGCTAAGAGCTGAGCCCTGGTGAACCCCTACTGTAATCTGGAAAGGTTTGGTGTCGCCAACAGCAGTCCTAACCATGAAAGTGGAATTGTGATACATGTCTTTGTTAATCTCAATATAGGCCTCAGGGATCCCTTTGGAACGCAATGCCCACCAGATACACTGACGAGGCACACAGTCAAAGGCCTTCTGCAGATCTAAAAAAGCCACATGCAGAGCTCTCCTCTTTTCCCTGTATGCCTCCATCAAAGTTCTGAGGGCAAAAATGGCGTCCATAGTACCCGATCCAGGCTGAAATCCATATTAAGACTCAGAGACAGTACACTCTCGGCGGAGCCTGATATCGATAATGCGCTCGAAGAGCTTCATGGTGTGACTCATAAGCTTAATGCCCCTATAACTACCACAATCTTGGACACTGCCCCTTCCCTTGTAAATAGGGGTAATAAAGCTAAGCCGCCACTGGTGTGGCATCTTTCCAGTGTTCAAGATATGGTTAAAAAGGTCAGTAAGTATGAGCACACCAAGAGAGCCCAACGATTTCCACGCTTCGATCGGAATTTCGTCAGGCCCCACCGCTTTTCCGTTCTTCATGCGTCGAAGGCAATTCCGAGTTTCGTCAAAGGTCATTGGGGCAACAAGTCCGAGGTTAGGTGGTGGGTCGTGATGAAGACTGCACAGATGCTGTGTGTTCAGCAGCTCTTGGAAATAGCTTCTCCATCTCTCCTTCACAGAAGCGGGATTACAGAGCAACGTGCCCTGGGAATCTTTGACGCAAAGACATTTTGCGAAATCTTGCGTCGTTTTATCCCGGACACGGGCCAGTTTGTATATGACCTTCTGCCCCACCGCAGTTTCAAGTTTATCATATAATGGTGATAAACTCTCACTGCGGGCTCTGGCTACAGCTTTTTTGCTGACACGTTTTGCTACTATGTACTCCAGTCTGTCTTCAGGAGAGTTGGATTTCTGCCACTTCTTAAAGGTAGCCTTCTTTTCACGAATCACCTCCTGCACCTTGTCATTCCACCACCATGTCTCCCTGTCGATGACACGTCCTCCCTTAGAAACGCCAAGAACTCGTCTGCCTGCCGCAATGATTGCTAACTGAGCTCGATCCCAAGCATCCTGAGCAGTCTCGGTGTTAGTCATAAGATTTCGACTTTTTACCTCTGCTAGGAAGTCGGTCTGCATCGGTCCATTCAGCAACCACCACTTGATCCGAGGCCTACGTTTCTCGGCTACTTTCTTCTTTGGAGTGACGTTAAAGTCCATGACAAGAAGACGATGTTGGGCCGTCAAGCTTTCACCTGGAATGACCTTACAGTTAGTAACCCTGCCCATATGACACCGTCTGGTCAACAAGTAATCAATTTGCGTTGAGTGGGACCCACTTTTATACGTGATAAGGTGCTGAGGATTCTTTTGGAAGAATATGTTCACAACGGCCAGATCAGACGCAATACAGGTTCTTAGAATATTTTCGCCCTCTGTATTGCGAAGACCGTGTCCGAAACCACCGTGAACACGTTCATACGTGTCTGCAGCCTTACCGACGTGGCCGTTTAAGTCTCCTCCACTAGAATTACTTCGGTAGACGGTATAGCAAGTAGAACCTCTTCATACTGCTCCCAAAATGACAGCTACAGCTGACCGTGCTACAGCCTGCCTGGGGGGCGTAGGCACTGATTAAATTTGTGGTAACTCCCTCAATCAGTACCTTTACCCGCATCAAGCGATCGCAGCGACGGTCAACTTCGAGGAGTCCATTCTGAAGCTCTTCAGAAATCACTACCGCCACACCGTTTTTACCAGAAGGTGACCCAGTGTATATAAGCCGGTAACCCTGTCCGATGTTACGGGACTTATTGCCCTTCCAGCGAGTTTCCTGGAGGAAAGCGCACTGGACCCAGCGTCTCGTGAGTACATCTGCGAGTTCTCTGCATCGTCCGGTAAGAGAGCCAATATTCCACGTTGCAAAGCGGAGTTTTCGTCTGGGTACTCGCGTCTTTAACCGTGCCCGTACTTGACACGGTAGCCCTGGCCCACTTGTCGCAGGTGTAGGGCGATGTGCCTGCGCGTCGTTTAGCGGCGACGCCCTAGCCGTACCCATTCTTTTTATTTTCTTTGCCATAAATGTGGCGGTTGGCGGTTTTTAAATGGAGCGACTGCCATCTGACCTCCAAAACCCCTTCACAGGGAAAAACCGCGGGAAAAAGGGATGGGATTGGTGGAAGTGGGGGAAGGATAATTAGGAGGGATACCACTTTTATGGACTTGATGGAGATATAATAGTGGTGGCTCGAGGATCCGGGGTCGCGTACCCGTATGCCAAAGAACACATATCGGACAGACATATGTCAAAGACACCCTCTGGATATAATAAGTTAGTTAATATATACATAAGTTTGTATGGTGTATTAATTACAAATATTTAAAAGTTCAATAACATTTTTTAAATTAAATAATAGTAATGTATTACGAAGTGCAAACGAACATAAAATATCAGATTCAAACTTTCCTCTCCATTATAAGATAGTGAAGATAAAATTGACGGGATCCTAGAGTTCCATAATTAAGCCAGAGATGATTAAATTACGATTTCTTAGTCCGAGGATGAAAGCGGGGTAGTGGATGCCGCCTAAATCCTTTTATCGTACAAAGGAGCCTAAATTAGAACAGTATATCGCCGTAGGCTATTGAGCTGTCAGTATTGACTCAATGGAACTTTTGAGCTCAGCACTAATCATTAATGAATATTTTTCGAGAGCAAGACAAAAATTTTGAATACTACAATATTGCTTTTTAGACAGTTTTCAGTGCTATTGATTTTGTCATTTATATGATGCTTTCGATTTACTTATTATATTTACCACTTTTACAACCATAAGCTATTATTAAATTATATGTAACCTCCTTCAATATTATCAACAAGACTTACAACTACAACAACTACAACTGAGATGGTTTTATACCTATTTTACCAACCATAGAAGTAAATCGATGATTTTAAATCATTTTACACGTTGTACATGTGTTATTTTTATTTTCAAGTATTTCACTTTAATGAACAGGAAATCTGCAATAAATTTAAATAAAGCATTTACGTCAGCGTATGTTGTATGTAGTATATCATCTGTTAATAGCATGTCAAAAACCTAATTACCATGTCTTTGCTTTAGTGAATTTAATTAAGTTGATTGACTTCACGCTATATGACGTACATAGCAAATTAGGTAGAGGCTGCCTAGTATTACTCGTTAAGGTACTTTTTCTCAATTTGAGGCATTTTGTGTTAAATGGCAGATATCAACACTGCTCTTTGCTTAGTGACCAAAGAAACGAGAACGAAATGAAAATAATAAATATTTTAATTCCTCGTGTTGGAATCGAATCCATAACCAGTCAAGTTTACAGTCACACGCTTGTGCGTCTGCGGCACGACAGGCCTCAAAAAAATGATATAATATTTCGTTGAATTTACGTAGTCTGCAATATTTTTGTTTGGCTCATAAATATCATTTAAATATCAAGTAAAAGAAATGTTAAAAGCAGAGGATTCATTACAACAACTTAATCTTTTGGAAATGAAATTAGGGAATCTTTATACATAAAATGTACCCTTCTTTTCACGTTGTTAAATAAAAATACAAATAGTCGTAAGAGAGAGAATTGTTTGAATTTATCTTATCATTCTGAAATTTAAATATTCAATGCATAAATATTGTGTTATAAGTGATAATCTTATCAGAACAATAAATTAATTGAGATTAGTAAATGAAATAGTGTAATTCAAGCGGGCCGAGCTGCGGTTGGTGCGCCCAGAGATATAAGTGCTTTTTAAGTTGCTTTCTGTGTATAAAAAATATTGTTATTGACGTCTGTCAATATAATATTTGTAGGAATCACTAATTGGCAATTATTATTTCAACCTAAATAAGCTAACCTCGAATAGTTCATTATAAAAATTGTTATTGCCAAATAAAGACAAATGTTAAATCTGTCTTTCACCAAGTAAATTTCAAAAAAAGTACACCAAAAAAAAGTATATCACAAATAATAAACACCATACGTATAACAGTTTTTTAATAGAACAATTAAACAAAATAGCAGCAAAAGATTATATTGCGATAAATGTCTACAAGAAGTACTTTTAATTTAATGTTGAAATTTAAAAAACCTATAACCTTACAACAACTTCAATTGTGGTCTATGTAGGCTTACTACAGACAATTCTTAGTACGTTAAGTAGTTTTTACGTGAAAGAGGAACAAACATCCATTCTCACAAAATATTAATAGTATTGGTACGATAGGATTAAAACACAATTGCACATACAATTTTTCACTTTTTCTTTTATGGTCACATACAATTTAATCTGATTGTGCTGTTGCATATTAAAGAAATTAACTAACCTGAAAGTAAGCAGCAAAGGTAAATAAAATTGTCAAATTAAATAAAAATCAAGATGCTATCTAGAATTGTGTAGACAGAAACAGGTTTATGGTGTATTTTATTTCTTCACAGTAATTTCATGCCATACCATTAACATTCTACGACACAAGAACCAAGTGCTTACCTCATATCATTATTCTTTCGCCTTTTGGAAACTCCATTTCGTAGTAAGAGCAGGCATTGCCCTTAGAAAAATTTGCCTCATAAGTTCTCGCGTCATAGAATGTTAATCGTATGGCAAGTAATGTCGTGCGCTTGCACGACATTACTTACAAGTACATTGTTTACTTTGTAAATTTATTTATATCAATTTATCTTCCTCCGAATTAAGAATTGAATATCTTGACTTGCGAAGATAAATGACTAACCTGCCTATAATTGAATTTGAAAAAAAAAAAAACTTTGAAATGATCGTAATTTTATCTTGGTTTATTTTTTTAGATAAAGAATTTTTATAACTACCTGCATTTATTATTCACGTTCCCTTAATTTCTGTCAAATTCTTGCGACAGTTCGTTCTGACAGGCGGAACTCAAGGCAGCGCTATACCAAATTAACACAATAAATAAATTAATATAATAAAAAAAATATTTCCTCGATAAGAAATCGAATCTACAACATTTTATCTTTGAACGGGAAGTAGAAGTAATAAAAATCGTCAAAATTTTATTTGTAGACATATATATTTATTCCATCATCATCCATCCGTTCCATTTTCTATTCAGGATACTGAGAATAACTGTGGTTTCATGGTTCTACTACACTTAATTCTAGCTTTTACAATTTATGTATTACTAAAGTACCATCCACACCACCTGGACACGTGGCAGTCAACTTTTGTGCGGTTTCGTAGGAATTTACTTCGACGCGCCACACATCTGTGGAACGGCCTATGCGCGGCAGTATTCCGAGGTCGATACGACATTGGTACCTTCAAAAATCGCGTCTACCTCCACCTTTAAGGCCGGCAACGCACCTGTAGCTCCCCTGGAGTCACACGGGGCCGTGGGCGACGGTGATCACTCACCATCAGGTGACCCGTACGCTTGTTTGCTTTGTCTTTTCCATAAAAAAAATACTTGTTATTGGGATATCACACATTTTAATGCTAAAGATGAGATAGGATAAAACGAACTTTGTCGTCTGACATTTAATGTATTCGTAATGTCAAACGCGGTTATAATAATACTTTCTGTGCATTTAACTAATAAAAATAAGCGTTTATTTATTTCAGAGCTCTACAAAATATTTCTATATTTCACCAAAGCCCAGCGAATTAAGAGCAATCAGAAAGAACGATTTTCCGTGTGTGGTACGACAATCCAATTAATAAGCAAACCTTTCGTATTCACTGTGAATATCAAATATTTGTGCAGCAGCTAGTTATTACAATAAAATATTTATAAAAGAACACTTTCTTATGTGATTGTTATGTGAGAACGGTTTATATATCTTTTACATTTTTTTATATATTACATTTTACGAATATATTTCACATTTTTTTAAAAATTATGTAAGTTTTAATGCAGTGTGTTCTTAAATGGAAACGAATTCATAGAAAAAATATTTAAGATTTTAAATTGTATTTTAAACAAAAGATTACCTTTTAACAAGTACAGTAATGGGCATCAGTAATCGACGCAATAATGTAGTAGCAGATTTGTATTTTTTCTGTATTACACATAGCAGGCTAGGCAGAGGGTACTTAGCCTAACTTGAGTATCCGTTATCACTCAGTTCCGTTTCCTACTTCCTGTGAATTTAAGAAATTGAGTGTCGAGTAGCCGAATTTAAATCCGCGTTTTGCTTTGTTGCCAGAGCCAAAAGTAATATATTGATAACTTAAAATTTGCACTGTAATTTTGTCAGAAAGACTCTAACGTCGTACGTTTTTACCTTTTATTCTAGAGGGTTGGAAGATTTTAAAATATAAAAATATAAGCAAAAAGAATACATCTTAGGTAAAATTTATTGTTATTAACTAAGTTTAAGTGTATTTATACTTTATTATTTAACTCAAGTATTTAACATTGATTTGAACTTGTATAGTAGCGTTTTACTTAAGTATAATGAGCAGATAGCCGTATAACATCGTGATTTTTGACTTCATTTCGTATCTACCATTGCGTAAGTACGCTCTTGGTGCTCTATGGCATATAAAAATTTATGGAACTTCGAATATTGATATTCAGCTTTACGATATCAAAATTGGTACATATGTATATTTTTGTTTAGATTTTAAATTTTCATTAACAGTATGCTACAATTGAAATTTTTTTTTAGCCATTCACTCTACTGGCAATCAGGTTTTGACTGTATATGATGTATCATTATATATTGGCAGCTTCGTTATTTATTGGTTACTAATTTTTCACTTCGTTTTATTCGAAAGTGCATTACTTTCGAATAAAACGATTGATTTATTTCCAAAACATTTAGTATATATCTTCTAGGTTCTAATTTTATAAAAAATATTTAAGATAATATGTTTTAAGCGTACATTTATGTATATTTTTAGTACTCAACTACTATGCTTCACAGTATATCCCACACAAGGTAGGGTAGGCAGAGGGAACCTGGGGAATGTAATGTTAAGACACTCCGTTATTGTTTGTTTGTTTTTCTATCTGGATGGATCCTTCGATCTGTGCAGCTGTTACGGACACTATTTTACAAGAAATGGAATGTTACATTCCAAACACCGTCATCCGTATTGGCGGTAGATCACAGCCCTGATTCGATAAACCTTGCAAAGGATCCTCCGACTCCAAACGGGATATTTGTGAACTCTGGGTTGCGGCATTAGCTGCGAAGGACCAACAAGCCTCTAAACTAAAAAAAACCTGAATGCCTCCAGATCCTACAAGAAAAGGATTGCCCTTGAACAAATACGCAAGAGGTTGAAGAGCCCTCCATCGAGCACTCGCGCGTTTTGGTGTCTTGCCAAATCCGTTGAAGGTAATTTCTGTCTCCACCCTGCAAGGGTGAGAACATGCAGAAGAGAACCTTTAATCAAAGTTACCGTCTTATGGCCTTCTCAGGAGATTATGCAACTGGGTAACCAGATCTTTGATTGACCAGATCTTTGGATCTTTAGCTCAATTGCCCCCTTTTAAAATAAAAAAAAACATCAGGTTTGAGAAACCCAACATACTCGCTATAAAAAACAGATATATTTCCAAAATTATCCGCCAGGTTATTGAAATACAAAAACATCCTAATTTCAATAGAGAATATGGTTGGAATTTTTCTACCATTTGGGACCCAATATAAAACCCCTCTAAAAAAAAACTCAAACACACCATACTAGAGGACAAGATACAGTATCTTGTCCTCTAGTATGGTGTGTTATATATTTAACCTTGCTATATATTTCCAGGGCTGTACACGAGGCAATTAAAAAATCGTTCGCGGTATATAATAATCAAGCCAACTGACACACAAATGCTACCTCAGACTTCCTGTTAACACGGGCTACTGAAAAGTATTCGAAACGTCGGTTTTTTTAAAATGTATCGAAAGCAATATATGTATGCGATTAATCCGGTTAATATTGTTTCATTTAAAACATTTTATATTATATTGACAGTTGCTTTCTACTATGATGACGACTTTTATCTTTTTACATTAAATTATATTTTCGTAATTTTAAGCAAAAAATATACTCATATACATATTTTATGTTATGATCAAACATTTGTAACACCAAATGTTCCAAAACATTATATGTATATTTTATAACTAAACAATTTGTAAAAGTAAGAAAGAAAATTGCAGCCCAGTAGCAAATACCTTCTACCCATGTCAAACTACAGAAATAAGACGCATTTTTTGCCTTAGAGTCTTCGAGTTCATACGTGAAAAGGGATCTACAGGATAAATTATTATTTTAAAAGGTATTACCGATTTCAAATGCTTGTCACGTGTACATTATGTATTATAACTATTAACATATGCCCGCATAAGATTGTAGATTGATTTTCGAAATTAGTCTAGAAAAACGTTTAAATATCAAATTTAATAATAAAAAAAATATGCGTTAAAGACTAAAAAAATAATACCTAAAGAAATCTAAATGAGGTGCAAAAGCAAACGTTATATTTTTTTATGTCATATTTGAAACATGTAACTTAAAATGGGCGAATAGGAGAATAATTTCGCAAGAGACAATAAAACAGTAAGACTACAGTAAGACTACCATATAAAAAGCTGTTAGTTTCAGTACGCATCCTAAGGCTAGCAGGTTGTTATGTCGCGCAGTTACGTAGAATATATTTCACTGCACGCCTTCATTACTCTCTGTAAGGCGAGCATGCGGACTACAGAGCTCGAGGATCTGCCTAACGATTGCAATAGTCTTACTTACATTTAACACTCACCCTTCACACTCGTTGACGATACACTAAACTTGATCATGATAATTATCATGAGCACAAAAAAAATAATTAAATATACACATTTAAATTTCCGTCTAATTAGACAGAAGGTATCATAAGATCAACTTAATATATTTATACTATAGATCATTTGAGCATATTTTTTATATTTTACAGTTTTATTATCTCATAACTTTTAAACTACTATTAGACCAAATTACTTTCTGTAAAAGACAATTATTATCTACGTTAAAATCAAAAGCAAAGAAATTATTTATTTGGATAAGGATTCATTTTTATACCATAATTATGCATTGCAAATATAATATGTATTTTAAATTATTCATGACGATCCATTTCTGAATACATTAGTTTTCACGTAGAAGATAAACCTATACTATAGCGGACCTTTAGTTTAAAATTTATAAGGTTAACAACCTCACTATATATTGTTTTGAAACAGCTCCCATTCGATGCAGTTTTTTCCGTCCTTGATACTGTGATGAATTAGGCCTTTGCCATTTGTTGGAAAATATTAATGTTTTATACACAAAAAACAACGAAACACTTCCTCTTAAATCACTCTATGTATTAAAAATATACCGCAATAAAATTTGTTGCGTACTTTAAAAACTTTGTTTAGCACAATTTATTGATGTACTGTGCATCTGAACATCAATAATTTTCTAATTATTTTATTAAAAAAATAATTATTTTTAGAAAATAAATAATCATCTGTAACATTTTCAACGATTTTATTTTGTATGACCCGAGAATAGAACAGTCAATTTCATTGTAAATAATTGAAAGTATCAATTTCAATTCATAGAGCAAGTTCATTTATATATGTAGTATACTGTCATAAGTTAATTTACTTATAAATTATATATAAGTAAATTAAACTATGATAGTATACTACGCGTGTAAAATGCATAATAATTGATTTATACTCAGGTGTATTAGTTTGTAATCGCAATACATCTGGAAATATATTAATATTTAATAATTATTAAAGAAGTTATGAAAAACATTAAAATTTAGGTCGCTCTCCTGGAAGGTAGCATTTTACCCTTTAGATTTTTTATCAGAAACTATCGATTGCACATTCAATACTATGCAATTTGTATTATTCACAGACAATGTAAATACATGTATTTTAGTATTATTTTTCAAGCAATTAATGCTTATTTAAAACTTAAAAGCCGTTCACCCCCTACCTACTCGCAAACTCGTTTTGTCAAACTGGTTACGTCAGACTACTGAATAAGAATACTGAATAATTTTTACTTATATCTTAATAAATATTCATTATTTAAGTAGACGATTACAAACTCTTTTGAATCGTCAAGTTACAAAAAAACATCTATGGTGTCAATCCTACAGGAACCTAACGCCGTCTCGGCAGGCGGGTCTGCTGAAAAGAGCCGGCAAGAAACTCAACAGATTCTCTTTTCAAAACATAATTTAAAGAAAATGTAAAACATTATTAGCTTATTATTTTTTACACTTTCTTTAAGCATTAATCCCACGTACTCTTTTTATTAATAATATATTTTTAAATTTCACTTTAAATCGTTGAAGTAGCAAGTCCAACATCACTTGTGGAATTTTATTATACATACGTGTACCATTATTTATGGGACATAAAACATTTATAAAATTTTTGAAGACGTAAACTAGGCGTGATCAGCTTGTATTTTTTCGAATATATAATATAATACTAAATTTGTACTATGATACAACCGTACAAATATCTGATTTTTAAATTTCTTCTAGGAATTTCCGAGCTCCCATGCTGTAAATGGCCCGAACTACTCCTTTTTGAATTACGAATATAGATTCGATATCTGCAGCATTGCCTCAAAGTAATATTCTGTAGGACAATATGTTATGAAAATAATAGAAGTACACTGCCGAGCAGTATCCGTCAGCTGCCTCACTTTTCTAAAAGCGTAAGCAACGAAGCTAAGTCTGCCCACAAGAGAAGACAGATAGTGACCCCATTGAAGTTTCGGATCTAGGGTTAATCCCTAGAATACCGTGCTATCAGAAAAAATGAGAAGTTTATTATTAAGATTAAATTTAAGCTTCTGTTTCATAACGTTCGGCAAAGTAAATTCTATATATTACATTTTATACATTAAATTATTAACAGTATACCAATACTTCTTTGTGTTTGCGACATTCACTTTATCATAATTGTCCTTATTATCTACTTAAAAAAATAATAAAATATCATCAGCAAATAGTACAACATCGCATAAATTCTCAACGCCTTTTGCGTTAGGAGATAGAATCGATCCTTGAGGGACACCCATCTGCAGAAAGCTACCGCAAGACTTCCATTATTTATAGTAGCGTAATGAATCCTCTTACTCAGGTACGAAGCATGAGATCACGAGCACTGCCTTTGACTCCATAATGACTACAAAGTTAACGTAACAACGTATCGTGGTCTCCCAACGCATTCTATGAGTATTCCCAAGCGTTATTAATGTAATTTAGGAAGGCAACTCCAGCATCTGTTGTAGATCTGCATCTAGTAAAACCATATTGTGCATTACTTAAGATACTATGTCTATTCAAATACACAGAGAATTGATGAGAATATTATTTTAAAAAAATACTCAATTATGGTAATACAGATCTATAATTGCTAGGATTACAATTTTCTCCATTCTTTAACAATAATATTACTTTACTGTATTTCATGAGGTCGGAAATAATACCTTTTCCCACGCTTTTATTAAATACCAATTATAAGTTAGGCGCAATGTGTGTTAAAATGGAGCTCAGTAACTTAATAAATACGAGTATACCTCATATTCTTAGTAATTAGATCACTGTTTTTTTACAGTAAGATTTTTAAAAGATTTTTTTCTGGTGGTACCACCAGAAAAAAAAATCTTGCATAAACATAAAAATATTGGTTTTATTATGTTTTAAAGTGTTATTCCACACTTAGGACAGAAAATACTAAACTTAAATTTAAAAAGCGTATAATTTTTTTTTTGATCCTGCTTCGTTCAAGATTATTAAAAGATTTCAAAATCTTGCATGAACATAAAAATATTGGTTTATTATTCAGTGTTACTTTACAGTAATTTAGCAGCACCTGATGCAGATGACTTTAAATAAATTTAAATATCTTGAAACGTTTTCACTCTATATATAATTTCACGGAAAATTACATAGAGATTAGTCACTACATAAGTGACTAATCTCTATGAAATTTCCCGTGTACTTTACTTAAATGCCAACCAACTGAAACTTGAATTCACAACGGTTGAAGCTTATATTATTTATTTATAGAACTACACTATCCTCGACGTCAGACATTGACAGAAAACATTACCTAACAGGTTGGAGAATTGGCTGTAATACGAGTAATTTCGCGAAACATATTAGTTAAACTAAATGATTTATATAGATTAAGAAAACGACTACTGTCGTATTCTGTAAAATATCGATATTTAAATCATCGCAAGCTATTATATAATCTGTTAACTAACATTTTTTTTTTCAAAACATCACGTAACATACTGTTGAACCTCTATGCAGGACAATTCAATAGTACGTTCGACAGAAAAATCCACAATGCCAGATCGCGACTTACACACAATATCCTTCCTGGAAAATATTAAGGAGCCACTGCGGACGGAATTTTATCAAACGAACACTCTTGTTACTATAAGTTTCTACGTTGACACTTTTTAATAAATTTGTCATCCAGTGCTCCGCAAGACAAATAATATATACATAATTTTTTTCGGAATAAGTTTAGTTCTAATTCTCTGCCGCCTAAGCCTTGAATGTTAATGTACTACTTTAAAATCATATTTTTTGATTATGGCGCGCCGAGCGTACCAATTGAGCACATATAACTTCGCCAGTGTTACGTTAGAGGCTTTGTCTTTATAATTAGTTTAAGCTAGAACTGAAAGTGTCAATATTTAATAAATTATTATTTGTTATATAACAGGTTTTTGTATATTATAAGTCGCTAAAATAGCAATTAGTTTCTTATAAACTAATGGGAGATATAAGGTATCTTGAGTCAAATTACAACTAGATGATATAAATTTATTTATATCTAAATAAAACATCGCGTCGCAATGATGGTAATTCAGCAACTTTTATATATAGTAACTAAACACGTTAGTTATTATAATTAGAAGTTGTTGAATTTCAATTGTACTTATTTAGTAAATGGTTCCACGACTAATTATATACATAAAAATATATAGTTTAAGGATATAATCTTAAATTAAAATATTTTACATTAAAACCTAGAAGAAATATACTAAATGTATTAAAAATAAATCATTGACACTACTTCCGGACAAAATGGTACTAATTTATGTTCGTTGAAAAGCTGCTTAAAAGATTTCAATAATCGATAATGTATTGTCAAAACTTGATTGTCAGGAGAATGAATGCATAAAAAAGTAAATCTCTAAGGTTATCGATGTCGATCGATAATAAATGTAAACAAAATTATGTAATATTGAAGATAAATATCGTAAAACTGAATATCAAAATTCGAAGCTCAATAACATTTTATATTCAGCCATATCTTCTATATTAGTTAAAATCAATTTTAAATGGTTGGATTAAATAAACGCATTTTGTTGGTAGATAATGGAACAGCTTAAATTAAATTATTCTGAACAGCGTCTATATAAACTGAATTTAAATACATATGTTTTTTGTATTGTTTATTGTAAATAACGTTCAAAAACTTTTAATAAGATATCAATTTCAAGTACTATCCACTATGAATGGTGTTAAAGGTAAGAATGTCCCTAGAATCCAGTCTATATCCAGTAAATCCAGGTGAAAGAGGTATGCCGAGACCGTAGCGTTTTGCGCTCCTTTCTCTCTGCTTTTCCCGCTAGGGATATAGCGTGAAGCTAAGTTAAGTTATCCAGTCTTTATGAGTAAGATTAGACATCATCGTCAATATTAAAGTTGTATAGAAAAAATATAAATTGCAACAGTTTTGTGATTTATGTATTGTATGTTACATTGTATATATACAGAGAAAAAAGTTATCGTAAATTACAAATGTTAAATAAAATTTTCTATTATCAAATCGTGACAGTTAAGATTTGTATACAATTTGCATAACAATGCCTTAATTACTCCAGTGCTTTCTTACTTGGTGTAATTTTGTAGGGAAGATTACAATTAATATCGACGGTGTTATTACAATATTACGGCGAAAATTTACTTTACAGTACAACTAAAGCAATGTTCAACTCTATATTTTACGCATGTGGAGTAATATATGACTGTCTAGCATTAATGTGAGATTTTTTTACCCAAAAACAAAGGACATAAATATAATATTAAACTTAAATTTGAAAAACGTATAAAAATTTTGAACGAAGCAGGATTTGAACTCGCAACTCGAACTGAAGAGATGCTAATAACGTAAGTTGTAATAAGCGTATAAGAATTTCGACAAAACTTGGTGAGAACGAATGGCTTAGTTGGTCGGAGCGCTTGAACGGTTTTCAAGAGGCGCGGGTTCAAATCTTGCGTCGTTCAAAATTTTTATACATTTTTTAAATTTAAGTTTAATATTTTCTGTTCTAAGTGTGGATTAACACTTTAAAAATTAGTAAAAATATTATATAAGATAGTATTCTCTCTTGCCAAACAATAATTCTTACGAGTTGTCTTTGGGTAGCGAAAATTTGTAAAAATCTCCCTACAGAGATTCTAACAATATAAGTTGTAAGTAATAAGCGTATAAGAATTTCGACGAAGCTTGGTGAGAACGAACGGCTTAGTTGGTCAGGGCTTGAACGGTTTTCAAGCGGCGCGGGTTCAAATCCTGCTTCGTTCAAATTTTTATACCTTTTTTAAATTTAAGTTTAACATTTTCTGTAACAAGTGTGGAATAACGCTTTAAAAAATAGTTAAAATATGACATAAATATGAATTCTTTATTCATAAAAATTGTAAACACAAAACTAAATGCAAATATACTGCCTTAAGAAATGTAACTGATTTTTTTCCTTTGTAGCGTAATATAACTTTATCCAGCATTTTTATATTTATTGAAAAATGTTGAATATATTTCCTTGTTGATAACCATCAATTACATCTAAGATTTTTACTTTTACTCAACAGTTGCATATTTAAAGATCTTCCCATCCTTCAGAACATTAAAAACATTGAAGATCATTAGAGGCTTTGTGAACTATATTAAATATATTTTCAATTATCAACTTTTATTATTATATTTACACACTCACTCACTTAACTTCACGCTGTATCCTGCATATGCACAGGGTAGGCAGAGGGAACTTGGGAACCTAATGTTAAGACACTCCGTTCGACTTCCGTTTTCCACTTTCCGCCAAATGTAAGGCATTGTGTGTTGGAACTCAACGCCGTGCTTTGCCTTGTTACCAGAGCGAAAAAATGAGAATATCTATTGAATATTGAAATTAAAAATATTAAATACCTATTCAATTTCCTCGGGTGTTAATCGAATTCACAACCTATGGGCTACAGTCACACGCTTGTACCGCTGCGCCTCGATATGCCTCAATTAATTAATTGTTTTACCTTGTAAATATTGTTTTGTAATATAATGTTTTATTTGCTATGAAGATATACTTGATGCTGCTTGGATGACGCCGGTCATGGCACAGGGTCACTAGCATGTGACTGTCAATATAAATATTTTCCTTTTCTTTGGACTGGTAACAAGGCAAAATGCGATTGTGAGTTCCGCAACTTAACACTCAATGCCTTAAGAATTTAAATTCGGTACATACCGAAAGTGAGGAAAGGAAGAGAGTGGTAACACTAGGTACCTAGTGGTAGGCACCCTCCTACGAGTATGTACCCTTTACCTAGCTTGCCATGTGTGGAGTTCCGAAAAAAACTGCAACGTTAAGGCGTCGATTATCATTATCCTACTTGTTGAAGGGTTTTTTTTCAAATTAACACAATAATAATATTTTTTTTGAGTAGAAATATATAAGATTTAAAATCTTAAATATTTTTTCATAAGTCGTTTTCTACACTATACCTACACTATATATAAAAGTTAAATAAATACATAACATAAAAAACATGTAAAATATACATACACGTACGTTCTCACATTGCAATCACAGAAGAAAGTGTTTTTGTTATATAAATATTTTATTATAATAGCTAGCTGCTACACAAATATTTGATATTCACAGTGAATACGGAAAGAAAGTTTGCTTATTAATTTGATTGTCGTACCACGTACCTACCACCCACCAAACTCGTTCGATTTGAATTGCTCTTAATTCGCTGAGCTTTGGTAAAATATAGAAATATTGTGTACAGCCCTGGAATACACAAGCGTTTATTATTTTATGCTTCACTCTATATCCCAGCATATATAGTAGAGTCGGCAGAGGGAACTTGGGAACATAGTGTTAGGACAATACGCTCCACTTTTGTTCCTCATTTGTCGCTGGATTTGAATCATTGCGTATTGAGTGGAGGAACTCAACGCCGAGATTTGCCTTATTACCAAAACGAATAAATAAAAACATTCGTTGAGTAGGGATTGAACCCATAACTTATTGCTTACAGTCACACGCTGGAGCCGCTACGCCACGACAGGCCTGAATGCTTATTATTGTTAGATAAATGTATAGAAAATACTTTTCATAAGTACGTTGCATTACGTATACATACGCGTAAGGTAATAATATAAGACGACACAGCTCGTCTAGTTACAATGTTTTTACTATCTTAGCTTTAATGTTAAAATCTTCGAACAAAGATTAAAATGCGATATTACACTGATTTAACATATATGTACATCTAAAATAAATGTATAATCTAATAAACCTAGAATGATATACGAGAAACATTTAAACATAGCCATTATTAGGATCCCGTACGTAATAAAGCCATATTTTTTTCAGTTCAGGTTTTACAGTTCTTTGTAGCAGATAAAAATAGGCTTCCAAGTCAATGGGTTTTATAGATCGAGGAGAAAATTATTCATGCATCGTTTTTGCTGCATTTTGTATTTCTCGTATTCAAAATATGTGGATCTATGTACATTTATGAAACGAATAAAGGAATAATCCGTAAATTAAAAATTTATAAGTATTCCATACTTTATATAAATGCATACAGTAAATATAAGCATTACAAACTGTACACTGTAATTGTAGTATTATTATTTCATATAATTAACTATATATAAAGCCTACAAACTTAGTTTGTCACCTTTAATAACTTCCCGTTGAATGAAGATAATTGTTACGAAAGCCTCGTTGTACGAGTCCGACTCGCATCTGACCAATTTTTATTAAAGTAACGTGTATCTAGTAACTTAATATGCTTATTTATTTGCGTGGTCTTGACTTCAGCCTGTTAAAACCTACTATCTCCTGAATTCGATGGAAAGTAAGGAAACATGAATCATGGCTGAGTGAAGCTATAAATAATAAATTATTGAAAAAAATAAACTAAGATAAAATTACGATCATTCTGAAGGTCTTTTTCAAATCCAATTATAGGCAGGTTAGTAATTTATCTTCCCAATTCAAGACATTCAATTCTTAATTCGGGGGAAGATAAATTGATATAAATAATTTTACAAAATTGTATTCGTAAGTAACGTCTTGCGCTTGCCGCAAGTCATTATTCTTTCGCAATTCGGAGACTCCATTTCGTATACTCCAATTCTTTCCCTATGAAAAATTTGCCTTATAAGTTCTCGTGTCATAGAATTTTAATAGTATAGCATGAACAACGTTTAAGAAATAAAAAAACATTGTAAGCTTGTTTCAGTCTACGCACTTAGCATCTATATGTTTAAAATAAATAATATTTTGACAATTATATTTGCCTTTGTTATTATTAAGGTATATATATATATATATATATATATATATATATATATATATATATATATATATATATATATATATATATATATATATATATATATATATATATATATATATATATATATATATATATATATATATATATATATATATATATATATATATATATATATTTTTTTTCAGTTTATAAAAGCTCACTTGTTAAGTTTTTTTTAATTAATTCAAGACGAAAAACTGACAACATATTTAATCCATGAGGTCTAAGCTAAGCTTTGCATTTATCGTGAGTGTATAGTGTATGTGGAACGTCGGCTATCAACGAAGTGAATCTCTTGTTCAGCTTACACGGTGTTTACTGATTTTTAACAACCGGCGTACATATCTTTTACTGATAACAACGCCACATATTTAATTCTTACTATTCTATTTTTGTGTTCGATTTATTAAAAGTGAAAAATGTAATTAGCACTATCACTTAGAAGAATGAAAAATTGTATGTGACCATAAGAGAAAAAAATAAAAAAATGTAATTGTATGTGTTTTATTGTGTGTATTTAAAAAAATATGACAAAATAATAAAGCTTAAACTTCGCAAACTGCTCTTGAGACGATATTTACACATACAAATCAATCAATTTACGCAATGGTTGTATTATTTTTATATAAAATTAATAATGTATTAATGGCACCAGTGACCGACGAGCACCAAAGCTCGATAGTTTTTCATTTAAAAAAAATCCTACAAATATGTTGTGTGTTGAACGTTTTGCCAGAATTTTTTTTTCAATAAGCCTATATACAACAATTTAAGTTGTTATTAGGATATACGGGTACACATAAATGTATTAAATTGTCAACATTAAACTAAATGTTACTAATGTTATGATATTTCTTGTGTTTCATTTATCACGATATGATCTTCAGCTGCTCTTTAGTTCAAATAATTGATTAAAGAGCAGTTAAACATATGGTGTTGATTATTTTTTGATTACTGTGAGAACTTTTTATAAAATTTACATGGTGAAACGCAGATTTGTAGACATTTATTTGGCCATTACAAATTTTGTTAAGGGCTTTTAAAGTTTAGCTGATTCTTTTTTCGATACATATTAATGTTAATCTAAATGGATTTATTGTTCTAATAACATAGTAATGTTATTAGAACAATAAATCCATTTAGATTAATAAATAAAATAGTGTGATTCAAGCGCCAAGCCGCGGTTGAGTCGCCCAATAATTATTAAATAAATATATATTTTTTCAGTTTAAAAAAAAATATTGTTATCGATATCCGCAAGTATAGTAATACTTGTTAAACAATATCGTATATAATATTCATTGAACATTTGAATTTTAGAGTGATAAGATAACCTAAAAAAAAAAAATACCAACAATTCTTGCGGAGTATTCGTCTTTTTATTTAATAACGTGAAAAGAAATAAACATTTTGTTTACAAAGAGTCATTATTTCACAACACCGTCTCCGCAGACAAGTCTGAGTAAAGATTCCCTAATTTCATTTCCAAATTAAGTATAACTTGTGCAATTACATCCTTTGCTTTTAACATTTCTTTAATTTGATAGTTGCATTATATTTATGAGGTACATGAAAATATTAAATTATAAATTCAATAAAATATTTTACAATTTTTTAAGGCCTGTCGTGCCGCAGAGGCACAAGCGTGTGACTGTAAACGTGACTGGATTGGATTCCAACACGAGCAATAAAATATTTATTAATAAATGAAACACTTTTAACCGGATTAATCGTGATAATACGCTATTAAACCGGATTAATAGCGTTTCATTTAAAATGTGTAACAATCACGAAAATCAAAGACTTTAAAATATTTATTATTTTCATTCGTCGTTTTGGCCACTAAGCGCAGTAGTAGTAGTAACTAAAGAGAAGTGTTGATCTGTTGATACCCGCCGTTTAACACAAAATGCCTTACATTCAAAGGACAATATGTTACCTCTATAGAAAGTTAGTTCTATATAGAAAGTTAGTTCTATATACGTCATATAGCGTGAAGCAAAAATATGGTAATTAGGTTTTGACATATTACCAGATAGTATTCTAATTACATCATCTGCTCTCTCCCTCACTCTACAGCTTCTCCCTGAATCCTGCACGTGGCAGGATAGGCAGATTATTATTATTTTTTTTAGATTTACAACATTTAATTGCTGATGTAATTACTACAACATTTAATTGCTAGTGTAAGTACTGATGTAATTGCTTTATTTAAATTTATTACATATTTCTTGCTGATTAAAGTGAAATATTAGAAAATGAAGATATAGCTACAACAATATAAGTGATTTCTTCAAATCAAATCACTTATTGCAGATGGACAGATGTATGGTTGCCAGAATGAGGAGGAGCGGTAAAATAGGGGTAAAACCTATCGGTTCTAGGTCATAACGTTAATAATATTAAAAGAATTTGCATATTATTTATTAATAAGCTGATGGTTGCAAACATGATAAATATATTAATTTTATTAATAGAACTTAATAATAATTAATTAGATTATATTATAAGACTCTTCACACCGAAATTGATATTTACCAATGGTGGTACAAATATAAATTCTAATTTCCATATTAATACGCGGATTTAGTGTGTCACTATTAACTTTTACATGAAATATTTAATTTTAAAATGGCACTTGTTACTATCCATTAAACAATAACTTAATCTGTAATGAATTTTTCGTGTTCTTCAGATTAAATAGACCCATTATCTTTATTTTTTATTTTGTATTGTATCTACCCTGTCTGCTAGGATGTATTCCGAATGCGGGCGCTTAAAGAAAAAAATATTGACCACTGTATCCTAAGCATGACCGTATCCTGCACAAATCAACCTCACCATCTGGATTCGTCACGCTCTACTATTAGGCATGGCTTACCTGCGAAGTGTTTCTTGCTCGATACGACGTTGTAAAAGCTCGTCTATCTCCACCTTTAAAACAAGAAACGGACCTAAAGCTCCTTTGGAGATATTCGTAGACGTGGACGACGTGGACAACGTGGCTGCCCGCACGTTTATCTTGTCTTCTTACTAAAAAACAAATATATAAATAATTTTATAATTTAACAACGCAGAAAAGTGTGATGGAAGAAGTAAGCTACGAGTAAGGCAAAGGTGTAGACAAAATAAGACTGTTACTCATTTTCCGTGAAAATTAGTTGTATATGATATGGCGCGTTCATTTTAGAGTTGCAGAACTCTTCTTTTGCAGGTCCCTCATCATTCATAAGTCACTTGGATTCAATATTCGTTATATATATCGTCACTAAATACACGTAGTTATGAATGTGTTCACGATAGCCTTTCAATCAAACGGTATCCTGGATTTTATACTGCGATGTTATAATTGAAATTAGGTAATTATAGCGAATAATTAGATAGTTTTTTTGTATAATATACTATGCTTTAATAAATTTAAAAATAAATATAGTCATATTCTAACCTTAGACACAAAAAATACTATATTTAAAGTGAGTTAAGTTAATTTAAATAATACTTTAATATTATACGTATATTGTAAAATTATTGATGAATACATTTTCATAATAAAAATAAATTATATTATGCTCGCTCTCGTCATGTAATAACATAAATAACATGAGATTCTCTTGAGAGGTTTCCTGTTCTAATGAGGGGTACGGAAGAAATGTAATCCACTCAGTATTAAGAATTCTGATATTAACCATAATATAAATTATAGTTAAAATGTTTGCATAATATAAACGAAACTTTTAACATCTTCTAAATGTATTAAGTAAGAAAACATGAGAATTTTGTTAATAATAAAAAATATCTATCAATTTTCTAATCATCACTTTCTATATTTTTCTGGTTGTTATAAAATGTTGTATAGTCTATAATTGTAATAAAAACATGTTGAATAAACGACAATGTCACTTTTATATTATGATTCTGGATATAAAGGGCAATGATAATTAGCTAAGTAAATGTATTAAGGTCTTTTACTTAGTTATTTTATTCCGTGTCGTAGGAGTTCATAAGGATCATATTAGTAATATACTTTATACGTAGCTCTTATTTATACAAAACAAGGTAATTTCCCCCTGGATCGCTTGCTACCCACGCTCGATTATTTAAGTTTTGTGTAACTGTTTTTTTTTAGTTATAAAGCAGTATGAAATCCAGGTTATCTTGCACGGATAATGGCTTCATATGACATAAAGATACACAGAAAAAATATTTAAAAATCTATATTTCATAAGATTATTTTTAATATACCTTCCATGTGGAGACAGTGATCAGTTTGAGATTAGTTATAAGTATAAATGACGGATGCCTCATATTGAATGATGAGGTTCTAAGAAACTGAACTTTATTAAGGAGGTAATAGTGTCCATATGGTGAGGATGATATATGATACGGATGATACAGGATACGGTGTTGATTAGCATATAGTGGTCAATAACAAATTGTTTGTATATCCACATTATGAATACCTCCTTGTACAAATGGGTAGGTACAATCAAAAATATAAAAATATATAAGTATAAATTAAATTGAATCTATTGAACACGTAAAATTCATTACATAAATGCCATTTAGGTTAAAATATTTTATCATGTAAATTAATAGTGACACACGCTCCGTGTATTATATGGTGGCATAAAATCATTACAATCATGTAGTAATATTTTCAATAATTAAACATGACATACAATAAAAATATAATGTTAAAGAATATAGATATTGAAATATAGAATATTTTATATAAATGCATCTAAACAAAAAAATATTATTTTCCCGCACACAAATATTACAATACAAATTATTTTGATAAAATTGAATTTTGGATATGACAGGATAGTAATGCCTATCATTAGGTACTATCTGCACATTATTGCATTAGACATATAATGATGACCAACTAATATGTAGAACTACCATACAACTACCATAGTTGTATCAAAATTAGAAATCTTCTACTACTTTAATCCGACAAAATTTTATAAACATTTTGCCGCAATACTTAATCTAAAATAATTTGTAAAGAATTATATTAAGCACTCTGTTTAATAAAATAATTTCCAAGACAAATGATTTAAGCTGTCGCAAATGTTAAGAGTTCATAATTGAATTTGTATGTATAAATCTTCAAAGTCTGGAAACTATTGTATCAATTTATATTAGTTCTTATTTTTGCGAATTATATTAATAAATTACTACGGTTGTCTACATTATTTTGTAAGTTGCAGGTCTAGTGAAATCAATTAACAATTACATCGTTGCTCATCTTTAAACATATAATATGCATAACATACCTTCAATTTATTTAAAAAACGAACAATTAATTTCAATACTACAGCGGTTTTTTTTGTTAAATATTATGGGAAAAATATAATTACGCCAATTAACATTGCTATGGAGCCTCCATGCTATAAAATATTGTTAAAAATATAAAAATGTAAAGGAACAAAAATATATATGATAAAATATTTGTAAAGTCCAGATAAAACTTTATATTAGAGACAAGAGAGAAAAAAAGTTGTGCATTTATCACAGAGTACAAAGCAGTTTTTGTTAGCTCCGGCGCTTGTTCAGGTGATGCATACAACTGGGAATAAAATATTTAAATATGCATTTACCAGAAAGTAAAAAGTACCTGTTTCCGGCTAATACGAGAGAAGACAAAGTTTTGATCCTACTAAATATACATTAATTCGAATATTAATTTATAAAAATTATAATTAATTATTTTGTTATTCATTACAATGAATCTATTTAGTAAAATATTACTCAGCTTATTCTTGATTTTAATTTTGGTTAAGCGTTTATATCTGTAGATATTTCTTATATTTACTTGATCATATATGACCTGATGAGATAAAAAACATAATTGTGTAAAAAACATATTTGAGTATTACACTCAGTTTTTTATTATTAACTGTTGTTAACAAACATACATAACAGCGTATACATATTTATTCAAATGCAGTTTTTGTACTTGTAATTGGTATACAATAGTAATACAATACTATAAGGTTATATTTCAATATTTATTTGAATAGGATAGGTTTATTTTATGTTTTTTTTTTTTGTTCAAAATATTTTTTTTCCCTTGCAGGCTTCATGTAGTATGATTAACAAAAAACAATCGGTGGACGCATACGGCTTCGCCCGCTTGAAAAAAATATTATATATAATATTTGGTTATCACTAGTGTTAAATACATATTGATTTAAATTTTGTTACATTAATATAAAAATATTTGTTATTGTTTTTTTTATAACTATATTTTTTTTTAATTTCATATTTATATATTTGTTATTTGAATTAAAATATGAGTTAAACAAAAAATGTAAAATCATCAGAAGATCTACGGTTGACTTTTTGCCCTTATTGAGGTAATCTAGTGGGAAATTAAGGTTACGCGAACGAGCGAACACTTAGATATGTACATTTACTTATCTGCCGCTACACACAATTACTACACCATGAAAGAAATTGGAATGGTGTACTTTAATATTTTACAAATAAAATGAATTGGACGAAATTATATTTGAACTACTTACGATGGAATATTTCAAGATTTATACACAAAAATTGTATTTCAAGATATGTATTTATTTAATTACATGGATGTTAAAATACAATTGTTGTGTATAAATCGTATCGTAAATGTGGAATGAAACGAAAATAGTCAGTATTTTCTAAAAGCTTTGTATTGAAATGCTGAATTGATAGTTAACTTATTTGCCGCAAATTAGGTATTGAAAAATAACAACTTTAAACATCAATCTTGACACAATATTAGAAAATTAGTGCAGTAGAATCCGTCTGTAAATGAATAAATCTGTCTATAGATTGATAGTGGATTCGAGACCTACTTGATTCGATGAATTATTTTCATTTCCTTAAGTGGGGATTCACCCTAATTAGAGATATATTGTCTGATACTTAGAATTGTCCGATACCAAGAGCTTGAATTCGAAAAGCTGACGAAGAAACATGGCTATTATAAAAATAAAGGTTAAAAGACAATGAAATTAGCATTCTTAATTTAATAAAATATACCTTTAACTTACCTAGGTTATGCCGCAATCACATATAAAACATGATATAATATGAATATTTCACTTGAATAGGCAATTGGGCGTCACATAAAAAATGTATGTTCATTGAGGGCGATGGTTATTTTAATCATTGCAATGTTAGTGCAACGATAGAATATAGCAATATCTGTAAATTTTGTTGTTGTTTATTTATGACAATTATGATGATATATGTTATCATAAGAATATTCAGAGATCATATTAAAATTAGTATAACATCTGGTACATGAGGTATTCTTGATATATACTTGATATAGGCTTCTCTGCCAAGCCTTTTTTTTTTTTTGCTGGGATAGCGTTTAGGCAGGCAGACCGTTCGTGCGAAAGGCAAGTAAGTGCCTTAAGGATAAACAGCTCATCAGAGATTCGATTCTACCCACCTTAACCCAGCGGAAACGCACTTCACCTATATGGGACTATACTACTACGGTGACTTGGTAAAAGGCCCGCCTTTGCCACCAACCACTGTCGCCTTCAGGGTGCCCCAGTGTTCCGCAGAAGCCTACCCTATCACAAGGTGAAACAAAACATTTGAAGTACCAAATCTAATTTGGTAAAAATAAAAGAAAACAATATATATTTCATAAGGAACAAATATACAAGTCGAACATGCTACATACTTTAGTGCCAACATTTTAAGACTAAATCATTTTTATAAAGGTAACTAATTAGTTAAGTTTGTTAAGCTTTTGGACTCCTTGCATAACTAAGCAGATTAAATAACTAAAGTACCAATGCGAGTATATAAACTGTGAACTGACTTATGCTTAATTGGTATAATTGCCAACAAGAAAACATTTCGTACAATTGACAAAAAAATATTAGTCATTATAATAATTGACTTAATACAAGCCTATTGCACAGCCAAGCTTAAGAAAAATATAATAATCTCCGTATGGTAAGGGAAATAGTTTCATGTGCGTGGTGGTGCTTAGTATCGCTAAAAATATATGAAAATTATGATATTTCAATTAGTGTGAAACACAATTAAATGAATCAAATTCAAAATATACATATTCCAATTTTTAGATACAAAAGGATCTTAAAATAAACAAGCTGTATATAAATTGAAAAAGATAATAAAAAATATATTAAAATAGATAAAATATAAAAAAATATATATGTGAAATTGATACCAGTACAAAAGATGCAGTTATATCAAATAAGAAGGCGAAAGCCAAAATGCAATATTAACCGGCTTAAACTAATAGCAAAGGATGATCCGCACTTCAAGCCGCACTCTTATCACTATCCGTATACACTCAACAAATACAAGGCACCACTTACAACTAGCGGATTGTATGGACTGTATGTATATACCCGGATAGTGATACCCGGAGACAGGTATACTAGCCCTTCTGATGTGACCCTAAGGTTGGTACAGGGGTGTCCCCCTGTATAACATAAACGGTTAGTCTCGAAAAAGAAAGAGGGGTATGTATGTACGTATGTATGTATATAGCTATATGTATAATCACATCATATTACATTTGGAACAAAGCACACTTAAATACTTGTTTGCTTAAGACGTCTAGAAACCAAAGTGCCTGGATGTTGCATCATGGTAAAGTTCTGAAATTGTCCAACTTGTAGGGCCCTTATCGCTGCAGTTGACATCTCTGACGTGAGTACTTGTTGCTTCTAACTTCTCAACTAAATGTAAGTTGAATAAGATAAGACATTTTTCGTATTATTATTCAATATCGTGCTGAAATTGATGTATTTAATGTTGTATCATTGCAATGTTAGTGTAACGATAGGATTTAGCACTATCTATCGAGTTGTGTTGTTGTTTATTTTTGTCAATTATGATGATTTATATATATATATATATATATATATATATATATATATATATATATATATATATATATATATATATATATATATATATATATATATATATATATATATATATATATATATATATATATATATATATATATGACAATTTCATCTCAGACTCAATCCTAAATTTTGGCATAGATACCTTTCCTTCATCCTTGAAAGAAGCTCAATTAACATCCTTGAAAGAAGCTCAATTAACGCCACTGCCTAAAAATCGCAATCCTTCGACCATGTCTGATTACCGACCTATATCCATTACCATTATTACCATTTTTATCTAAAGTCCTTGAACGTCTTATACATCAACAAGTTTGCAAATATCTGTCTAATACCAATTTTCTTAATCCGCTACAATCTGGGTCTAGGCCTCGTTATAGTACGACTACGGCACTGGTTAGCATATCTGATGACGCTGCGTCTGGCTATGGATAATCATCAAGTTACTGTGATGATTTTGCTTGATTTTAGTAACGCCTTTAATACCATAGACTTAGATATCTTATTAGCCATTATGTATTCTCTTAACATATCTCCTAAAGTGGTTGGCTGGTTTCACTCTTACTTGTATGGTCGTAAGCAACGTGTCCGGATTCAGGATTCGTTTTCTGAGTGGTCTCCGGTGGTTGCTGGCGTTCAACAAGGTGGCGTGTTATCTCCTCTCCTATTTTCACTATTTATCAACTATTTCTGTCATACTCTTTCTTCTCCCTACCACCTTTACGCTGACAATCTTCAAATATATCGTCAATGCACGTTACATGATTTGTCTCTAAAATTACTTTAAATGAATTAAAAAAATATATGCTATTGTTGCGTCGTTACGTCGACTACGAAAACTTTTTACCTAACTGCGTATCCGAATTTCGTAACTCAAGTGGATCTCAATTCGACTTCGCCGGCATACTCATGTTCTATATCTATTGTATAATGTTCTTTTTTATCCACATTCCCCTTCATATCTTAAAGAAAGATTTAAGCTTTTATAGGAGTCACATGGTACCCACTTCGTTCTAAGTCTAATTTAACTCTTAAAATTCCTTGCCACTCTTCTTCCTTCTATACAAATTCCTTTTCTACCAAATCTGTCCGCCTATGGAATTCCTTACCCCTTATAATTGGATTATAAGGGTAAGGATATATATTTTACATTTATATGTATATTTTACATTTATTTATGTTGTATTTGTTAAGATCTTATCTTAAAAATCTATATTAATTTAATTCTTACTTTAAAAAAGATTACCTTCTAACAAGTGATGTAGTGGCAGTAATTGACCCCTTAAATTAAGTGAAGATTTTCAATTTTTTCAGCTTTCCTCCGAAGGATATTAAATGTTTAATTTCCTTTACTAGAGATGAAACCCACAACTTTTCGTGTTTACAGTCATTGTATTAATTAATATAAAAGTAGAAATATACTACCATCTATATTTTGATAAAAAATAAAAAAAATATTTGTGTTAAATTAGACTATAGATGTAAAAATATGTAAATATACATGTTATTACGCTGTAATTTTGACACAAAAGCTCTAATTACTTTTGCTATTGGTTCAAGAGGATTAGAAGATCTTAAAAATATGAAAATATTCAGCAAAAAAAATATCTTAGATAAAGTTAATTTGTTACCATAAGTAAAAACAAACCTAGACAAGTATATAATATAAATATTTATAATGATATCTTTATTTTTGGTTAAAAAGTTATGGTCGTTAGTACATGCTTATAATATGGAGTTGAACATAGCTTTGTTTGTATTGTAAAATAAATTTTCGTCGGTACATTGTAATTATCATCGTCGGTATTAATTGTTATCTTTCCTACAACATTACACCAAGTAAGAAAGCGTTGGAGCAATAAAAAGATTTTTAACAACAAAGTACCTATACAAATCTTAACTATCATGATTATTGATAGCAGAAAATTTTGTTTACTTTATTTACTTTTGTAATTTAAAGTAACTTTATTTCTATGTATAGGTATATCACCAAACATCCAATACATAAATCAGTAAATGTATTGCAATTTATACTGCTTCTTTTATTAAGATATTATATTTTCATATTATATTTTAATTACCGTTCTTACTGTTCATAGTGGATAATTTTCGAGACAGATTTTTTTTTTGAAAATGTTTGAACGTATTTTATGCTTAACAATACAAAAAAACATATTACAATTCAGTTTTAATAAAGACGTCGCGTCGTTCAGAATAATTTAATTCACCTATTTATAAAGCTTTTTCATTATTAACCAACGTTATGAGTTTATTTAAACCAACAATTTAAAATTGGTTTGAACGTTATACTTAAGTATAAAGAGCAAATAGCCATATAATATCGTGATTTTCGACTACATTTCGTATCTGCCATTGCGTAAGTACGCTCTTGGTACTCTATAGCAGAATATAAAGTGTTATTGAACTTCGAATACTGATATTCAGCTTTTCGATATCTATTGATAGTAAAATAGGTACACATATAATTTTCTTTTAATTTTGACTTTTAAATGTATGTATTATGCTACCATTGAGACAACTTTTTTATGCATTGACACTACTGGCAATCAAGCCTGGAATATACATAGTGTATCAATTAAATATTTTGGCAGCTTTGTAATCTACTGGTTACTAGTTTTTCACCGCGTTTTATCCGGAAGTAGAGCTAATGATTTATTTTTAACACATTAGGTTTATATCTTCTAAGTTATCTTCTAGTATAAAATATTTCAATGATAGAGAATATATTTTACACTTATATTTATCTATATAAAATTTTGATCTTCAAAAACATTCACTAAATAAATACAATTCTATTTTAACAACCATTATTTACATTAACTAAAAATTTTCAATATTCTATAATATACATATGTGTGTTTAAATAAAATTATGACAACACAGGCAATTTATGGTATTGAGTATCTAAAGACGAATAATACGAGGTATTTTTAAAATGAGTCCTTCGGCAAAACTATGGTTGTGAGTTCGATCTGTATTCGGAGATATATGTAATTTTACACTTCTGCTCCGTTGTGTCAAAGTGCAGAAGAGAAAAGTTTGGTTCCGTCAATTAATCAACAATGTCTCGAATTCCAGTGATATGTTTTGACATAACGTTCTCTTCTTTAAGTAACCTACTTACGGTGAATTTAGATTTAATAAATAGACAAAAAAACACGAAAAATATTATTATTTAATAAAAAAAAAGAAAATAAAATGCCAAACAGAAATGAAAAATGTGGAGGCACCCACAAGGGCGTGTTGTATCAGCTGTCACAGCGAGATAACGTGTCAAGTAAAAAGAATTCATGGGTGCAAAGATAATATTATTTCCGTATATTTTTTACTGTTGTTTATTTATATTTTTTACTGTTGCTATACATTGTTTATATTATAAATGAACAAGCTTTATTTTAAATATTTCTACATTAAATAAACTTGGAATTACCAAGATCTCTTGAACTTGAACTACATTGAATACAATAGGCCGCGGCTGTTTGCTTTCAAATGCGACGGTTGTAGGTTCAATTTCCTTTGGGGGGAATGAAGTAACTCTTCCCTACTCTGTTGAAAAGGCAGAGTAAGACGACGAAGAGCAAACAAAATATCTCGAAATAAGAACGAATAGATAGTGGGTAACGAAGTGCTCTTACACAAGGGAAACCTTGTCTCCTGTTTTTCCTTACTTTGCTATGCGGAAAAAATTGAAGTAAAGTTTCTTTTTTTAGACATTTTTAATGAATTAGAATATAGAATTAATCTATATTCTATATCTTAAAGTTTTAAATTGAACCGTTTGGAAAGGCACCACATGTACCGTTACTCAGTAGCTAGTTCTACAATTTTTATTTTAATATATAGTAAATAGTAAATAAAAATTTATTTCAGATTATAAATAACATTTTTTACATATAACCAATGTTGTTGCAAAAGTACTTGAGAAGGTCTAAAACAAGTAGTCAATTAACGCTGTTAATACAAATATTACATTGCCTTATATTATTTACGACTCTACTCGCATCAGTCTGTCATAATCTTTTAAAGGTTTCGTAATATTAGCCTTTACTGTTTATTTATTTTCCTATAGAATTCAAAATAAATATATACGAACATGAATAGGATTGGGTTCTTATAGCGTTGTAATGGTTTTAGGGTACTCCAAAGTACGTTTAGCGTTACTGCTTTACATAAATAGTACCTAACATCGTGCCATTAATAGCCTGTGTGGTTTATTTAAGCATACATAGGTATATTATAGAATATTGAAAAGTTTTACCTAATATAAATAAAAGTTGTTAAAATAGTATTGTATTTATTTAATTGGGCGAATATACGCTATCTGGATTTTTATGTTCCGATGAAAAAAAAACCCTATATATATTTATACATTCATAAAAGAATATTTTTTTATGTGGCCCACTTGGTAAATGTTTACACCATTTGACTGTCCCTTCCCTTGTCTTAATTTAGAATTTAAAAAAATATACATAACATTATCAAAGTAAGTTTTGACCTTATGCGACGCGCATCGTACGGTATTTCATATTGGTGAACAATATTTCTTCAATCTACCTTTAACCGTCGAAATACATCGATGGGTCTGTCGATCTTGTATTTCCCCTGGTAAGTATATATCTTTACATTTAAATGTCATGACATTATATATTATCAGATTTTAGACATTAATGTGTATAGAATTGCTTTCAGATAAAAAAAGTGATGTAATTTTTGTTTTTGATTTTGGGCCATTTTATCACTTCTCTGGTATCCTTTGGAAATTTTCATGACGGGGAGCATATACAAAGTTGTAACTAAAATTTATATTGAAAGTGTATACACTTGCTGCTACGTTTACAGTTGACTTTTTATTTATTGCTGTGAATGAAGGTTGCTGGTTCGTTTTCAAATATTTGTACAATGTACAGATAACTTAACTTAGCTTCACGCTATATCCCAATCAAAAACTACGGTCTCGGCATACCACTTTCGTCTCGTCCACTGTCATCAACCTCTTCATACATGCACTCCGGGGGGTCCTCATGCTTTTTACGTGACCTTCCTCCAGTGTCGTCGTTACTGTGTTTTCGAAGGTCAACCGAGATCTCCCCTTCCCTCTCTTACCACGCACTTTTCCTTCATAAATCGGTAAAAACAAATCTTTTTCTTCATAAGCCTGTAGCAAGGGTCCACTCACATTGTACCGGTGCATTATTTCCCATAATCTCTTTCTTACAACTCTATCAAACGCCTTTTCCAAGTCCACAAAAGCACAGAAATCCTTTGGGTTTACTGTCAAAAAATTTTCCGTGATCATGCGGAAGGAAAAGATCTGATCCATACAACCATTTCCAGGTCTGGGGGTTAACGATCAAAGGTCGATATATATATATATATATATATATATATATATATATATATATATATATATATATATATATATATATATATATATATATATATATATATATATCCCAGAACCTATTATTCACTGAACCTGACCTAAATACTCTATACCTGATCATGGCAAAAGAGTTCCAGGTGGCATCAGAGGGACATATAAGCGACCGTGGACAGAGAACCTGTCTCCAGTGAAAGTGGTACAATTAAAATAGATGATTAGGGAATGTAGGTAGCAAGATATTCTAAAAATCCAAAATCAGTTGTTTAATGTAAGAGAAGAACTGTACTACTCCTACATCCGGATAAAACGTACTACTACTCTACTTCTAGACGAAACGTGGTGAAAAACTACTAAACAATATTTTACAAAGCTGCCAAAATCTTTCATTGATACATTATGTATAAAGGCCTGATTGCCAGTAGAGTGAATGCATAAAAAAAGTTACGTCTCAATGGTAGCATAATACATACATTTAAAATTCAAATGATCGATGTCGATCGATGATAAGTGTAATGTAAAGAAATATATATGTAACTTTTTTAATATCAGAGATAGATATCGAAAAGCTGAATATCAGTATTGTATTGTATTATCAGTATTGATGTTAAGTTACATTTTATATTTTGCACCAAAAGCGTACTTACGCAATGCCGAACGAAATATAGTCGAAAATCACGATATTTTATGACTATCTGCTCATTTTACTTAAGTAAAATGCTTCTAAATGAGTTCAAATCAATTTTAAATGGTTGGATTAAATAAACCCATAATGTTGATTAATAAGCTTCGTAAATAGGTGAGTTAAATTATTCTGAACGACTTTAATTTTAAAATTGATTTTTAATATGATTTTTTTTGTATTGTTAAAAATATGTTTATTGTTCTCGAGAATTATCCACTACGAGCAGTAAGAAAGGTAATAAAAATCTAATAATATCTCTTGAATCCACATAATAATGTCTTTGATTTTCGCGATTGTTACACATTTTAAATGAAACACTTTTAACCGGACTAATTGCGTGCAGCACGTAAGATACAGTAAGCTCTTTCTGCAAGAATCCAGGGCAGTACGCGAGGCAATTAAGAATTCGTTGGCGGTAGTTTGATATAATAATTATATCAAATGACAGACAAATGCCACCTCAGTCTACTCGTGGCCACGGACTACTGTAAAGTGTTCGAAACGTCGGGTTTCCCAAGAATGTTTACCATTCAATATACGCGATTAATCCTGTGAAAAGTGTTTCATTTAAAATCTAGAATCCACAGTTAACAGTCAGTATATTAAGAAGAAGGACAAATTGCAAAAGATATATGTATTGTATATTTCGTGATATATACAGAAGAAATAAAAAAATATTTAATACTTTAAATTACAAAAGTTTAAAAAAAGTATAATGAAATCATGACAGTTAAGATTTGTATACAATTTGCATAACAATGTTTTAATTGCTCCAGCGCTTTCTTACTTGGTGTAATGTTGTAATAAAGACAACAATTAATACTGACAATGATAATTACTATGTACGGACGAAAATTTATTTTACAATACAACTAAAGCTATGTTCAACTCTATATTATAAGCATGTAGAGTAATAGCACCATTAACCAACAAGTACTTACTTACTTAGCTTAGCTTAGCTTCACGCTATATCCCTAGCGGGGTAGGCAGAGGGAACGGAGCGCCAAACGTTACGGTCTTGTCATACCTCTTTTGCCTCCTCCACTGTCATCAACCTCTTTATTTTTTTTATGGATAAGATTATAGATTATAGGCAATTTATATTCAAGGTACCTACTTTCACTCCCATTTCACTTTGTCTCACTCCAAGAAGACATCTGTCCAAATACAAATTGAACAACCAAGCTGACATGGCGCAACCTAGTTTAATACCCGATTGGATATCTAACCAAGGCGACATACCAGCTCCTACTTGCACGCAGGCTGAGTGATCTCCGTAAAGAGACTTTACAGCAAGTATCAGCTCACATTGTTCGGGGCTGTATCTCCCATAATCTCTTTCTTACAACTCTGTCAAAAGCCTTTTCCAAGTCCACAATAGCACAGAAAAGTTTTTGATTTACTGCCAGAAATTTCGCTTTGATCATGCGGAAGGAAAAGATCTGATCCATACACCCTCTTCCAGGTCTAAAGCCTCCCTGGGCCTCCCACAACAGCCTTTCGGATCTTTCTTGCATTATTCTCGCTAATATTTTAGCATAAACTTTACTACCTAAGCTTATCAAATTGATAGCCCTATAGCTTGCGCAATCTATCTATGAACCATTGCCTATATACAAAGGCACGATGACTGCACCTCGCCAATCGTCTGGGGGGTCCCAGACAGGGTCCCCTCCTCCATTTCCAGCATAAATTGCACTAAATCCAGAATAGGTGCAAGACGCGTAGCCCACCATATTTGATCATCTCGGCAGTGACTCCATCTGCTCCCGCTGCCTTAACGACATTTCAAATTTCGTATAGCACTCTCAACTTCTTTTATACTGATTTCGCCATCAGCTACATCAAGACTCAGCGTTTCGCTGTTACTTGAGGCAGAGGCGTCATCACATTCATACATCTCCTTGTAAAATTCCGCCAATCGCTGCAAACCCTGTGGTTGTTTTGTCAAAAGATCACCGTCCTTCGAAAGCACCCTTATCATTCTACAGGTTTGCGAGCGACTACGGGAACCACTCACTTCTCGCCAGAAAATCTTTGTTTTCCCAAATATTGTTCGTTAACCTTTCATCTCTTTTTTTCTCAGAGTTTTCACACTTCATTTTTATCAGTACTTTCGTTTCTTTCTTATCTCTCTCATGCTTTTATCCTCACCCGAGGCTTTATAATCCTGCCATGCTTTCTTCTTTCTTTCTACTGCATCTTTCACTTCATCATCCCGCCATTCGTCTCGCTTTTTGGTAATAAAAAAAATTAAAATATACATATACATACGTCCTCACATCACAACAACAGAAAAGAGTATTTACAGTTGTTGATATATATTCGTAAATATTTTATTATAATAGCTAGCTGCTACACAAATATTTGATATTCACAGTGAATACGGAAGGTTTGCTTATTAATTGGATTGGACGATTTCCGTCGGTGAGTGCTACGTGGTACGCCACGTAGCACCCACCGACAGAAAATCGTTCGATCTGAATTGCTCTTAATTCGCGGAGCTTTGATGAAATGTAAAAATATTTGCAAAGCCCTGGAATAACTAAACGCTTATTATTCTTAATCAAATGTACAAAAAATACTTTTTATATGCACGTTTTACAATACGTAAACTTTAGGTAATATTAGACGACAAAGCTTTTTAAGCTACATTGTTTATTTTCTTAGCTTTAGCATTAAAGTGCGATATTACAACGAGTTAGCAAGTACTATATAAAATTATAGAGCTAGACTTGAGTGTTCTAGAACCATGTAAATATAGTTATTCTCAGGATCCCGTACCTACTAATAAATATGAAATCTCGGTACTCGGTAGCTGAGAAAAAAAGAGCCTTCTAAATGTCAACGGGATTGCCAGATCGAGGAGAAGATTATTCATGCATCGTTTTTGCTACATTTTGTATTAAAATCGTCAAATAATCAAAATGTACAGTTATGATATAGATAAAGAAATCATTCGAAAAGTACACATTTTTAAGTATTCCGTACTTATATGAATGCGATATGCATTTAAACAAGTATGTCAACAAAGTTGGTCAATTTTATTGGCGGCGTAGTCAAAACTTAAGCGGAGTAGCCAAAACTTAAATACCTAAGGTATTTCCCATACACCTACAATCATGGAATGAAATTAAGAATGAAGTCAGAACTTGCAATTGCGAATAAAGGAAAAAGATAATAAGTATTACAAACTGTATATTGTAATTGTAGTTCATTTCACGTAACTATATAGTTATACATACATGCACACACACTTAAGTTTGTCATCTTTAATAACATCTACTTACGGTTGAAAGATGTCGAGTCTGAATCGCATTTGACCAGTTTTATAATTTAGTAAGCCTAGTGTACCTATTTTTTGTGCTTATTTGAGAATTAGTATTTTTATTGATTATACTACTACTCTACAAATTTGTAATAAAAGTAGTACTTTTCATTGGTATTTGTGTTATAACAATATGTGTTATATACGATGCTTCAATAGGGAAAGAAATGTGACCACATTAACGTTGTTTCGTATTGAGTGTCATTGACATATGGCCAAACTAACAGCACCCTAATTTACCAAATTTAAAAAGCGGACAATAAGAGTTGTAGATTTGATTTGACCCGAGGTAATAAAATGTATAATTTATAATTAATATAATATTAATTTCTTTGATGTGTTAATCAGGCAAAACGCAGCCTCGGGTTTAGTTTATCAAAACGTACTGCCTAATGAATTTGACAGAAAATAAAGGAACATGAATCGTGAATGCGAGAAGCTACAAAAATAACTTATTTAAAAAAAATAAACCAAGACAAAATAACGATCATTCTAAAGGTCTTTTTTAAATTCAATTATAGGCAGGTTAGTCATTTATCTTCCCAATTCAAGACATTCAATTCTTAATTCGGGGGAAGATAAATTGATATAAATAATTTTACAAAATTGTACTCGTAAGTAACGTCTTGCGTTTGCCTCAAGTCATTATTCTTTCGCAATTCGGAGACTCCATTGCGTAGTCCCTAATTCCTTCTCTTAGAATAATTTGTATCATAAGTTCTCGTGTTATAGAATTTTAATAGCATGGCATGAAAAAACAAGCGAAGAAATAAAAAACGCAATAAACCTGTATCGCTTCGCATTAACATTTATTTAAATTGACGATTTTATTTGTTATTGCCGTTTTTTTTTTTTAAATTAAGACCGTAAGACCTTCTTTTACTATTTTCTTATGTAACATAAGTAAAAAAATATAATTCAAGAAGAAAAATTGACAGCACAACCCACAAGTTCTAAGCATTTCATTTGTGTTCATACATAAAGTAGGTGGGACGTCGGCTATCATGCGATGCGAATCCCCTGTTTGGCTTATACCTGTGTTTACTGATTTTTGACGAGCGGCCTCAAATCTTGTACAGATAACGACGTCACATATTCTATATAAACTCTTACTATTTTAGTTTTGTTCCATTTATTAAACATAAAAAATCATATTGGCACTATCACTTAGACAAATGTAAAATTGTAACTGACTATAAAAGAAAAAGTAAATTATATGTATGTAATTGTCGTTGTATACTTTTATTTTGTGCAATAAAGGTTGTTATAAAAAAATGTAGACAGGTACTACGCTGTTCTCGATGATATAACGGAATTATTAATTATTAACTCAAATGGTATATCATAACAAGAGGTGAACTTTTAATTTTTGTATTGAACTCTATTAATAAACACTGCAAAGTCTGCTACTAAATGCATATAATAATATATAAATACTTTCTGTGGACACAAATTAATCTTTTGTTGTTTCTTTGTTTAAATGATAAACAAAAAATGGATATGATATTGTTTATTTTTTATTTACAGCGACTGGCTAGAGGCTCGATCTCACATGTATACAATATTCATTTCCTCTTGAATTGAATGTTTAACACAAAATGTCTCGAATTTGAAGGAAGCGAAGAATTTTAATAGAAAAAGAGTATCTTAACACAAGGTTACTTCTATCTAACGTCATATAGCGTTAAGTGAATAAATATAATTAAATTCACCAAAGTAAAGACATGCCATTTTAGCTTTTGTAATGCTATTATCGGATGACATACTAAATACAACATACACTTACTTACTTACTTAGCTTCACGTTATATCCCTAGCGGTAGGCGGAGAGAACCGGGCGCCAAACGCTACAGTCTCGTCATACTTCTTTCGCCTCGTCCACTGTCATCATCCTCTTCACATATGCCCTCCGAAGGCTCACAATAACACGAAGGCTTGCTCGCAGCGACCCCTGCCAGCCGTCTAAAGAGCTGCAACGTTTCATCCGCCACGATATGCACTATACCAGCGCGCACTGTTAGGGCCCCCGCCCAAGGCGACTCGCACCAGTGCGCTAGTGTGAAAAGTGGAGCCAAATGCGGCGTTGGGGACCGTCACCCAGCATGCCATGTCCGGAACGGCGGTAAGTGGAGATTGGAGCTACAAATACGCTAACGTAACTGCTTTATTTAAATGTATTACAGGTTAAATATTTTTTTTTGATAATTAAAGTGACATACTTGAAAATAGAAATAGTACACAAATAACAATGACAGTGAAATATAACTACTTGTATATTTGTCAGAACGAGGAGTGACAAAATTGATGTAGAAAAACGCAAATAATAAAAGATAGGAAACCTTGGGCTATAATGTTATTGATATTGAAGAAAGGTTACTATATAATAGTTATGAATAAGTTGATGGTTGTAAAAGTGAAAAATACACTATAAATCAAGTGATAAAGTAAATGAAAGGCTTCTTAGAGGAATATAAAAATTAATAACACCAAAAAAACTCTAAAATCAGCAATATTTTTCCAAAGCTGCAGCAGCAGCATATAAAGCTTGTATATTAATTTTATGTGTCGTTTTGAAAAAATATTCATAAATGATTGCTGCTGAGTTCAGAAGTTCTATTGAGTTGACATTCAAAGCTCAATAGCCAACAGCGATATACTGTTCTAATTTTGGCTCCTTTGTGCGATAAAAGGATTTAGGTGGCATCGACTACCTCACTTTCATCCTCGGACTAAGAAATCGTAATTTAATCGTCTCTGGCGTAATTATGAAACTCTAGGGTCCTTTCAAGTTCAGTATCTTATAATAAAGAGTAAAAGTTTGAATCTAATATATTATGTTCGTATATACATATATACTTCGTTATAAATATCGATAAATTAATTTAAAAATTATAGTTGAATTTTTAAACATTTGTGAATTATACACCATACAAATTTATGTAGTACATTTCATTTTGCTATTTTGTCTATTTCTCAGTTCAAATATTATTGTAATTGAAACATTTATTAAGATTCTAGCATTCCACCACTCATACATTCCGAATCCTTTTGAAGTAACAAAACAAAACTATATAAACACATTTTTCTCTAATATTCCTATTAATATTCCTTCACATTTATTTTTTTTATTAGTGTTTTTACGAGCATTTTATAAAATAATGAAAAATAAGCCATTCTATAATGTTTTACGCAATATTTAATCAAGGGGTCTATTTTTAATAAAGGTAAGTAAACGTCTCGAAATCGCTCGCCGCGAACGCCAGACATGGTAGATTTCGAAGCTCTATTCTTTCTTGAATTATTTATACACTTTGGAGTCTGGAGACATTAAGTAGACTCTAAAAATTATTATAACACTTAAAGGAAGCTTAATTTAGTATCACTTCAAAATTAACTTTAATTGTAAAAAAAAAACAATATACATTAGGCCATATAAATTAAAGCACTATAAAGGCAATATACATTAAAGCAATATAAATGAGGCCTGTCGTGGCGCAGCGGCACAAGAGTGTGACTGTAACCAACAGGTTCTGGGTTCGATCCCCAGTCGAGGAAATGAAATATTTAAGGCAAAGCGCGGCGTTGAGTTCCGCCACTCAACACGCAATGCCTCGAATTCGGCGGAAAGTGGGGAACGGAAGTGGACCTCTGCCTACCCTGCCTCGTGCGGGATACAGCGTGAATCTAAAAAAAAAAAAAACAATATAAATTATTCGAAATTAATAAACTAAAAAAGTATTATTTTATTTATAAGATACATCAATAAGTAATTTAATCATATTATCTACCAATACTAGTATTTACCAATGGTGGCACAAATATAAATACAAATTTTCATAATAACAGTGTCACTATTAATTATTAGAGATAATTTTATGCGTTCATTTGTTACGGTTGATTAAACAATAACTTATTCTGTAATTAGTTATTGTTTAATCGATATCGTTCGGATTCAATTGTTATTATCATCTTTTTTATTATATTTAGCCAATTTTACAAGTACAATCCTCATCATCTGGATACGTTGCACTGTACTACTAGGCGTGGCCTACCTGCGACAGTGTTTCTTACTCGATATGACATGGGTACCTTCAAATATCTCGTCTATTTCCACCTTTAAGACCAGCAACGCACCTACACCCTTCTCTCGAGTCACTTGGGAACGTGGGCGACGGTCGCTTACTACTACTACTATCCAAGTTATCCGTACGCTCATTTGTCGTGTATTTTTCTTTATACATAAAAATTTAATGAATTAGGCCTAAATGATATAAACTAGCCGTGGCGTAGCACAGGTGTAGACAAAGCAAGATTCAGTTATATATATATATATATATATATATATATATATATATATATATATATATATATATATATATATATATATATATATATATATATATATATATATATATATATAACACGTACAAGCGCACAGACAACTAATATATAAGAAAAGATATAAGATTATTTTACTACATCTTCCTAGTACAGACGCCGAACAGTTACAGATTTATTATAAGTATAAACGATGAATCGCGTAAAATGGTGACAGAGAGTTAATAGCGGAAGACTCAATAATATCCTCATCGAATTCTTACGGAAAGTGAATAGCAATCTCACTTTGCCTACACCTTTATCTTAAAATAAATTATATATTTTTCATTTTCTTTCCGTCTCTTTCTTGCGTTACTAAATACTTTATAAAATGTATGTATATTGTTTTTATTGAAAACACAAAATAAACAAGCGTACAAATCACCAGATCGTAAGCGATCATGACCCCTTGTGACATCAGAGTAGACACGTTTTTTTTGGGGCCCATGTCGTAGCGAGCTGGAACATTGCCTCATGTAAGCCATTTCACAAATGTGAGGCGCGTGAAGGGAAGTTCCTAAGGAAACGCGCATTCATAGAGTGCTAGGTGTATGCAGATGGTAAGGATGATATGTCTAGGATACAGTCATGTTAGGATATATTGGTCAATAATAAATTCTTTAAGCGTCCGCTTTGAGAAAACACTCTTGTATTGTCTTGAGACATACGTGAAACATTATATACAATTTAATTGAAAAGTATACAATTCAACATTCAGTTGCTATATTAGTGATAATTACATTACTTTAATTAACAATGCCGGATTCCATTTTTTTAAATGTTACTAAAAATTCAATGCTAGGGGCTAAATTAAAAAAATATAATTGTACAAAAATATATGATAAAATATTTGTAAAGTCCAGATGGAACTATGTATTAGAGTTAAGAGTAAGGAGTAAGAAAAAGTTGTGCATTTCTCTCAGAGTACTCTTTGTTCGTTCCGGCGCTTGTTCAGGTAATGCATACAACTGGGAATAAATTACCTAGATATGCGTTTACCAGAAAGTAAAAAATAACTGTTTTCGGCGAATAAAAGAAAAAAATAATAATGTAGTTAATTTTCGCGATTGTTACACATTTTAAATGAAACACTTTTAACCAGATTATTAACTCTTTATAACGAAATTCAGGGGATTAACCCTTTTGTGTTATTATAGAGAGTTATCGTTATATGGAGTGAACAAGAAAAGCAACCAAATTAACAAGAATGTTTAATATATCTGAGACAAAATATGCTTATAAATTATTTTTTACACATTCAGTCTGATAACTTTGTCCGACTGCTATGCCAGTACTTACCGACAGGTTCTGGGTTCGATCCTCAGTCGAGGAAATGAAATATTTAAAATTTTCAACTTAAATATTTAATGTTTCATTTCTTCGCCCTGGTATCAAGGCAAAGCGCGGCGTTGAGTTCCGCCACTCAACACGCAATGCCTTAAATTCAGCGTAAAGTGGGGAACGGAAGTGGAATGGAGTGTCTTTACACTAGGTTCCCGGGTTCCCTCTGCCTACCCTGCCTCGTGCGAGATACAGCGTAAAGCTAAAAAAAAAAAAAGTTATGTTGCGATTACAAATTATTACATATGAGTATAAATCAATTATTTTGCATATTTTTTAAGAAAATTAACTTATAATACTAAATTTACAAACGTATAAAAATTTTAACGAAATTGCAGAATTTGAACCCGCGCCTCTTTTAAACCATCCAACCTTTAGTAGGCTAAGGCATTCGTTTAATGATATCTTTTTTGAACGAATGGCTTAGTTGATCAGAGTGGTGGACGGTATCCAGGAGGCACGGCTTCAAATCCTGCTTTGTTCAATTTCTATAAGTTTTTAAGTTTACTCAATTAAGTCACGTTAGTGGTATACGTTAATGGACTGGATTTTAGAATTGAAATTGGCACTTTTGATTATTTATGATTATTAGCCGTGTGATTCCGGCTTAGAATAGAATCACCCTGATACTGATGGTGTCGTAAGAGGCAACTAAAGTGCGTGTGGTAGAGTCACGTAGTCAGTAATGGCAACACGTATAGGCAGACTCGACCGGAATGTTACTACCCCCGGCACTTAAGACCGGCGTTAAGTAGTGGCTTTGGCCACTGCATTTCGCATTAGGTAATGCCGGGCTCCGATGCCCTTCCACCTTAAAGGACGGCAACGCTCCTGTAGCCAATATATGTATATATATATATATATATATATATATATATATATATATATATATATATATATATATATATATATATATATATATATATATATACATATATATATATATATATATATATATATATATATATATATATATATAAATAATGCCACAATTTTAATTACGTTACATCCCAACAATAATAGTAGTAGGGTAGACAGAAGAAACCATTTCCACGCTGCGCAGTATTCTCATCTCGTTTTGTCATGACCTTGATGATATTGTTTGCATGAAAATATTAAAATATAATAAAGAAAATATGAAAATATTTCATTCCTGAGCTGAAAAAAATATATGGATATATTTAGATTTCGATCTAATTAACATGGTCATCGTATCGTCAACGACTGTGTGATCTTGTCATGTTGGTATTAAATGTTAATAAGTCTAATGCGATCGTTAGTTAGATCAGAGCTCTGTAATCCAACTGCTCGCCTTACAGCGACTAATGAAGGCGTGCAGTGAAATATGTCCCACATAACTGCGCTCCATAACAACTACATATATGTACTAGCCTTGCGGTGCATACTGAACTTTCAATTTGTTATATACTTGATTTACTGTAGTTTTACTGTACCAAGTGCATCCGCCTTAAGGTGAAGGGCAGCCTGGTAGACCTAGTGCGGTTTGGGGCGACCGTTAGTGGCGGCCTAAGTACTGATTGGCTGCCGCAGCTCGGGTACATGCCTGCTGAGCATGAGAGCCGGGAGCTAAGCTCGGATCCAATCTAAACGATTGTAAGTTCAGGTTAGATCACGGGACGCGTGTCGGGAAGTGAGTGCGCTTTATACTATTCTGGTCCCAACTGGAAATTGACTGTCAGCTTCTCTGGCGTCCTCAGCAGGGTGTGTTGCGAGCATGTGGGAGGTGAGCGCGCCTACAGCTCCGGCACCTATCTTGAAAACGAAGTTGCGTGATCAAATATCGTCTTCCATCTGCTTAGCGGTTGGAGGTTGCGTGGAATGACTTCCTCTAGAAGTACTACCACGACCTGTCTACTCATTTCCAGGATAACTGAATATTAGTAAAAAGCAACACAAAGTTATTTTTAGTAATTTTATAAACTATTTGTTATAAATACTTTTATGGAGCCAAATCCTTTAATTTTTTATCGCTTAACTCATTTGCAAATCGATACAAACGGTTTTACTGGTAGATGTTAATAGTAATTAAATAATTTAGGCACATGTGACAAGCGTTTGAGATCGGTAATACCTTTTAAAATAATAATGCATCTCATCATGAATATTTTAACATGGGTACTAGGTATTTGCTACATACTGGAAATTTCTTGCCAACATTCACAAATTGCTTAGCTATAAAATATACATATATTTTGAAACATTTTATGTTACAGTTATCCACTATGGCACTAGCGCCAGCACTTGTTCATAAACGTGGTTTCATCTTCGTTATTCAGATGGCGCGGCAATTACGTCATAAATAACGTTGCTGTACAACCTTCTCTATCCTTAGATAGTAATTTCTTTTTTTTTAAGTAAGTTTCAATGAATGTGCATAATTATTTTAAATATATTATAATTATACATACAACCTATAGCTTGTGCCATTGCGCCACGACAGGCCTGTTTAAATACCATATAAAAAAATGGTGCGCATGGTGTTTTTTTTATCATTGTGTGATTTTTTATTTACAGTGACTGGTTATGGTCTCAATCGCACACGTACACAATATTCATTTCCTCTTGAATTTAATGCCTAACACTAAATCCCTCCAATTTGGAGGAAGGGAAGAATCTTAAAAGGAAAACAGTATCTTAACACAAGGTTACTTCTATCTAACTTTGCATATAGATATGTCATTTAGTGTAAAGAGAATGAATAAAATTATTTCGACCAAAGTAATGACATGCTATTTAAACATTTGTAATGGTATTATCGTATTATAAACTAAATACAACGCTGACGTAACTATTTCATTTAAATTTATTATAGGTTTAATAAATTTTCTGATAATTACGGTGAAATTTTAAAAATAAAAATAATACTCATAGAAGAATGAAAGTGAAGTATTACTACTGTTCTACTGTCTAATGTTAATGATACAGAAGAAAGGTTACTATATAATAATTAGGAATAAGTAATAATGAAAAATACAACTTATTCATAAATATTATATAGTAACCTAAAAGTAAATATTATATAGTAACCTAAAAGTGAAAAATACACTACAAATCAAGTGAAAAGTAAATGAATAGTTTCTTAGAGAAAAAAATTAAAACCACAAAAAAAATCTAAAATCAGCATAGTTTTTCCAAAGCTGCAGGCAGCAGCAGGAAAAAAAATTATAAATGATTGGTGCTGAGCTCCGAAGTTTCATTGATTCAACATTGAAAGCTCAATAGCCAACAGCGATATCCTGTCCTAATTTAGGCTCCTTTGTACGATAAAAGGATTTAGGCGGCATCCACTACCTAGCTTTCGTCCTCGGACTAAGAAGTCGTAATTTAATCGTCTCTGGCTTAATCCTGAAACTCTAGGGTCCTTTTAAGTGAAGATAATTCACTATCTTATAGTGAAGACTAAAAATTTCAATGCAATATATTATGTTCGTATATATTTCTCATTAAATATCGATCATTCAATTTAAAAATTGTAGTTGAATTTTTATATATTTGTGAATTATACACTATACAAATTTATGTTAGTATTTCATTTCGCTATTTTGCTTATCTCTCAGTTTAAATATTATTTTAATTGAAACATTTATTAAGATACTAGCAGTCCGCCACTCAGAAATTCTGAATTCTTGTGAAGTAGCAAAACAAACTATATAAACATTTTTCTCTTATAAATTCCTATTAATATTCCTTAATATTTGAATTTTTTACTAGTGTTTTTACAAGCATTTTACAAAATAATGAAAAATAAGCCATTCTAAAATGTTTTACGCAATGTTTAATTAAGGGGTCTATTTTTTAATAAAGGTATGTAAACGTCTCGAAATTGTTCGCCGCGAACGTCGGAAGTTGTAGATTATGAAAATTCTATTCTTTCTTGAATTATTTATATACTTTGAGTCTGGAGACATTATGTAGACCCTAAAAATTATTATATCACTTAAGGGAAGCCTTATTCAGTATCATTTTACTCTTAACTTTAATTGTAAATAAACATTTTCGAAATTAGTAAACCAGAAAAGTCCAAGACACATAAATATGTAAATAAATCATATTATCAAATTTTCCATATGGAAACTAGTATTTACCAATGGTGGCACAAATACATATACTAATTTTCATAATAACAGTGTCACTATTAATTATTAGAGAAAATTTTATGCGGTCATTTGTTACGGTCGATTAAACAATAACTTATTCTGTTATAAGTTATTGTTTAATCGATATTGTACGGATTTAGTTGTTATTGTTATAATCATTCATTTATTGTATTTTATTGTATTATGTACAAGCATGTATACTGATTGCGGACGCTCAAAGGACTAATTATAGACTACTAAACCCTAAACATGATCGCATTCTGCATGTCAGTCATCCTCATCATCTGGATACGTTGCACTCTACTACTGGGCGTAGCCTACCTGCAGCAGCGTTTCTAACTCGATATGACATGGGAGTATGTACCTTCAAATATCTCGTCTGTATCCACCTTTAGTACCAGCAACGCACCTAAACCTCCTCTGGAGTTTCTCGGAAATGTGGACGACGGTCGTTTACTATTCATCAAGTTATCCGTAAGCTCATTTATCATGTCTTTTTCTTTGTACAAAAAAAATAAATAAATTAGTATTAGTAGCACTAGATTAACGCAGCAAAGCGTGATCATTTAGCTAATATATATATATATATATATATATATATATATATATATATATATATATATATATATATATATATATATATATATATATATATATATATATATGTATACATATATATATATATATATATATATATATATATATATATATATATATATATATATATATATATATATATATATATATATATATATATATATATATATATCTTTTTGTAAAGTACAGGAAAAGACACAGTAAGATTCAGTTTCCGTAGGATACGGGAACAAGATGTATATGATGTAGATGATACGGCGTGTTCATTGTTGAGTGTAAAACTCTTCATTTGTATATACATAGTCTATCATCCGTCCTTTTTCATAAGTCATTTGAAAGTGACATCCATGCTAGTACCTACCATTCTGTGTATCTCTTCTTTGGGTATGCGATGCTAAACTGACTCCGGATATCCGACGAAGAGATCGCATCTCCACAGTAATCATATTTGTCGAGGAAAAGAATATACGATAAAATATTTGTAAAGTTAAGATGGAATTATGTATTACCTGCGTTCATATAAGAAAAATCGTAACAAAAGATATACATTCACAAATCACTTTCACGAAGAATTATAATATACATAAAAGAGCAACTAGAAACCAAACATATGCTTGGGACATTCAAGGGCAAATTATGGCAAGAAAAGTATATTATATGAAGGGGTCCGTACCTACAATAGTTTGCCAAAGGATATTAAAGATATCAAAACGCTGTGTGGTTTTAAAAAGAGTCTTAAGATATATATGTTAAAGGATTTCTCGTAATATCTTGTTATTATGAATGTTTGTATGTATGCGTGCCTGTGTGTATTATGCTCGTATTAACTTAATAAAAATCAGTAAGAAGGCAGACCCTGGCACAGCAAGCCGGGATTAATGCCAGGAAGAAGAAGAAGATTAACTTAATAAAAATAATAACGCGCGTAACAATATCACATATTTAAGAAATAAATAATTTACACAGAATAAATAAATAAACGGTAATAAAACATCAGTAAAAATATTTAATGTGTCATCTACCTTAGAAACATAACTTTGTACATAAGCAATTATTGTTATTATTTTTACTAATACTATTTCCAATTACCCTTGTTTGTATTGTACTGGTTATTGGTTTGGTTTTAACTAACTGTGTTACTGTGTATTACTGTGCCTTTCCGATGATTTTTTTTTGTCGACTTAATGTTTTATAATTTTCTCTGTAAGTGATTTAAATGTAAATCTTTTGAGAAAATAAATGTCTTTAACAGTATTAGAGTTAAGAGAAAGAAAAAGTTATTTATCTCAGAGTACAAAGCACGTTTTGTTCGGTCCGGCGCTTGTTTAGGTAATGCATACAACTGGGAATAAAAAATAAGATATGCATTTAAAAAGTACCAGTTTTCGGCGAATATTACTTAGTAATATCGCGTAGTTTATTCTTGCTTTTCGTTTTGGTTAATATCCAATTTGGATAGATTTTTATATAAGATTATTTATTATCGTTAACATAATAGGTGTCTTTTATTAAGTATCAGTTTGTTATCTTTGTAATTCCCTTTGTAATTGGTATACAATATAATTCCTATAAAGTATTTCAAGATTTATTTATACAATTAACAAGATTTGTTAGTTAAAAAAACAACTAGCAAACCTATACGGGCCTTTATAACGAAACTCAAGGGACTGAGAATTTTTTGTCGTTATAGAGAGTTATCGTTATGTGGACTAAACAAAACGAAATTAAAAATTATTTTAAATATGTCTTCGATAAAATATGCCTATAAATTAACATAACATGACATAAAAACTTTTACAACCTATTTACAAAAATCTGTTTAGAAGAGCGGGTTCAGTGCAGCGACAAAAGAATTAATATATAACCATACAAATGTTATATAAGTAATTAAAATAATAGATTTAAATTTATTATTGCTTACATATATAATCTACTAGCAACTTTGGCTGACATTTTTTGGTATGCCAGTACTTGTTTTGTATTATTTTATGTATTCTACTTATATCTAGATATGTGGTGGAATGGGCTTGATTTAACAACAAAAATATTTCTACCAATTTAGCGTTATCTAGGGCTTGTTGAATTGTTGGTGGTGATTCGGCTTCGTCCACTTGTTATGTACACTCAACTCTCACTCAAAATTTTTTTGGTATATTTACTCAGTGGTAGATTGTCTTCACTATGTAATTGGTTCGTTTCTACTGCTGGCTACTACTTAAACCAGCACGTCCAAAAGAATGTTAGATAGTGGCTGATGTCACCTATTGCCAGGCTTTTGATAAAAAGTTCATTTTCAATTTCAATTGATTTTTAATTTCGCTCTGATCCATCGGTTGCAAAATACTGGTGGTATTAGCCGGGAAAAATTATAACTCTATGTTTCGCAGATTAGATATGATTGGGTGAGCAGGACAATTATCTACTAGAAGCAAAATGTTCGGTGATTTTAATTCATTTCTTTTGGTGTTCTTAAAACACCAAGGGTTTTTTGAATAACATATAACTAAGAGCTTTCTTTTTTCTGTGCCACCCATATTGGTAGCTACTATAACAGAAGTATACTATTTAGATAGTTTTTAGTTCAGCTCTTACAATTTCATAACAATAGTGTACCTAACATCTATGCAAATTTTTTTTTTCTCGGAAGTGTAATACAAAGTTACCCCTAGTTTTGGGCTAAACTGACCGGACTATAATATGAATATTTCAATTTAACAGGTAATTTGTCTTTGAATGCGATGCTTATTTCAATCATTGATGTTAGAGCAAGGTACTATATCTGTGAAATAACAATAATCAGACACCGTATTAAATATACAGGATGGACCATAAAATTAAGCGGATCTTAAAATATCATAAAAAAACTATAAAGCTCAGGAAACAAAGAATAATAAAGAAAAAATAGAAAAGCCATTTTTAAATAACAACATCCTTGTTTCATCTAAACGTACACTCCTCAAATCCGAGAAAACTTACTGACCTACCGCTGGGTAGCCAAAAAAAAACCATTGGCGTGAGATATAAATTTTACAAGTATTAAAGAATCATTTGATGTATGGGATGTCGCACCTTCTTTTTGAAACCAGATCCTGCTTGTAGGCTTCAAAATTATGCAGTTGTGAAAATAAAAAGTTACGTAACATTACTGTGTAGCAATCGAAGTTTACTGTTGTTTTCTGGCCTCGCTCATTTTCGGTACAAGCAAAGCGTGGCGTTGAGTCCCATCACTCACCACGCAATGCCACAAATTCGGCGGAAAGTGGGGAACGGAACGGGGTGTTTGACAACACTAGGTTCCTATGTTCTCTCTGCCTACCCTGCCATGTCCGGGATGAAGCGTGAAGGTAAGCTGAAACAGAGAGAGTTCATTTCTTAAATAAACAACTAAATAAAAAGAAATGTCACGGAGTAAAAATTATTATGAAAAAGAACATATATTAAAAGAACTAAATCTAACAAATGTCAATAATACAAGGGAAAACATCGACGAATTATAATATTAGGAATAAAGGTGCTGTAAAAGTTTACGTCCATTTTAGGAGAAAGGTCATTGAATAGTCCAATAACATCGTAGGGGAAATACGGCTCAAACTTTTAATTAAACGGTAGCATCTGCGTAGCTAGTTGTTACACGACAATTATTGTTTGGAACACGTCAAAAGCCCACCACAGGAATGTGGTGTACAATAGCGGTTTAGTACCCTTGTTGTTACAATGATTTGTATTTAGGTACTTTAGCTAAGTGTCATAGCAAATTACTTTTTCATAAGTAATAATTTTCACCATTTTCCATACTCAGTTGCTTTAAATAACAAAATAATTGTCTTCAGTAATAGGTAAGTAGACCGTTAACGATTTTGAAATTTCAATAAACCATTGATTGCTAAAGTAATGCTAATATATTTATGTTGCCTGTGGCAAAATACAAACAAAGTAGATATTGGTACAAGCAAAGTAGATATTCAATATCTAATACATTACATCGATGATTCCTGGCAAATATCTAAAAATAAAAATGCTATTTACCAGGAGCAGGAGGAATTCTTCAATATTAAATTTAGATTAAAATTGGTTTAACAGTTATGTTGCGATTACAAACTATTACATATGAGAATAAATCAATTATTTTGCATAATTTTCAAGCAAATTAACTTACGTTAGTATAATACGTAAATGAACTGGCTCGTTGATTTAAAATTGGCACTTTCGATTATTTACAAATAATATGTCTGTTCTATTTTCGGGTCAAAAAATGTTCGTTAAATATGTTATATTTATTTTGTAAATTGCTTGTATTTTTTTTAAATAATAACAACAGCGTTTATGAAACATTTATTAAATAGATTTAAACAATATAAATTATTTAATATGATATTACATCATATAGAGCTATTTATGTAACTGAATTTTTAAATTTGGGTTCGTTCCTTTTAAAATATGAAGTCCTTTTAAAACAATTTATTTTAATACATGGAGCAGAACCAAGCAGTTACTACAATAAGGAACTGTAAAGTATTTAATTTTTTATAATGGGATTAGAGGGCTGATGAGGCAAAAAAGAAGATCTCATATATTTTTTTGGACTATAATTTAAACCTGAACCCAATATGGCGATAGAGGGATTATGATTACAACCTGAACGCAATATGGCGTAATAACATTCTACAAATATAATAAGATAAAATGCTACCTATCACAAAATTACGTCTATAAATGTCTTAACTCATTTCCAATATAATCGAAATTTCAAAGCTTAATTGAATACATTCAAGTTATATATATAAAAAAACCTTTACTTAGTTTCTTAATAAAATAAAATAATATCATCATGTAGTGCAAACCTAGCGATTCAGCATTATTCTAACTTCATTTTCAGATACTTGTTTATTATGATTAGAGACAAACTTGTACACGGACCCAAAATCTAAATTTTGAAATAGTGGAGATATAGATGATAGCCGCGTGATCGGCTAAGTTCAAATAAGAAAAGCATAAATAATGATTTTTTTGAATATGTCTCTCAATAAAATAATTATTAATAGCTTAAAATAGTAATAGTGAAATAATAGAAGGTAAATATATGTAAAACGTTTCTATACATATCCTTTATTAACAGTTAACTTGTTTACGTATTCAATCAACAATAAAGACGGTTCACCACGGCTCTGCAAAATCCGTAGCTCTTTTTGCAGAATCATATCCGCGAGCACACACACACAAGCACTGGTCACCACTTAGAAGATAAAACTCTATGCCTGAATGCGTAGAGAATTTCTGGAAACTGAAAGAATGAAGAAAGGACTTCCGTTCTTTTTGCTACATCAATTTAAATTAATGATAAGAATACTGTTTTTTAAATCACATTATCTCAAGAAATAATCTTATAAATATTATTTCTTGAGATATTGTGTAGGGCGACTTTCAATAAATGACTATGCATTAATATTGAAAATTGTTTAATGTTAATGTAGAAAAGTCAGGAACAAAAAAATAAGATAATGAATATTATATTCATTATCATTAGGAACAAAAAAATAAGATACTGAAGTCCTTTCTTCATTCTTTCAGTTTCCAGAACTTCTCTACGCATTCAGGCATAGAGCTTTATCTTCTAAGTGGTGACCAGTGCTTGTGTGTGTGTGCTCGCGGATATGATTCTGCTGAAGTGCAATCTGAATCTATCAGGATACCTATCAGATAAATATTTTCCTTTTATCTAAATAAAAATAGAACAACAAACGTTACATGGTGCAACATTGTTCGACACCCATGGTCATTTGCATTACGGTGGAGCTTCTATAAGCTGGCATTATAAGACATAGAAAAAAATCAGATCGAAATTAAAACTAGCCGAATAAATGAACTTTAGACAGTAAAACGAGTAGTTCATTAAAATAGTATTACAATTTAAATTACGTTATATTTCAAGAATTAATGGTAGCAGGGTAGACAAAAGAAACTAAATGTTAAAAAACTCTATTCCCAAGCTGCGTAGTATTCTCAGCGTTTCGTCTTAACCTTGATGATGTTGTTTGCCATGTTAAAAAATAAAAATATTAAATATTTCATTCTGAGCTTAAAAAAAAATATATTATTATATTTAGATTTCGATCTAATTATCATGGTCCACTTTAGTGTATCGTCAACAACTGTGGGATCTTGAAAAGTTGGTATTAACTATAAGTAAGTCTAATGTGATCGTTAGTCAGATCAGAGCTCGGTAATCCGCCTGCTCGCCTTACAGAGACTAATGACGGCGTGCAGTGAAATGTATTCCACATAACTGGGCGACATAACAACTAAGTATATATACTAGCCTTACGATGGATACTGAAGTTTCAATTTGTTTTATTCTAGATTTACTGTAATCTTAATGTACCTACTGTTTATTGTCTCTTGCAACATTATCCTCTTTTCCGACTGCTTAAAATAAATATTTACTCATTTCCAGGATAACTGAATATTAGTAATTAAATTTATCACAAAGTTATTTTTAGTAACTTTATATGCTGTTTATTATAAATACTTTTATGCAGCCAAATTCTTAAATTTATTTGATGTTTCGCTTAACTCATTTGCAAATCGATACAAACTGTTTTACTGGTAGATGTTAATAGTGATTAAATAATTTAGGCACATGTGACAAGCGTTTGAGATCGGTAATACCTTTTAAAATAATAATGCATCTCATCATGAATATTTTAACATGGGTACTAGGTATTAGCTACATACTGCAAATTTCTTGCCTACATTCACAAATTATTTAGCTATAAAATATACATATGTTTTGAAACATTTTATGTTATAGTTATCCATAACATTATATATATGAGTATCTATTTTGTTTAAAATTAGGAAAAAAATTTCAATGTAAAAAGAGAAAGCCGTCTTCATAGCATAAACCGACTGTCAATATAATGTACAATGACTAGCGTGAACTATTCTATTATTTCTTTATACTTAGTTAACTTTACAATCTAATGAATATCTATTTTAATTTAAGCTTTTTGAGTTTTAACATTTGCCAAATCTTCACTTGCCAAAATTATAGTGTTTAATAGAAAAATAATAATTATTAGTATAAAGTATTAATTAATAGTAGTATTTGGTGAACAAGTGTTCCCTCTAGTAAATTCTAGTTTGTCTTTGAATAACTGTTTTAAGTTTCGAGGCAACAGGCAATGAATGTGCATACTCATACATTAATAACAATTTGTTATTAGCTAGACGCGGGCGGCTACTAGTCAATTAAAAGGTAATATGACAAATTATGTATACCTCTATGTACATTAATGGACACGGTGATTAAGAAAAATATATTTATTATCTCAGTCTGGCAACACGCTGTAACAGTATTGGATTCTACCATATGCAATATTTTTGTTATAATTTACATAATCTCAAGAAGGGAATGGCTTTATTAGAGTGTTAATTAAGATTTGATAAAAAATATTACTTTGTATTAAAATATGCGTATCTAATATTGTGTTCTTTTTTTAAATAATGTCAACATATGACATTACTGTTTGCTTCCTGTTGCAAATTACTTAGAAGATACGAGAAGAACAACACATTATGTCAAAATACTTTGCTAAATACATTTACGTAATTGTTTAACATATTTTAGTATGATATTGTAAAGCAAGTACGAAAAATGTCTTGACTTATGTAACTTAAGGAGATGTTAGCAGCAACAAGTACCAACATCAGACATGTCAACTGCAGCAATAAGGACCCTACAAGTTGCACGAACTCATAACTTTACCTTGATGTGACGTTCGGGCACAGGCATTACAGTATTAGTGATAGATTGATGAATTCTTCATCATCATAATAAAAAAAAAACGACCTGCTCACCTTGTTAACTTTAGCTACTTTCATAGAAAGTATTGTGTCCTAAAGCATTTTACTTTGGGGCAATGCAGCCGGTATTATGTCAATCTTTGTCTTGCAGAAGCGAGTTATTCACGCAATCAATAACTTAGGCCCTAAGGATTCTTTAGGGGAAACATTTAAAGAAATAATGAGAAATTAAGATCACATTGACAATTGCATCTCAATATATTTTTGAAAAAATGTTATGTATTTCAAGAAAAATATTAATGAATTTACTAAAATTGCAGATATACATAATATAATTACTAGAAACAGGCTTAAACTTAATGCGCGTGTAACTCGATTGCATCGAGTCCTTAATTCTTTCAGAGTATACGCTTTTACAATAGATTCCCAGAAAACGTCCGGCAATTTTCTATTTCACAATTTTAAAAAGTTGTTAAAAGACGTTTGCGTTTTAAAGTTTATTACCAAATTAACGATTTTATAAATAATGACAGGCCTTGGGAATGAAATGCTCGCTCCAGGTTATTTAAAATTTATCATTGTCACTTATAATAATATTATGTAAATACTATTAAAAAAAAGACATGTCCCCCTGAGTTTCTTGCGCCGGTTCTTCTCAGGTTTTAGTGAACCGGTAGTAAATTGTTTTACGTTCATAAAATTACCTTGTGATTTTGATTTCGTGGGACTGTTGAATATGTAAAGATAGTGTAGGTGTTACTAAGGCTTGAAGCATGGAGCAACCCTTGTTTAACATAAGCGGGTTAATATTGTTTTAGCTGTCGGCCTACTCTTATTTGATATAACTACACCTGTTGTACTAGTAGCAACGTCACATATTAGATATATTTAATTTATATATTTTTCATTTATATATTTTTTTGACTTAGTCTATCTATACACTTAATGGAAGAATTGATATAAATCAAATATTACAATTATTAATTTCAATTTTGTCAATTATACGAAATGTTTATTTATGGGTAAGATTTATTAAAGCGTCAGTCAAGTACGTAGGGTTTACGTACTCGCTTAGGTACTTTAGCTATTTAATATGCTTAACCATGAAAGGTGTTCAAGTTATTGGTTGTTGGGCTTAAAGCATGTAGCGTATTCGACTAAATTTCAATGTTTTTTTCTTTTATTTTATCTAATAACTAATTACAATTGTTATTTTAAATATTTTTTCCTTATGGGGAGACTAGGCCTCGTGGAGTAGCCTAGAAAATCTTACTTAAAGTAGTCTTATCTCATTTTAAGAAAATCTCTTACTTGAAATACTCTTATCTTATTTTAAGAAAATAATAATATTTTAATAAATGTTATTATAAGTATTATATTATGACTGACGCCATATGCGCGAACTGCGACGAAAAACACCCCGCCAGCTACAAAGGATGCAAAATATACAAACAATATAGAGAAAGAATCCTCAAATTAGACTCTAAGTCAAAAGGAAATCCAATGCCTACCAATATAGAGTTCAAAAACTCGAATCCCCAAAGGGAAAAATATCCCAAGTATAACCGAACAGATAATCAAAACTTAAGTAAAACCTATTCAGAAGCACTGAAAACCAAAGTTGAACATAATCAGCAAGACACAAAGAATGACTTGTCTGATATTACTGATTTGATGGACACAATGTTTAATAAACTACAACATTCAATGGTGACAATGATGGAAAAAATCATGGACAAAATGATGGACCGTATGGTCCAGCTAGTCAGCAGCCTGGTGAAAAAGTAATCCAAAACCTCCGAGTAGTTACTTGGAACGCCAACGGCTTGACGGAACGACGTCAAGAATTAGAAACTTTTCTCAAAACAGAGATGATTGACATAGCACTAATCCCTGAAACAAGATTCACACCGAAGACACACATAAACTTTATTAATTACACAGTGTACACAACCAATCACCCAACTGGAAACAGCCATGGAGGAACGGCAGTTATTATTAAAAGTAACATTAAACACTACCCTATAGAGGAATACCAAACAGAAAAAATACAAGCAACATCTATTAAACTTGTAGACAGTAAGTTAGAAACTGTTTTTTCAGCGGTATATTGCCCTCCAAAACATACTATATCTGCCAACGACTTCGCAAAATATTTTTCCACAATAGGTAACCGATTTATATGTGCGGGCGACTGGAACTCTAAACATTTAAATTGGGGATCTAGGCTGACCAACACCAGAGGAAGACAACTTTACAGAGCCACAGAAGAGATGAAACTAGAATGTCATTCCGGCAGAGAACCTACCTACTGGCCTACCGACAGACAAAGAATCCCAGACTTATTAGACTTTTTCATTGTCAAAAACATAGATAGTAACTATTTAAGCATAGAAACACGGATAGATCTCACATCTGACCACACTCCAGTATTATTGAATGTCACTACAACGGTTAATCTGGCATCTCCACCCTTAAGGCTGTACAACTCGAAAACTACAGACTGGAAAATATATAAAAACATTATCACAACAGAGACAGTGCTAAAGAACAAAATTAATACGGTAGAAGAACTAGAAAGACAACTGGAAGAACTTAATATGACTATTCACATTGCTGCCAACTCTGCAACTCCAAAAAGTTCAAGTAAAGGACAACCTTCGAAACATAACTCATATCCAAAGGATATTAAAGAGAAAATACAAGAGCGCCGTCGTTTAAGAAAAGTATGGCATAATACAGGATATCCGAGTGATAAAACTGCATTCAATAATTTCTCAAATAAACTTAAAACCCTTATCAGTACTCTAGAAAATAATAACATTCAAGACTATCTCTCAACTCTAGATCCAACAAAAGACACAAATTACTCGTTATGGAAGGCTACCCAGAATCTAAAGCGCCCGAAAATCCACAAATCACCCATCAATGACGAAAGAGGAGGATGGGCTAGATCAGATAAAGAAAAAGTAAAAATCTTTGCGGAGCATCTGAAAACAGTTTTCCAACCACTTCCAGAAAATAATCCCGAACATACTATAGAAACCAATGAATATCTCGAATCAGCGGATCAAATGTGTCTACCACTAAAAAGTACCAGCCCAAAAGAAATTGTGAAAGAAATAAGGAACCTCAAGAATGGTAAAGCACCCGGCTATGACCTTATTGATGCCACTTTACTTAAAAACCTACCGCATAAAGGTGTAATGAAATTAGTAAACATCTTTAACGCCAGCCTAAGATTTGAACATTACCCTGGGCAATGGAAAATTGCACATGTAGTTATGGTGCCGAAACCCGGTAAACCCTTACACGAAGCCACTTCATACAGACCTATCAGCCTGCTACCAGTTATTGGCAAACTGTTTGAGAGGATATTGTTGAACAGGATGAAAGAACATCTAAGCACAGTATTACCGAACCATCAATTTGGATTCCGGGAAAAACATGGGACCATTGAACAGGTACACCGTATAGTCGACAACATTGGCAGATGCCTTGAAAACAAACTATACTGTTCCGCAGTCTTTTTGGATATCAGCCAAGCGTTTGATAAGGTTTGGCATGACGGTCTCCTGTTCAAGCTAAAGAAGCATCTCCCACATTGCCTGTTTCGAATACTGACATCCTACCTAGATAAAAGATGTTACCAAGTAAAGTATGGCGACGATCTTTCAGAAGTACGCGAAATAAAATCAGGTGTCCCCCAGGGCAGTATCCTGGGCCCTATACTCTACCTCATTTTTACAGCAGATATCCCAACAACTGATTACACCACGACTGCGACATACGCTGATGATACGGCGATACTGTCGGCTCATAGCAACCCAGAAACGGCATCATCACAGTTGCAAAACCACTTGACAGAAGTCGAAATGTGGCTGAAGCGGTGGAGAATAAAAGCCAATGAGAGTAAATCAGTACATGTAACGTTTACACTTAGGAGAGAAACATGTCCACCTGTAACGCTAAACTCCAAAGTTATCCCCCAAGAAAATAACGCAAAATACTTAGGCATGCACCTGGATAGGAGACTTACATGGCAAAAGCATATTTGGACAAAGCGCAAACAACTGGATGGAAAACTGCGTTCACTGAACTGGCTGCTGGGGCGCCAATCACAACTAAATCCTAACAGCAAGTTCATAGTGTATAAGACTACCATAAAACCAATTTGGACTTACGGAATACAACTGTGGGGAACGGCTAGCAACAGTAACATAGATATCCTGGAGAGATTTCAGACCAAAGCACTGAGAACAATGTTTGGCATTCCTCACTGTATAAGTAATAAATACATATACCTCGACCTCAACCTAAAAACAGTCCGGCAGGAAATAGCCCAAAACAGCCTGAAATACCAGGAGAAACTGACCGTACATGTAAACAAACTGGCACACGCACTAAAAGGAGAAGGCGCCCTTCAGCATACCCGGCTAAATAGAAACGACGTACCGAGCCTACATAAAAGATTTGCCACTTGACATCAAGAGAGTCGTATGTAAAGTTACATACAAGTATGGCTCTTGAGGAAAACATAAACTGAGAAATCAAACAAAGAAGTGGCTTATTGTTGGAAAACAGATTGCCATGAAGCAGAAACATCAAAAAAAAAAATTAAAATTATAATTATTATTATGATAATAATTATTTTGTAGTATTCATTTAACGTGCAGTATATCAAAAAATAAAAGAACTTCTCAAATTATGTTTTCAATTTTCGAATGTGGAGGTTACTTTTTTAAAAAAACATCATAAAATACGCTCGAAGTGCAGGATATACGAGAACAAGCGCGTAAACCAACCTTCGTTATTACTATTTTATCCTAGAATCATTAAATTACAATTTGTATCTACTTTACTGTAACATTTTCCGACATGTATGTGTTTTTTTTTAAATTATAATTAATTTCTTGATAATGTAACTATATAAAAGATATTATGAGTATCTATGGATAAATAATATACGTATAACGAGTTGTCTGTGAAACCCACAAATATGAGTTTCATCTGTATTCGTTGATAATTCATTTTATATCGATGATTGATATTAGATATTTAATTTTAAGTTTTTGCTCTGGTAAGACAAAATTCGAAATTTAATTCTATCACTCAATTAAGCAATTTCTCGTATTTGAGCGGTATGTTTTGACACAGGGTTCTGTTTAAGTAACCTACTTAAAACATAATTACGGAAAATTTATATTTTATAAATAGTAAGATTATTTTTTTTTATGAAAGAGACGGCAAACGAGCGTACGGATCACCTGATGGTAAGTGATCACCGTCGCCCACGACCCCGTGTAACTCCAGAGGAGCTACAGGAGCGTTGCCGTCTTTTAAGGTGGAAGGGCACCGGGGCCCGACCTTACCTAATGCGAAACGCAGTGGCCAAAGCCACTACTTAACGCCGGTCTTAAATGCCGGGGGTGGTAACAATCCAGTCGAGTCTGCCCATGCGTGTTGCCATTACTGGCAACGTGACTCTACCACACGCTCTTTAGTCGCCTCCTACGACACCATCAGTACCAGGGTGATCCTATTCTAAGCCGGAATCACACGGCAAAAAGCCGGAATCACACGGTAAAAAATAAAATTTCAATATAATATTATTATTCAATAAAAAATAGGTAAAAAAACCCAATCAAAACAAAAATATGTGGAGGCACCCACAAGGGCGTGTGGTATCAGCTGTGACAGCGAGATAAGTAAAAAGAATTCATGGGCGCAAAGATTTTAAGAGTCGCTATATGTAATTTAAATTTAAAATAAACAAGCTTTATTTTTAAAAATATATATAAAATATTTCAAATTAAGAAGATCTTATAAAATTTAATTAGTAATGGTTGTTTGACTCGTAATAAAACATAGTGTGATCATCCATTATCTTAGAAATAAAAAGAATAGCTAATGGAGAACGAAATATCCTAATGCAAGGTTCCCTTTTCTTAATTTTCAATGTGAAAAAAGCTCCAGTTGTCTCTTTAGAAAATCCTAAATTCGTACTTGGTGTAATGTTGTAGGATAAGAATTAATACAGGGAGAAAGATAAAAATTAATACATTGTTGTTACAATGTAAAGACGAAAGTATATTTTCCAATAGAACTATAGCATTTTTTCAACTTTATATTATAAGTATAAAGAGTGATAGAACTAGTTACTGAGAAGACTGATGATTGGTGATTTTTGAACAAAAATAAGAATATCATTATTAATTTCTTAGCTAGTGAAAACGAAACTACTACTACTAATTTTTCTTAACGGTATTTAGCGTAATAGAACTTTTTCCAGCATTTCTCTATTTATCGAAAGACGTTGAATTAATACATTGTATCTAACATATACACTCTATGCGGAATGGTTCTTTCTTCTCGGTCTCTAGAATAAAAGGTAAGGAAAACAGCATTTTTTTTATTTTATAATTACATTTTTTTATTTTACATATATTTTTTTAATTAAAGACATCTAAATGAACACAAATATCATGTGTAAGTATTGTTTTGTAATATCATTTTATAATTGTAATGAAGAATTGCCTGATCTGCCTGGTTGAAGGCTGTCGTGGCACAGGGGCTCGGCTCAAGCACGTGACAAGTTGTATGCTCGATTCCCACTCGAACAAATGAAATATTTAATACTTTTATTTACTTCGCTTTAGTAAGAAGGCAAAACGAAGCGTTGAGTTTTGCCTCTCAATACGTAATGCCTTACATTCGCCAACAGTGGCACTAGTTAACTCTAGGTAAACAAGTTCCGTCTAACTTGCCATGTATGAGATACAGAGTGAAGCTAAAAGAAATTAAAAATATAAAATCGGTTGCAGTTACCCCGCTTGTTGAAAGGTTATTTTTTTATTAAGCTCTAACTAACATTTGATTCTGAGATAAAATAATTTAAAATTTAAAATCCTAACATATTTTTACTATAAATCCTTTTCCATACAAGCGCACACTTAAAAGAAACGTAAACAAATGTTAATAAATATACACATTCAAAACGTTCTAACATCACAATCACAGAAGAGAGTGTTGTTATATAAATGTTTTGTTATAATAGCTAGCTGCTACACAAATATTTGATATTCACAGTGAATACGGAAGGTTTGCGTATTAATTGGATTGTCGTACCACGTAGCACCCACCGACGGAAAATCGTTCGATCTGAATTGCTCTTAATTCGTTGGGCTTTGGTGAAATATAGAAATATTTTGTACAACCCCGGAATAAATAAACGCTTATTATTGTTAATTAAATGCACAGAAATTACTTTTTACAAGTGTTTGAAACAGTACATTATGTTTAAATTAAGTAGTATTAGACGACTAGCTACATACTACGACACAACAAAGGGAAAATACTAACGTAACAAATTTATAAATTTTCCACTTATATAAATGCATACCGCAAAATTACTTTGGTCATATGTATTGGTGCTGTAGTCTAAACTTAAACCTAACCTAATGGTAAAAATAAAATTTCAATGAGATAAGTAAGTGTGGAATAACACTTTAAAACATAGTAAAAATATTAAGTAAATAGTATCTCTCTTGCCAAACGATAATTCTTACGAGTTGTCTTTGGGTAGCCGAAATTTGTAAAAATCTCCCTACAGAGATGTTAACAACATAAATAAGTTGTAATAAGCATATAAGAATTTCGAGGGAGCTTGGTGAGAACGAATGGCTTAGTAAGTCAGAGCGCTTGAACGGTTTTCAAGAAGCGCGGGTTCAAATCCTGCTTCGTTCAAAAATTTTATACGCTTAAAATTTAAGTTTAGTGTAAATTTAAGTTTAATATAATGTTATTATAATTATTATTATGATAATAATTATTTAGTAGTATTAATTTATAAAATATATTAAAGAACCTAAGAAATTGAAAAGAAACACTAAAAATAAGAATTTCTGAAATTATGTTATCAATTTTCGAATGTGGAGATTACTTTTTTAAAAAAACATCATAAATTACGCTCCAAGTGCAGGATATACGAGAACAAGCGCGTAAACCAACCTTCGTTATTACTACTTTATCCTAGAATCATTAAATTACAATTTGTATCTACTTTACTGTTACATTTTCCGACATGTTTGTATTTTTTAATTATAATTATTGACACTTTAACTATATGAAAGGTATTATTAGTAGATAATTAATTTAACACATTTTTATAACATGTCTGTTAAAACGATAAATGTGAGTTCGATCTGTATTCGTTGATAATTTATTCTAAATGACTGCTCTGATAAGACAAAAAATATTAATTCCATTACTTAATTGAGCAATTTCTTGTATTTGGACGGTATGTATTGACTCAGGGATCTCTGTTAATAACCTACTTAGTTCCTAACCTAATTAGATGGAAATAAAATTTAAGATATTATTACATACAAAATAAGATATTATTATTCAATAAAAAAAGGTAAAAAAAAACCAATCAAAAGAGAAATATGTGGAGCCCACAAGGGCGTGTGGTATCAGCTGTGTCAGCGAGATAAGGAAAAAGAATTCATGGGCGCAAAGATTTTAAGAGTCGCTATTCGTAATTTATATTTAAAATAAACAAGCTTTATTTTTTATAAATATATATCATATATTTCAAATTACGAACATCTTATAAAATTTAATTAGTAATGGCTGTTTGACTCGTAATAAAACAAAGTGTGATCATACATTATCTAGGAAATAAAAGGAATAGCTAATGGGGAACGAAGTATCCTAATGCACAGTTATCTTTTCTTAATTTGCAATGTGAAAAATGCGTGAAGTTGTTCCTTTAGATAATCCCAATATAAAATTAATCCATATTCTACATTTTTAATCTCGTTTTCTAAATGCACTATATGTACTGTGGTTTTAGTATAAATTGACCATTTGCCTAATTAATAAGGTAAAAATTTAACAAGCCTTGCACGTACAGATATAAAAACTTAGGACTACGAGCTTAAAAAAGGTTACTCTGTAGCGATTTCTCAAATTATTATTATGTGATATTACAATGTCACAATTTATTTCAGAATTTAAATCTTATTTTTTATTAGTCTGACAAGTACGTTTACAACGATATACAACCAATATATTATAATGTCTTTGATTTTCGCGATTGTTACACATTTTAAATGAAACACTTTTAAACGGATTAATCGCGTATATTGAATGGTAAACATTTTTGGGAAACCCGACGTTTCGAACACTTTACAGTAGTCCGTGGTCACGGGTAGACCACGTTTAAAAGTGTTTCATTTACAACCAATATATTGTTGCAAAAGTACTTATCAGAAGATCTTAAAGAAGTTATTTATTCTTATGTTATTTAAGACACTGTCACTCATAATCTTATAAAGATTTATTTAGTTTCGTATTGAATTCGGAATTATAATTGCAAACATGAATAAGGTTGGGCTCGGTAGCGTTGTAACGGTTAGGGTACTTTAAAACAAACTAAGCGTTACTACTTGACATAAATAGTACATAAAATCGTACCATTGGTAGCCTACGTGGTCATAATTATATTTAAGCACACAATTATACATGAATTTGTATAATAAAAAAATATAGAGGAGACCAAAATGATACATAAAAAGAATTTAAAAAAATATTTTATATAAAAGTATATACGCTAAAGGCATTAAAAATAATGAATGTATGAATTACCATTAACATTGGCACTACTTTTGGATTAAGTAAGGCGAAATACTAGTGAACAAATAACTAATGTTACGGTGCTTCTAGATTACGGCTGCTCAAAAGATTTTAATAATACACATTGTATACTTAAGTAGCCAAAGTCTGATTGCCAGGAGAGCGAATGCTTGAAAAATATTTATAAATCGTTATTATATAATAATGCATATATTCAAAACTCAAATTGTCGATGTCGAATATCAACATTCGAAGTCCAATAACATTTTATATTCAGCCATAGAGCACCAAGAGCGTGCTTACGCAATGGCAGATACGAAACGTAGTCGAAAATCTCGATATTATATGCTATCTGCTCATTACACTTAAATAAAACGCTTCTGTATGAGTTCATATTAATTTTTATTATTTGTAGTTGAAGTAAATAAATGCATAATATTGGTACATTGTACAAACATAATATTGGTGTCTTGGCGTAATGGAAAAGCAACATAAATAGGTAAATTAACTTAATATGAGCTACGTATATAAAACTGATTTTAAATACGTTTTTGTATTGTTTATCCAAAAAACGTTTATAAAATTAAAAAAAATCAATATCAATTATTATCTACTACGAACGGAAAGAAATGCAATACATTGTATAACATCTATAGAATCTACAGTCTTTAAGAATAAAATAAGGCATTATCGTCAACATTAAGGTTAAGAAAAATGTAAATTTAATTATTTATGTATTTACACGTTTCATGATATACACAATGGAATAAAGTTGCTTTAAAATATGAAATTTAAATAAAATTTTCTATCATCAAATCGTGACAGTTAAGATTTCTATACAATTTGCATAACAATGCCTCAACTGCTCCAGCGCTTTCGTACTTGGTGTAATGTTGTAGGAAAGATAAAAATTAATACATTGCTGTTACAATGTAAAGACAAAAATAAATTATCCAATAGAACATTTTTTCAACTTTATAATATAAGCATAAAAAGTAATAACACCAGTAATCGACAAGACTAATGATTAGTAATTTTTAAACAAAATTAAGCATATCAATATAAATTTGCTAAGAAATTTATAATGATATGCTTATTTTAGTGAACACGAAACTAAATGCAATTACACTGCCTTAAGACACGTAGCATTTTTTTTTTTCTTAACGACATGTAGCGTAATAAAACGTTTTCCAACATTTCTCTATTTATCGAAAGACGTTGAATTAATTCATTGCATCTAACATATACAGAGTGTATATTTGAGATACAACGAATTTATTCAACGTTGCTGAATTGTTCTTTCTTCTCGGTCTCTAGAATCAAAGGTAAGAGCCACTGAGCCATTGTGAGAAAATAGCAACTTTTTATTTTACAAATACATTTTTTTTATTTTAGATATATTTTTTAAGTAAATACATCTATTGTTATGTAATTTGTCATTTAATTGTTATCATTTTATAATTGTAATGAAGAATTGCCTAATCTGCCTGGTTGAGCGCTGTCATAGCGCAGCACCAGTTGTGGGCTCGATTCCCACTAACAAATGAAATATTTAATATTTTTATTTACTTTGCTTTAGTAAGAAGGCAAAGCGAGGCTTTGAGTTTTGCCCCTCAACACGTAATTTAGTTAACTCTAGGTAAACAAGTTCCTTCTTACTTGCCATGTGTGGGATACAGAGTGAAGCTCAAAAAAATAAATAATATAAAATTTGCTGCTACCTTAAGGCGTCAATTACTGTTGCAGTTACCCCGCTTGTTGAAAGATAAACTTTTGTTTTATTAAGCTCAAACTATATTTTATGACATAAAACAATTTAAAAACTAAAATCTAACATATTTTTTTACTATAAATCCTTTTCCATACAAGCGCACAATAAAAACAAACGTAAACAAATATTACATAATAACACATTCAAACCGTTTTAACATCACGATCACAGAAGAGAGTGTTGTTATATAAATGTTTTATTATATGTAATAGCTGCTATACAAATATTTGATATTCACAGTGAATACGGGAGGTTTGCTTATTAATTGGATTGTTATACCACGTAGCACCCACTGACGGAAAATCGTTCGATCTGAATTGCTCTTAATTCGTTGGACTTTGGTGAAATATAGAAATATTTTGTACAGCCCTGGAATAAATAAACGTTTATTATTGTTAATTAAATGCACAGAATTTACTTTTTATAAGTGTTTAAAACGTCTTACATTATGTTTAAATTACGTAATATTAGACGACTAGCTACATTTACGTCACAACAAAGGAAAAATACGAACGTAACAAATTTATAAATATTCCTCTTATATAAATGCATACCGCAAAATTACTTTGGTCATATTTATTGGAGGTGTAGTCAAAACTTAACCCTTATGTCCCATGCACCTGCAACTATAGAATATGGAAATGAAAATATTATACATTTTAAGGCTTGTCATGCCGCAGAGGCACAATCGTGTGATTGTAAACGTGATAGTTATGGGTTCGGTTCCCACACGAGGACATAAAATATTTACATTTCTTCGCTTTGGTGAAGCGCATTTTGGTGAAGCGCAGCGTTGAGTTCTGCCAATTAACATAAAATGCCTTAAATTCGGAGGAATAGAAGTATCTTATACCTATTCCTCAAAATTTGAGGCGTTCAAATGAAATAAACACTAAACGTTCAAGAAAAATATGATAATGAAAACTGCATTTGAATCTGATTTATTTAGATTAACACGTACAAACCCACAGACAAGCGGATAAATAGATAAAATAACAAAAAAATTAAAATCACTATTTCGGGTCCTATAACATTAATAAACATAACGTTAATAACGTAAATAGGATTTTGGCAGGGATCAGTTACAGATTTATCATAAGTATAAACCATTCTTCGAGTGGAAATTGGACCTGACGTGCTTATACTATTATGCTCCTGAGCCACGTCAGGCCTTTTCACTAGTTTTTTTAAATTTATTTAATTTGAAAATATTAAATATTTTATTTCTTCAAGTAGGGATCGAACCTACAACCTGTCGTTTGTAGCCACACGTTTGTGCCGTTGGGCCACGACAAGTCAAACCGCCTCGGCCTCTAATTTAAGTTCACGATATCTTTGTGATTCGTAAAATATTTTATGTATAAATATTCAAAATAAAGCTTGTTTATCCTAAATATAAATTGTGTATAGCCAGCCATAGTAAATAATATTAAAGAGGAAAAAATATCCTAGAGCCCTTGCAATATTTTTATTTGACACGTTATGTTGCTGTCACAGCTGATACAAGACGCCCTTGTGCGTTTCCACGTTTTTGGCTTTTATTAGGGATTTTATTTACTTTCTTGTATTGTTTAATAATAATATTTTACTTAATTAATTAAATCCAAATTGTCCCTAATTATGTTTTAAGTAGATTACTTTAAGAGAATCTTCGAAATATATCCCCCCTAATTCGAAACATTGTTTATTAAGTGACGGAACTAAACTTTTGTCTTTGTCGTCAGCACTTTGCTAACACATGTTCTGTGGTAATGTGAATGAATGAAACATGTGAATTTAAATATATCTCCAAATACATATCGAACTTACATCCATCGTATTTGCCGAAGCAACCATTTCATCTCTTTAAAACACTCTGTAGACACCACGTTGGATTTCCAAAGTTGGATAGCAATCAATATACGCGATTAACTGGTTAAATTTGTTTTATTAAAAACGGGATTGTATGTTGTTTACTTAAGACGTCTATAACCGAAGTGCCTTGATGTTGCATTAAGGTAAAGTTCTGAATTTGTACGACTTGTCGGGTTCTTATCACTGCAGTTAATATCTCTGATGTTAGCACTTGTTACTTGTAACTTCTCTACTAAGTTGAAATTAAGTCAAGATATTTTTCGTACGTGCTTTGCAATATAATGTCGAAACGTGTAAACCAATTGTATATATTTATTCAATAAAATATTTAGATGTAATGCATGTTCTCGTATATTATAAGTAATTTGCAACAGAAAGCAGACTAATATGAAGATTTATATTAAAAAGAAACACTATAGTCAATCTTTAAATAATACTATACTTAGGCACTCCGGAAACTGGGAAAATAGGAATATTTTTAAATATTAATTTGCTTTTTAAAATAATCATTTCTAAACGGAAAACCTTTTCGGTTCTCAATTTAGAAGTTATTGTTTTATTACAAATGTTTAGGTATATAATTGTCTTTATAATTAACTTGTAAGTTTGTGTACCTTCATCTTAGTGCATTGCCTGTTTGGTTCTTAGATAAAGATATGTGATAAATAAGGCTTTATAATTAACTAATAGCTGCCCGCAATCAGTCAATAATACTGTTAAGATTGTATGATTATGGTTGTATGATTCATTGACTGACCCGCCCGTTGCCATTGAAACTTGACTACCTGCCAATAGTCAAAGATAAACCAGAGTTCAGACACTCCGCTACCCACTTTTCACCCAAATTTCAAACGTTTTGCTTTGTGATATATATTTTTTATTGTTAACAACTGAGGGAAGTTTTAATTAGAGTGGAGATCGAGTAAATAAATTTTCTTCGCTCCAGTATCAAGCCAAAGCGCGGCGTTTAGTTCCACCAATCAACATACAATACCTCAAATTTGGCGGAAAGTGGAGTACCGTAGTGTCTAGATGGTTCCCATGTTCCCTCTGCCCACCCTGCCAAGTGCGATATTGAAGGAAGCTGAAAAAAAAACATATGAAAATATCAAACATAAAAAAGTAAATAAATAAATAAAATCATTAAACTTTAAAACAATTTATATAATATAAGAATGTAAACAAAAAACAACGAACAGTGCAGTTGTTGAACACAAGCTTCCTTCGTATAACGCTCACTTAGTGCACGGTTATGAAATGCTATCGAGCTTTTAAAGCGATAAAACTGAATTTTGTACGCTATTGGTTTGTGCTTTAAAGTGGTCGATGCAGAATATTACATTGAATTGAATATTAATTTTCATGCGGTGGTTAGACTGAAATATGCAAATATTAATACAATCTGCTTTTACTAAATTTTATGTTTAAAGTTATGTTGTTATGATTAAATTTGAACTGTCAGCTATCATATTTGTAACATAGATTCTATGTTTACAATTGCTTTTATTTGCATTAATAAGTTATAATTTAAATCTAATCTAGACCTAGATAAAAATTAGATCTTAATTTTATATTTCCAAAAAAAATGTGCTACAATTAGTGCCTTTTACGATGACGGAGATTCAAATATCGTCAGGGGACATTCTCTCTTACATATATATTTTTCCAATATATGTTTACGGAAAGTTAGCTTGTCGTACTTAATAGTTATAGTTCTTCTTTAAGTCATTGAATTACTTACGCACGTTCATTCATATACTAGTTATATCATGATTGTTTTTATTATTATTTAATAAAGAAGTTTCACCTGTTGATGTGAAACATCTATAGGCTCACTTGTAAACCGAATTGTTGGCGTGGCGACGCTTGCCGTGGCGACGGGACGCCACGCTATCTAATACTTATATTATAAAGAGGAAACCTTTGTATTTTTGTATGTTTGTATTGAATAGGCTCAAAAACTACTGGACCGATTTCAAAATTTCTGTTACGATTACTTAGAGGGACTCTTCCGAATCCGTATAGGCTATATTTTATCCCGGAAAATAGATAGGATTTTTCGTGGTAGTGAAAATTGTGGAGTAAGTCGACGAAAAAACTGCCGTATGTTAGCGATTCTCGCGAACGCTGCCTAAATGGTTAGAGATGTATGGTTGATTTGTATAGAAAAGTTGTAGAACTCAATAATGCCTACAAAAAAGTCCGCGATAGTATAAACCAAACATTTATATTTTAGCCATTATAACCAATTTTCCATAGAATAAAAGTAATTAAAATTATTAGCCTAAGTTTATTGATCATATTATCGTCAAATATTAATCCTTATCCAAATAAACTATTTATTAAGCAAGATTGTTTCCATAGCTATAAGTTACTTTTTATTTTATTCTAATCGGACAATCCATTCAAAAGATATTACGAATTTAAAGTTGTAATTGGTATTAAAATGAATGATGGCCGCCGGCCGATATATGTCGCACGGCGAAACAGCAAAGGGAGGGGGGTGCACATATTTTATTTTCTCATTAGGCTATATTTAATTCCTGTAATAATATTATCTTTTATGCATATTACTAGTACATACACGATGTTTCACATCTGGCTATTTTTTTTTTCTAAAATATTTTCAAAAAATATTATATTTAAAGGTATTTCTAATACAAAATTTGTAATAAGTTCAATGTGTAACATATTTTTACGATTTCTATTCCATTTATCGTGTTCAAAGTGCTGGAAAATCGAATTGGTTCCTACAAACCCTCGTGATAAGAGAAATAAAATAAATTTGCTGTTGAAGTCAAAAAATGGAATGATATTCTCATTGATAAATGGCATTATATGTATGCCCATTAAGCGTTTTCGAAGAATATACAAAAATTTTACATTAAATACCATAGCTTAGTACAATAAAATTATTATGCGCTGCGGAAGGAAATGAAAGCGACAAACGTGAAGGTAGAGAGGGTCTAAAGAATAATTAATGTTGGCTCGAAAGCGTGTACCGTAACTTACACTTTTAAAAATTATTTCGTCCAAATTTCCTTTCAAAGCGAAAAATCATTTTTTTTATTTATAATAATCTAACATGCGATTATAAGTGTGTCTAAGTAATATTATTCACATTGTTACTAGCAACGTTACTATTCCAATATAGGAGAAGTTATTTAAAACTTAAAACCTTAAGTCAATAAATATTATAATCTAATTTAACAAAAAACTGGTTCAATGAGAGTCAAACTCGTTCACCGAGACTTCCGTACCAATTTCAGAATTGTATGCCGACGGGACAAACAACTATAAAAATTGACAGACTTAAATTTATTACCTGTAAATTTAAGTTTGTCAATTTTTATAGTTGTTATAGATAGACTCATTTTGTATTAAATGAAATATAAGTAATTACTATTACAAATGAATTAATACCTTTATTTATATTGCAAGATCTTATTCTGAGCAAATTCCTTATTTGTATGATACACAGTTATGGTACAGAGAAAAACAGGAGAAATTGATACGGGACGTCTCATCTATAGTTTTGATTATGGGTCGAATGAAGTTGGCAAATTTAAATGTACATATCCATTCATTTAGCAAAAAATTAACTGCAAGAATAGTTTGCCATAATTTATTTCTAAGAAATATCTATAAATTTTAAATTTTCATATAGTTTTTCTTTATTTGTATCGTAAATTTTAAATTGCATAAATGAATGTCCACCGGAAGTACTCTATGAGTTTTGATTATGAGGCGATTTGCTTACAAAATGCTGCAAAAACAATGGAGCGCAGACCTGAATATTTGATATTGATACTTCAACACAATTTCAAGATAAATAGTCTTGACATACGGACAGACGAACAACAAAATGATCCCATAAGGGTTCCATAAAATAATTCTTCTGTATAAATATATTCAAATATATAAATCTAACTTCCTTTAGAATAAACTCATGCTTGGCCATCCATGGCAGCTAGGATAGAATGTGTCGTTTGTTATTCAAGCGCTCTACGCAAGTAGTGTTTTATGTTAGAGGTGATTGAATTGAATAATGACAACGCATTCTTAGTTTCAGCAAGATCCGCAAAAATCCAAACTAAAAAAGTCCGCACAAACTCCGAATCTGAACGGATTAAAATGTTTTGGGGAATCTATCGAATTTCATTGCAACACGTCTTCTTTGCCGCCGTTCTTTTTCTGGTACCTGCTGTGTCCCGCACATGGCAGAGTAGGTAGAGGTAACTTGGAAACCGTAAGTAACTTGGTAACACTTCATAACTTTCCACTTTCTGGATTTCTGCCGAATTTGAAGCTTTACCTTGTTACCAGAGCTAAGAAATGAAAATATTTAATATTTAACTTGAAAATAATAAATATTTAATTTCCTTGAGTGGGGATCGAATCGACAGTCTATCGCGTTTACAGCCATACGCTGCGCCACGACAGGTGGTGGTCGTCTATACCACCGTCCTACTTTGCTAGAAATCGTAAAGTTAACCTTAATGTTTTATCGTGTGTAGTAGATGTGTACGCTCTTCTTCAATCTCTCCCATTTCGATGATGCAATGAGCACTGCATCATTTGCATATAGAAGGCAATTCACATTCAAGTCACCCACCTGTTTTCACTCCCAAGTCACTTTGCTTCACAAGAAAATCGATTTAAAAGTAATTAGGATATGCGATTTATATATTATCTTGGTTAGTTGGTAAATAAATTTAAACAGATTTTTTTCATCTATCCTTTAATATTATTTTGGAAATAATATATTTTGGAAATAAAACGCCGACGAAAAGCTAATATAACTTAAAGCGAAGGAACATTATAGAAAATTTATCTCGCACACAAATGCTATTGTCCATAAGTATAAAGAGGCGATAAAGGCTGGCAGACATAAAATGGACTCGTATTCGGTATTGCTGATTTGACGATAGCAAAACGGAAACAATATATTGACAAAATACAAATACAAGAATGATTATATAGTCTCTGTTGTTCTTGATACTTTGATCGTTTATCAAAAAGATAAATTTAATATGTAATAAATATTATAATATTACATTTTTAAATGTAATTTAAAAAAATAAAATTGTAAAATACGTTTCGATGAATAATCAGCTAACAAAAAATAATTTATAAGTGAATAAAAAATATTTTATAAATATTAATCTTGTTATGGTTATAAGAAATTTAGTATATTTAATACATGACATATTCAAAATAATTTCAATGTACAGAATGCATGAAATTATTTTAAATATTATTCCTTTATAATGTTGTGACTACAAAGGATAACCATAACATATAAATTTGTTCTAATAAACAAAAAAATATATATATTTACGGTTCCATTGCTCAAAAAGAAAAAATGAACTTCTTATAGGATCGCTTACATGTCCGTATGTCTGTATATTTGTCTGTCCATCTGTCAAGACTATTTACCTCAAGATCGCGTGGAGATATAAAGCTGACATTAATATTAAATATACAAATTAGTTTCCCGTAGCACTGAAATAATCTTCTAAGCCAGAATCACTAAGAGATACGATTGTTTATTTTTTATTTTCTAGTCTGCAGCAAAAACTGCTAAAATAAATAAAAGTTTGTACCTTTGGCGGGCAATAATCTTATTTGCTGGATTACTACTATACCAAAGTTATTAGTGTAAGTGCTTAGAAAGTAGGAACCAACTTCTTCTTCTCTTTCTTTCTCTGGCAAAGCGCGGCGTTCCGCCACTCGACACGCAATGCCTCAAATTCGGCGGAAAGTGGGGAACGAAAGTGGAACGGGGTGTCTTAACACTAGGTTCCCGGGTTCTGCCTACCCTGCCTCGTGCGGGATACAGCGTGAAGCTAGGGACCAACATTAAATTAAATATTAAAATAAAAAGTTATACAATGAAAAATATATGATTTTACAATTATATTGAGCTACGTCAATTTAAGTACGAAAATTTATAAGGAAATAACTCTTTGAGGAAACTCACTTATCTGAAAAACTAAACTTTCTTTCCTCGTTTTTTTTTCTGCTCCATGACCAAAATAAACATCAAAATATAGCTACTCATAAAAAGAAGATTAGCAATTACCGGTGAGATAGGGTGACATTATTCAATTTAAAAATTTCATAGTGTGTATGTTATTTATATAGCGTATGTGAATAAAAAATTAAATGATTAGACTATCAAATCGCATAGTTATTTTGATACCTGTACGTTTTTTAACTTTACCCTGTACCCCATACACAGTGAGAACCTGAGAACCTACTGACACTATTGATGTAGTGGGCACTCTATTCTCATTAAGACATTTCCGTTCCCGACTTTCTGCCAAAATGCCTCAATTTTGGCGGATAGTGCGGAACGGAACGGTGCGTCCTCCTAAGTTGACTCTGCCTATCTTGCTATGTGCGGGATACAGCTTAAAGCTGAACTAGAAAAACGTCCCCGTCAATTGATCAACGATTCCTCAATATAAAAATAATATTTTTTTTTTTTTTTGTTTAATGTTACTCCATGCATACATAATAGTTAAAAGATTAATTTACTTTCATGAATATTAGACGCTCTATCTCGCTGAATCTAAGTATGACCAAACAAACGTTCAGTCTTACCAAGTACCAACACAAAAACAATACCTGATAAGTGTGTCTAGAAACTTAGCAATAAGAAAAAAAGTAATTTTACTAAGTTATAAAAACTCTGACTCTAAAAGAAATAAACAAGCTCGTTAGCTCAACATTTTCTCGGAATAATAATTAGTAAACAACTTAGCCATCGAAATAATTCTGCAGTCGATATATACAAAAACAGTTCGATTTTATAGAAACTTTATTTACGCTGAAAACAATTTTATCTGTACAACGCCACAAAACATAAATATACGAGTGCATAAAGTAATGAGCACATTGCCCCCTTTACGTCGGAAAGAAAGTACACTGTTAAAATAAAACAAAACACAAATTTATCTGTTAGGTTAACCGAAAAAAAAAATTAGAAAACGAAATCCAAAAATTTTAGACTTTGCTGTCGAATTCGTAAAAAATCAAATTTCATTAATTAACAATAAAAGTAACAGAGAAATGATAGCGTTTCGGTAACTAAAGAGCAAATTTAATTAAGCCAAGTAGCCACTTGACTTTTACAATCTGAGGCTTGCCAACAACCTGCCAATTAAAAAGTAACTGCGATTTGTGCTATCCACAAACCCGCTACCTTCTGAAGTTGCCGAGCTCTAAGTAACTATTAATGTTTGAGAGCTAAAGCGCAGCTTTTTCATTCAAACTAATAAATAGTACCTTTTGAATTGCATTTATTCTTTCATTTTTAAAGAACTAATTAATTTCTTCGGTTATAATTTCCTATTGGTAACAGATGTGCAATGAAATGAATTATAAGATATTGAAAGAATTAAAGTTATAGAAAAATATTACAATAGAAATTAAATTCCATTAGATCTTATTTAGAACAGGTTTTATAAAATTATCTAATAAGTAAGTACATTTAAAATACAATAAAATATTCAGTATGAGAAATTAGAGTACTATATAAAAAAACATTTTAGATTTGCACTCATATACAATCATAGCTATTGACACCAGTAGCCGGCAAGCACCAGTGATAGAACCTTTCTTTGATTTCTAAAAATAACGATAGAAAGAAATTTAAATTTAAAATTTCTTAAATTGTGAACACTGATGTTAGGGTGGTAACGCGGAGCACAGGCTGCAACTATAAAAGCGACCAGTGGTGCTTTCGGTCCAAATTCAACTTACAAATGTCTAGTTACACTAAAAATAATAATAATATAGTATACACTAAAAATAATATTAATATACTAGATATCTCAAATCAATAAAATATTTTCTTTTTTTTTTTAAATAAGATAATTAGTATTGTAAGGCCTATTGGGGTTATTAGTGCCATTACTTCAATAAGTGTTCATGTGTTATTATTAAATTAACTTGTAAATTTATGAAATAATTTATATTTATTTACGTATTTATACTTAGTACATTATTTTAGTTTAATTAAATCATCGTGGCTATGCCCATTAGGCTCATTATATTGTTAACCCATTGTTGCGGATTGTATTTAAAATAGAAATATCCGGCTAAACCACGATTAACGCTGTCGTATTAATGCAGTAAATCTGTTTTAGGAATAAACTTAATATTCTTACAAGTATTAAATTTCGACCATGCGGAAATATCGAAGGAATGTAAGCGATGTCGACAAGAATTTTGTAGCCCACTAACTTAAAATGGGTCTCCGAAGGAATTCGGTCACTATGAGATTAAAAAACTCGTGAAGTTAAATATGCCTTGTAACCCACACTCAGTAGTGTTCTTGTGTGATAAACAAATAAATTCGTAAGGGCAACTTTTTAGGTTAAAAAAATATAACGTATTTTTTGCAAAAAAAAATACTTACATCCTGTTATCAAAAGATTGTACATAACTTTAATGTGATTACTAAATTATACAACTCTTTATACCAAACAAAGCTGTAATAAATAGAGTATGACAAGCACTAAACTATCGATAAAGGCAATATATATTTAAAAAAAGAATATTGTCGTGGCGCAGTTGACATCGTGCGACTGTAAACGCTTGCAGATTTTGGATTCAATCTCTACTCGAGGAAACGAAATATTAAATATTTTCACACTTTTTTCGCTCTGGTAACAAGGCAAAGCGCAGCGTTGTTTCGCCACACTACACGGAAAACCTCAAAAAGTAGAGAATGGAACGGAGTGCCTTAACACTAGGTTCCCGAGTCTGCCTGCCTTGAAACAGAAAAATAAATATTTACAAGTTAAAGATTTTACTATGAGTCAAGATCTAAAAAGAGAAACTTCACAAAGTCGCTGACGGCACTAGGCTTAGAGAACGAACGTCAAAGAACGCTATAAGGACCACTTACTCTGGGCCCGGGCCTGCTTTATCGACATCTCTAGCAACGTTCAAACGCCTAGTACTCTTCATGAACCACTCTAATTAAACAGGGTGTCCCCATTGTGGAGACTTTTGTATACATATCATTTTTATAACTACACTCATGGCATATCTCTATTTTCATTTGGCTTGCCAATTGTAAATAAATACTCATGTATGTGAAATTTGCTTCAACTTCTATTCCATTCATCTATTACAAATTTGTAATAGATAAATGGGGTATATCGAGGTGTTTTATTTAGTATTTTCATTTATTATATTATTATTAGAGACTCATTATTTTCCAAGAAGTTTTAAGTGATTTGTAAAGAAACCAAGACCATATACACAAAAATAACTTACACAATGACAATAAACAAACAAATATCAAACAGTTGGCTTTTACTTATATTATAAATACTTCAAGGGACCTAAACAATTCATTTGTTTAAAATCTTTCACGTATAGATCATCTACTTTGAAACTGACCTACCCCTCCACGGTACTTACAAACACATACAAATTGGGTAATCAGACGATACATTATAAAAAGCTGTTTGTAAAAGATATATATAACAGACAAACAAATCATAAAAATATATATTTTTTAGATCCCTATGCCCAAAGGATTCAAGTCTGCCCCAAATCAACATTGGACAATTTTAATTTGCCTGCTCTGAGAAGAACATATAATGTAATTTTGTCCAGAATGCAATGATATCCTGATAATGCCAGTCAAGTGAGATTGTAACTTATCTACCGAGGGTAACGATTCAGTATTATATGTCAACGAGAGCTACAATTCTTTAAAGATAAACTAATACGGCGGGTGTATGCACTCATTTTGTATGTAATGAAGGAAAATAATAAATTCTTTTTTTCCGACTTTCAAGGAACGGCTATGTTTTTCGCGCGTATCTTCAATGTAACTATGTGTATATATGTATATATTTATGTATGTATATGTATAAGTGTGTATACACATCTAATATTATTAATTACCTTAAATCCAAACTAACGAATAAAATCTCTTGAACCGACTCTCGATTTAGTTGTCGTTAGATTTGTTTTAACAGGTGCTTTTAGATAGGTCACGTTAAAAAATATATTAATCATGGCGGCTTGGATTTTAATGGGTTTTTTACCGTATTTGGAAAACTTATTGCAAAGTGCGTTGTCGGGACTAGTAAGGTTGGTAACACTGGTAAGGTTTGCAGTAGATAAAATTAATATATGCAATACGAAAAATACAGATGAATGTAACACCACAGGTACTTTAGTGCCTATTTATATTTTTAAACATCACGTACTTATCAATAAATTACGTATGTCGGTACGTGGTACTGTGTTATTTGTTAATTTTAAGATCACAATTTTTAAAATTAGCTTTTAAGCTGTTTTAAAAACCATTCTTGATTGTTTTAATATTTATCGCTAGTGTACTTCCTTTTTTTTTTTTATTTTTCCTTATTACAAAAGTCGAAGTCAACGAAGTTAATGACTCTTAACAAAAAAGGGCAATATTATTTTTTATAAACTTTATTTCATACACTACGGACTCATGGTCCGTACCTATTGTTACAAAGGCATTTCTTTTCATTTTTTTTATTCAACTTATTTAGATGTTCTAATGCCTATAAATTTACACAAATGCACAAAGGTTGAGGAAATTAGGACGTGGATGGTATCGCCGCCATCGTAGAGGACCATGACCGCTTGGTTTCTATCTTTCTATCTTTTATGACCATTTTCAGATTTTACTCCACAATGCCTTTGGTTGCTGCTCCCGTTGGGTTTCAGATAAACCTTCAAGTGACGTCGTCCTCACCACCGCTCCAGGCGCATCTGTCGGGGTAGCGTATTATTGCTACGACGTTGACAAGATGTTGTCATGTAGCTGCAATTTGATCGGCTTTATGTTCACTATTATAACCAGACCCTTGGCTTCGTGGATTGTCAGTACTATTGAACCAGGATTGTTTTGTCATTGTTAGTTCTATTGAGCCAGCCGACTGAAGTCGCCGGAAGGCAAGCAATATTTCTTTGCAAGTTAGAGTTTCACTTATTTGATGGCTTTTAGAACTGCTAAATCCTCTTAAACTGGGCTTAATTTCAGGTAAGGGGATATTTTAATAATGTCTTTGATTTTCGTGAATGTTATACATTTTAAATGAAACACGTTTAACCGGATAAATCGCGTATATTGATTATTAAACATGTTTTTTGGAAACCCGACGTTTCGAACACTTTACAGTAGTCCGTTGAGTCTACCCGTGACCACGGACTACTGTACTTTACTTTTGAGCAATATTTCATTTGCTTCTTTAGTTCATCTCTACGAATATTCTTTTTCTCGGATTTACTAGTAGACTACGACTTCTCTTGTCCAATTTCTTGTTGGAAACCGGATTTGAACCTGCTACTTTCTTACAATTATTTTGCCTTGTCTGTAGTTTAATTTTAGGAGCTCGTTGTAACGAATCAAATAAAGTCAATATTTAGGGGGACAGGGGACAGTGGTTGATATTATGTTGCCTAAGAAAATCATAGATAGCTAACTTTGAAGTCTTGACGTCGATGAAGTGAAAAGTATCGTTCTGTGTTTATTAATCGCTGCGTGAGATGTTTTTCTGGGTCATTGGGATTTGTGGTGATCTTCTATTTTATTTTACAAATTTAAAATTTTACAGATTATTCCGTTAAGCCGTGTGCACTGTACGGCTGTTTGATGTTGAAAAATAAACACGTTTCAAGGTACTATGCAGCTGAATATTTGATATTAATTTCAGTTTGATCTCCACGCAGTATCGAGATAATTAAATACTCTTAATAGACAGACTTGATGATTATAATACTTTACTGTCACGAATCTACCTGTTAAATAGGAAGGAAGACCCTGACAATAAAAGCAGAGACCAATGCCATGTAGAAGATGTTAAAAAAAATCTTTTCTTTAGATTAAAAATATTATAACATTGATTAAATTGATTTCGGTGCGCCGTTATCCACCAACTAGTGTTACAGAGTGGACATATTGCATCTTACACAACGTATGATCGACAATTGAAACTGATCTCTCATTCAGTTGACAAACATACAATTTAAGTGTTACAATATTTACTTTCTTGTACACATTACAAAAGATGAATTTAATAATAAAAATAATACTTTATTTTACTTTATTTTACTTTTATTTTACTTTACAGTTGGTATAGAATATTTGGACATTTAAATAAGTTATATATAGGTAAATGTGCAACGACGGCCTTATCGCTAAAAGCGGTCTCTTACAGGCAACTGATACTATAGAATTTACTTATACAGAAAGTAGAACGGCGAAAAACGTATCACATTATACACGCATACAAACATGCACATATTTATATATACATTCTTATAAATTTTGCTCCAGATAGTGCTTTCTAAATATTTCGACTGTCTGAGATTTAATTGAATTTAGTACAAGAGTATTAATTTTTAGGTTGAATGGACAATGATTTTTATTCTCCTTAGTATATTTTATGGTGATAGACTTTTTCTACACGTTAACTTTTGATTACATCTTATAGACTCAACCGGGGCAAGTTCTTTAAACTATTAAATAATCAAAACAAATGTTTTAGAATATATATACTCTTGCCCTGTATTTAGGGTGCAAATTAAATTTATTTTACTTATATAAAATAATTAATTGTTAACAAAACTAAACTGCTTTTACTTATATCACTTAATCGCCCACGGCCCCGTGTAACTCCAGAGGAGCTACAGGAGCGTTGCCGTCTTTTAAGGTGGATGGGCACCGGGGCCCGGCATTACCTAATGCAAAACGCAGTGGCCAAAGCCACTACTTAACGCCGGTCTTAAATGCCGGGGGTGGTAATGATCCGGTCGAGTCTGCCCCTGCGTGTTGCCATTGCTGGCAACGTGACTCTACCACACGCAGTTTAGTCGCCTCTTACGACACTATCAGTACCAGGGTGATCCTATTCACACGGCGTAAAACATTAAAATATTTCACAGTTAGACATTTTGCAATGAGATCAAACTTTTCAGTAATCAGTTTAATTTTTAACAAAGGAAACTAAACTAACCAACTAAATTTTTTAAGAAATAAAATTCAATTTTCCATATATTTATAATGGTATTTAATAAAGTAGCTTAATTGTACTAGAGATAGGCTTAAACCTTATTGAGAAGGGCTTTTACAATAGAATCCCAAAAAACGTCCGAGAACTTTTAATTTAATAATTTAAAAAACATGTGAAAAGACGTTTGTGTGTTAAAGATTATTACCAAATTATTAATTTGGCTACTTTTCTCGCCCCCATCTATTTTAAAAGTCGACTTACCTCCTAATAGCACGTTACGGGATTTCAATTTAGAAAATAACAAGGTTTTCTAAAATTCTATAAAATTTCGATTTAATCATTAAAAAGGGTTATAAAGCTATTATAAAACGAAGCGTGGTGTGGCTCATTGGTTTAAAACGTTTGTATAGTCAAAAAATGGCCAAATAAACACATTATACTTCAAATAGTATTCTGTATTTAGAGGCTACTTAAATACTGCACCCTTAATACAGAATACAATTTAAATCTGAAAAATAAAAAAGTTTAACTTAAAATTACGAATTTCCATTTATTTACTTGTTGTAATGAGCTGCTAAGTAAGATCAATCATAAAAGTTTTGCGCTAATGTTTTAAACCGCAACATCCCAAGTTGCATGAATTCATAACGCAAAACTTTCTAACAAGAGGATGGATGAAAGTTTTGACGTTCTGATAATTCCGTTAGTTGTGTTATACTTAATAAAAGGTTTTTCATCTATATATAAAAACTGTTTAGTCAGGCATTTTTCATTGACACCTGTATAAAAATGAAAGATCTGGATTATGTAATGAAGACCTATAAACAATAAAATAAATATAACATTTTCTTACTGTTATATACATACATATAAACTACTTAAACGTTTATCTAAAATGTAACGAAATATATATTTCGTAATACTAAGCATAAAATAATAAAAAAAGTGCATTTAGTTACACAATACTTCAACACATATAAACGAATTTTAAAAATTTTATGTCTGTCTTTTTGCTTACCCGGGCTTTTTCGTCAGAACCGTTGAACCGATTTTTATGGGACTTTCACAGTCCGATAGAGGAGGTTATTTAACAACAATCGATGCCTCAATTTCGGCGGAAAGTGGGGAACGGAAATGAGTGTCTTGACATTAGGTTCATAGGTTCCCTCTGCGTACCATGCCATGTGACGAATACAGCGTGAACTTGAGTGAGTGAGAGAGTAATGCAGCAACAAATACTATTTTAAAATTACCGGAGATTAGAATTTACGCAGAAAAAAATAAAATATAGAACAAATAGTAGAGTAGATAAATAACCATACTAAAATAACCAATAAACCACGATAATAGTATCTGTTACTACAGATACACGATTACACACAGTTTCAATTAAATATTGGATCAAATTATTCATATGAAATATCGGGATACGCTGAGAACAATGCTTATAAATCATCAAGTTTAGTCTGAAAAAACAATAAAAAGATTAATAATTTATTTTGCATTTTTATTGCTCTACCAGTAACGTATAACTTGTGTAACTTCATATTTGCAGGTTTGTGTTGTTTACGAGGGCTTATATTTGGCTATAAATGCTTCGTCTTTACCAAACAGGATACTTAATGTTGCGGTGTCTATACTCTGAGGTTGACCGCGACATATTGGCAACTGTGCAAATTTCCGGCAACAAGAACCGCAATATTGCGCGATTAGATTTACAACTCATGTATCCTGAGTGCGTTAAAATATTCTTATCAATGTGTCTATGCCACGAAACTATATCTAAATTCTTTATTACCTTAGTGACATTTTAATTATTGTATTACTGAATCTTACTACGGTATAACGGAGAACAACAGTAACTCAAAACATGTCCACACTTTGCGTTCTCTGCCTCATTTTTAATGGAGAGTGTTATAGAGAACTGTTCGACTTGGTTTCTGCCCCTGATTAAATTTCTGCACGCGGGTGTCTGCACGCCTTCTCTGGTGTTACACGGAGCCGTTGGTGGCAGTTACCATTACGTGACCCGTTTTCTCCTCTTCTTTGTCTTTTCCATAAAGTAACGCCAAAATTGTTAAAGATAGAATGTCAATATCTCATGAATACCTTGGTTTTCTGCAATCAACGTTTCATTTTATAAATCATTGACTAATAATTGACGTGAGAGCTCACAATGTTGGACGCGCTTACATTTCACTGAAAATTACTAACAGCACATGATAAATTGTGACGGTCGGATTGCATGAACCTATTAGCAGAGAGCATTTTCATAAAATTTCGTAGCTTTATCAGCACTCTACGCAATATAATACAAATCGAAATCGAAAATCCATTTAACGCACCGTAAAACTTCAATGTAACGATATGTTTTAAATTTCACATCGGTAAATAGGTCATATCATAATCACAATGCTGCGTTTTACAATAAATGCATAATTAAAATTTATGGCTTTTCCAATATTTAAATTATATAAAAAAAAAATGTCATTTATTTGGTAATGTGAATCAGTAGTGTCTCTTATAGGTATAGTTAAATTTTATTCAAAAATATTGTTAAATGAAATAGACAGTAGTACCTACTGTTCTCAATTTCTTTGTTATCCTCCAAAGTGTATTTGATTCCACTCAGTGGAATAACTTATTTTATTTTGGTAATTCCTTAAACAGTTTTGCAACTCAATAGGCGATACGTCGATAATTCGGTGGAAAAAAACAGAATAACAAAATACTACATGCTTAATATATACGGGATATAGCATGGAATTAACAATAACTATAATATTATTCATCGTAGATTTATTAAAGTTTAAAGTTTTTTCTTTTTCAGCTTCCCCACATGGCAGGGTAGACAGAGGTTGAAATTAGATCGAGTGTTAAGACACTCCGTACCGTTCCGAATCAGCCGAATTGAAGCATTGCGTGATGAGTGGCGGAACTCAACGACGCGATTTCCCTTATTACCAGAGTGGAGTAATGAAAACATAGGCACTGCATTGATATTTGTCATTTAGCACTATATTCCTGGAAAATTCGTAAATAATGTGTGTTAATATAACAATAGAAGTATAGAACAGAGTGTATAAAAGTCCTATGTACGGGGTACAACGTGAAGTTAAAAAAAACACATAAATAAAAAACCACATTCACTGCAGTTAGACGAGTCTATACACTAACGACAATGTAAAGATAAAATTAAAACTTGACCATATATAATATTTTAACAGCATTAGACATTAAAATTATAGCATATATGTAAGAACTTAATGAACTTATTTTGGTAATAAATACGCCTTCATGAATAAAACATGGGCTCTGAAAATTTCGCTGTTTGTGTTTTATCAGGCGACAAATTTGCATTATAGACGTCAAGAGAACTACAACGTAAACGGCTTGAATAAATTTGGATTTTCAAAAAAGTACCTATATTATTAAGTAAAAGAAACATCACAGTACATAAACTCGTATGATAATATATCACTGGTTCGGAAAAATATCTACAATTACTTAAAGAAGAATAATAGACATGATAACAATAAAAGAAGTACAAATAAGCTGATCACTCCTAGTTTTCGTATTTAAAAAGTTGGAAGGTCTTTTCAAAAACTCCACAAGTGACTTTAGACTTGTCACTTAACAAAAGTTAAAGTGAATGTTAAAAGTAAATTGTAGGGCAAAGCATATTGTTCAATTTAAGATTATTCCCATTATAAGAATGCGTGGGACAAAATTATGTTATATATATATTATTTACTTTAATTTATATTTTGAAAAGAGCATGTTTTGAGTTTCTTGCCGACTCCTCTCATCAGACCGGCCTTCCGAGCCGGTGGTAGCTTCCCCTAGGACTGACACTACAGACATTTCTATGTAACTTGACAATTCAAAAGTGCTTGTAATAGCCTAATTGAGTGAAGAATATTTTGATTTTGATCTATTTTACCGTTATATTGTCAAAAACTATGCCAAGATGAATAATCAAACTTCTCTTTAAAAAAATCTTAAATCCAATCCTAAATAAGAAGGATAATAAATATTGTTTAAAAAAAGCAGCATTAATATAGAACAAGGTACGCAAAAATGTAGTGTAGTAATAGTTATAATTAGTGAACGACCGAAACATTTTTTTCTTCCTCGCTCTTAGTTTCAGCCGAAACCGACACTTAAACATATTTTAATTTTCTATTGCCTACTGAAATTCAATGTATTTTAATGTTTTTACACATATATTTGCATATTCTATTGATAATTAAATAGAGTTAAATGAAATAAAATGATAACAAGCATTGATTATTATTGCTATGGTGGGTGAACACGATAATTGACAAATATTACACTACAGTTACTACAGTTTTGGTGCGGCCGAACGTTTCGGCAAGTTTCTGACCTAAACTATGGCCGAAACTGGCCGAAACCGAAACCGAAATTTCGATCGGACACTAGTAATAAACCTATTCCGAGGCATTGCGTTTTAAATGGTACCCAAATACCGCGATTAGTCTAACACAGAATTCATTTTTTTTTTGTCCAGAGACCGCTTTTCATAGTCAAAAGCTTGTTCACGCATCTTCAAATAAAATAACTACTATAAAACACATACAACTAAAAAAGTATTATTTAATAAAATAACGAAAGGTCAACATGAAAAACCGTTAGGTATACACAATGAGAACAGGTTATTTTTAAATTTTTACTTATTTTCATTTTATTCTTATTTTTATTATTGAATATTAAGGTGGTAAAAAACACACAAACTTACACTGTTAGTGTCGATTACATTTTTAAAAGTTTATATTTGTTTCAAAGAAATGCCAAATTAATCAGTCATATAAGCTACATGTATGTCATAATTTAAATTATTTAATTTATTCAAAAGATTGTCTTTGCTATCCATTATTCCAGCACTAAATGAAAGAGAGAATAAAATTGATTGCAAAATGCATCTTTATATAATTATCATTGCTGTGTGGAGTAGTGAAAGAATAACTATTTAGTTTACTTAATTTCGTTTCTATATTGATAGTTTTGAAGTCTTCGTTATTTTACAAGCAAAACAAAGCAAAAATAACATCACGATTTTATATTATACCTTGCGCGGACTCTCGTGGTTGTCCAGGGCTCCTTAATTTAATCTTCCACAGACACCAGAATCATACTGGGCCCCTGAGGATCCATAGGTACTACTTTCGGTATCACTGTTCTAACCAAAGCAAGAAAATGACAACTATTTAAATATGTTTGAAGCATGTCGTGGCGCAATGGCTTGTGACTGTAACCGACAGGTTGTGTGGTTTTGACACTCGAGGAAATGAAATATTCAATATTTTCAATTTAAATATTTAATGTTTTCATTACACCGCTTTAGTACAAGGCAAAACGCGGCGTTAAGTTCCGCCACTCAATGCGCAATGCCTCAAATTCGTTGGAAAGTAGGGAACGGAAGTGGAATGTTGTCTTAACAATAGGTTGCTAAGTTTCCTCTGCCTACGCTGCCATGTGCGGGATACAGCTTGTAGCTGAGTGATTTAAACATATCATTGTCTGAGGGTTTTATAGAAATGCTACGATGCTCAAAATATTATTTATAATTCTTTAAAATTCATTTACTTAATATAATAAAACATTCATATTTTATAAATTGCTTTTAAAGTAGCTGTGCCCAAATCATGTATAAATAAATCGCCTAAGGCGTTATTAATTTTTGGGATTGAAATGTATTTTAAATAAATTACTTAGCACGTTTCCCAACTTATTTCTATAAGACTATCACTGTTTTACTTCATAATGTCTTTCTTACTAGTCAAGTGGTATTAGGTAAAACAGGCGACAACCGAATCGGAATGAAATATAATAACCTGGAAATTGGTAAAAAACCGATGGGCTCCAAGATTTTATTTTCAAGCTTCCAGCCACATTCTTGAGGTTCTACGTTCTTTCCTAGCCACGTTTGAGTCTGATAGATACGATTGATATGTTGATGAGCTACTACACTTGTTAGTGTAAGTGTTGACAATTGTACAGGCTTATTTAGTAGTATTTAATTTCATGAATTGCGTGTAGCGGAAATGATTATGGTTGTACTCAAATTTTGGAGCATTATATAATAGCAACAAGATGCACACTCCATTTCCAAATAATATTTGTACGTTGTAACGATATAGATAACCATACTAAAATAATAACCAATTTCCAATAAATACTCATAAGTAAACTTCATATACTACAAGCGGGTGGTAATCAATACATGACAAGATAAATTACATAATTTTTCTGTGTGAAAGTTAATTTGTCCTTTAACAGATTTAATATCTAATCGACACATGAAAAGCATAATATATAAAACCTTATTTTGCTGTTTGAACGGATAAAAGAACAATACTAGATAAACAGTATGTGCTATTAACAAAGTTATATCGTTCATGAAACTATTTCGATAAGATTTCATGTGTAAAATGTAAAAACATACTGTTTTCCTTATTCATATTCAAAAGTTCGAACAACTGTAACGAGATTCTCTAAAATTGTATCCACATACAGAAATTTTCAACAAGCATCTGCGCTCCAAGTGTTTCGGTCATATTATGTAGAAGTAAGCGAAATAAGCCGTACTTTGCTACAAATCCAACCAAAGTCCGAACTCGACTTGGATTTGCCGGTGTCCGTTTTGTGCTTGTTATTCCAACGTCCTGAGACCGTCCCGACTTAAGTGACTCACACACTGGAATGAAATCGTCTAACGAATACACTTATAACATGTAGAATTTGTATGAACTACCAAAGTGTTCATCGTTTCTTATATATGAAATTTGTATTATATATGTATTAAAGTTGATCATTTAGCTTTTTTGTGAAATCGTATATTTATTATTTTATTAAAAATAGTTCTAGACAATGTAATAATCAACGGTAAATAGAATCATAATTTAAATATGGAAAAAAGGAAAAGCCAGGTTAACCAAAAAAAAATTATGGCGATCCTTAACTGTTTTTTATTTAAAGATCGATTTATTTTTTTGTGTATGCTGCACATGACAGGGTAGGTAGAGGGAACTTCCCCCGTTCCCAACTGTCTGCAGAATACGTGGCATCGCGTTTTGAGTGGCCGAAGTCCTTGTTACCAGAAAGAAAAATAACAATATTAAATATTTTCTTGATAGGGGGTATAATAAAAATATGAAATATTTTCTTGAAAAACGATTCCACAACCCTATGACGAGCCTGTGAAAAAAATATATTATGTCAACTTAGATACTATATGTTTCAACAAATTAAATTTCTTAATATTTTATAACTATACAGTTAACCATACTAAAATAATAACCAATTTGCAATAAATAAGTAACCTTCGTAAGAGAAGACAAATGATGTAATTTATCTGTGTGAAAGTTAATTTGTTCCTAAAACACATTATATGTCTAATCGCCACATGAAAAGCATAATATATAAAACCTTATATTGTTTCAATTTTAAATTAGATATAAGTTAATATAAGTTCAACATTTACATTTAAAATATATTTTTCGTAGTAAGAACACAATAATTAAAACATCTACTAATTAGACCTATTAACTTTAGCCATCAAAATTATACATACATTTCAAGAGAGCTTTTTGATCAATGCTATTAACATTAACATAACTCATTCGTGCAAATTACTGAAGTCTAATAATTAACATAATGTACTTACAATTGCCAAATATATGTAATACACTTGTTTTATAATCTTCTTTATATGTTCTTTCAATTGAAATAATGTTTCAGTTGAAATAATTAATGATAATTTACATTTACCTGTTACACCTTATTAGTTTTGGTTAACTGCATTAAGGTATGCTCGAGCAAGCCCCTATTCCCACGAGGAGCATAATTGACTATTAGTTATTAACGTCGTCAATATGTTTAATCTATAGCTACTGTACCCTAATCTGTTATAAAAGCTGTATTGGTGGAAAGTATCAATAATAAAAAAAGTATATATGATAATATTTAAAATTTGCATCGAGACTATATAAAAATGATGTAAATCCTTTTGTTAGGATCACCCTGGTACTGACGGTGTCGTAAGATTCGACTAAAGTACGTGTGGGAGAGTCACGTTGTCAGTAATGGCAACACGCATGGGCAGACTCGACCGGATCATTACCACCCCCGGCATTCAATACCGGCGTTAAGTAGTCACTGCGTTTCGCACTGGGTAATGCCGAGCCCCGGTGCCCATCCACCTTATAGACCGGCAACGCACCTGTAGCTCCTCTGATGCTACACGGGGCCGTGGGCGGCGGTGATCACTTACCATCAGGTGACCCGTACACTCGTCTACCGTGTTTTTCCATTAAAAAAAATTTAGCTTTACTATAGCAGATAGTATAGTTTGAATTTGTTGACAAGACGAAGAAGACGAAGAGTTAAATTTCTTGGCCTTAATTGAAATAAAGTTATCTTTGCCGACTTGCTTAAGGTGCGTTTATTATTCTGTGCTCTGTGATTATAATAAATTTGTAACAGATTACTGTCTGTATACGGAAGATATATAAAAATATAAAATATCTTATAAGGGAGATTTATTAATGTAATAGGGCTTCAAATAGACATTTCTTTTGTCTAATGGCTATGCGTTTGTAAGCGATAATCTTAGAAACGGATAACAAAATATAAATGCTGTTTTTACATTATATTTTGGTAACCTACCATCAACATTTAGTGTTTGCTGTGTTGAAATTGGATATAAAAAAAATGTTCGTTTGTTTTTTTTCGTTTTAAATTTAAAATATTAATCTCGACAAAATTACAACATTCTTTTAATAATTTAGCTGAAATTTTAGTGTTTCCATATATATTGTCTCAAAAGTGATTATGTAACCATAACACGAAAGTTGTTGAAATTAGTAAAGAAAATAATGTAATTCAAGCGTTTCAAGCCGCGAGTCGCTAGTCAATAATACATAGGTTAGTCTAAAATAGAATATTGTAATTATTCTTAAAATACTCCATTGACAAATTAGCTATCCAAATTAGATATTATTAAGACACTACGTTTCCTATTTTCTCACAACATTCATGCGTTTGTAGTCACTCGTTAAGCCACTAAATCAAGGATGCTATGTTTGATATAAAAAACCAAAGTTTGTGAATTAGCGACCCATTTTTGTAGAAGATACATAAAAAATAAATTGATTTCCCACAGGCCATTGTCTTTTTAAATCCTTTCAACTTTGACAAATTTACACAAACCAGGATATTGCGGGTAAAAATATTAAAAAATCATAGGAAAAAAATAAGAAAAGACTTAAAAGCAGTCAATTTAAAAATGTTCTAATACTTTGTCTACGGTTTGTTCAAATTTTATAATTAAAACGTTTTGTTTTGCGTAACAAGATTTATTTCTTGTTAAAATGTTTTTAAAAGTTTCTTATTATTTTATATACATTCTTTATATCTTGAAAAACTTTTAATAGGATCTTTAAGTCATTTTATAAAAGTTAATTTTATTTAGGTATAAGTAGCAAAAACACTATCAATAATGTAAAACATTTGATAATAAAAAATATAAAAAATAAAATAGAATACTATATTAATTAGCCTGTCGTGGCGCAGCGGCACAAGCGTGTGACTGTAACTGACAGGTTCTGGATTCGATGCCCGATCGAGGAAATATTTAATATTTTCAATTTAAATATTTAATAATATCTTTGATTTCCGCGATTGTTACACGTTTTAAATGAAACACTTTTAACCGGATTAATCGCGTATACTGAATGGTAAATATTTTTGGGAAATCCGACGTTTCGAACACTTTACAGTAGTCCGTGGTCTCGGGTAGACACGTTAAAAGTGTTTCATTTAAAATAAATATTTAATGTTTCATTTCTTCGTTCTGGTAATAAGGCAAAAGCGCGGCGTTGAGATCCGCCACTCAAAAAGAATGTTTTTTTTATAACTTATATGGCCTTTTTTTATATCTCAGCTTCACACTGAATCCCACACTTGGCAGGATAGCCATAGAGAACTTGGGAACCTAGTGTTAAGACAATCAGTTACGTTCCCCACTTTAAGGCATTACGTGTTTAATGGCGGAACTCAACGCCGCGCACAGGCTAACCTTGTTACTAGAGTTAAGAAATGAAAATATTAAATGTTTCATTTGAAAATATTAAATATTTTACTTCTTCTAGTTAGGATCAAACCCACAACGTCGCTTACAGCCACACGCGTGTGATGTACACTCGTGTGATGTACACGCTTGTTGTCCCTGCGTCGCGACAAGCCCAATTATTTATATGTAAATAATAAGCTGACAGCCAGGTAAACAGTATCACATTTGTATCTCTGTATTGTTAGAAACAAATATTTTTCTTGAATAGCTTTTGCAAATAGTACGAACTACAAAGCGCTGCCTACTTTTTACAATAAACATCCGACAAACACGTACATTGCATTGCTATGAAAGGACCTCTGCTAAGCTTTATTTGTTTTACCTTTATTTACATACTGTTGTTTACGGCTCTGTGCAGTGTCATGCTAATTGACAGCTTCTGTAAATTGTATATATAAACAAAATATGTATGTGTATTCTAAAGAAACGAAAAGAAATTGTCGTTTAATTTACAAAAGTTTATGAGATTAAAAATGAGCCCCTGGCGTCGTGGCGCAGAGGTAAAAGCGTGTGACTTGACAACGTGACAGGTTGTGGGTTAGATCCCCACTGGAGGAAATTAAATATGTCATATTTTCATCTTCGTTCTGGTTGGCAAAGAGCGGCTTCGAGTACTGTCACACAAAATGTAATGCTTTATATTCATGGAGTGTCTTAACAATAAGTTACCAAGTTCCTTCTGCCTACCCTGCCCTGTTCAAGAGCATACAGCGTGAAGCTAAAAAAATATATAAAAAAGACGACTGTATGATGATATCATACATTCATTCTTTATAATTTTAATTTAAAAGGCTTTAAAACAGAATCTATCTTGATTCAGTTTAATTTCTTTTGAATATCAAATTTGTTTAAAATAATAAAAATATCTAATCAATCTAATAACTATTATATATTTATTTTTTCTTAATTGCATAAAATCAATTAATATTCCATTATAGAGATGTATGTATAAAATGTATGTGGCTCACTAATGGTGTCATGTCGTTACGATCGCTTCAGTTGGCGTGATGTCACAATTTGTCCACCAGTAATTGACGTCGGCTGTCAGTATGCACCGCGTGTTTATATCGCTTCGTTGAAAATTGCTAACTACAAGTGCGTACGTGACATATTATAACGTCAAATCGCACTAAACGTTCAATTGTACCGCTTAAAAGCAAAAAAGAATATATCAATGTTTGTATTAAAATACATTTCCTTATAAATCTACTGTTTATAAGTTTTGAAGTAAAGCATCTTACAAAATTTCTCACAATTCTATTCAATGATATATAAGTCTTTGTGAATATCATTCATGTTACGAACTTTACTTAAGATAGGATTGGAAGGTAAAATACGTGCAAAGAAAACTTTGGTTGCAAGAAGTATTTTCTTTCAAATTAAGCATATTTTGATTTATATATAATATATTATTAAGTTTGGATCGGATGTATCGGAGTGATTATATAATTTTTTCAAGTGTTTGTTATAAATAGCTATAATACAATTATTTAATTATCTGTGTTCATTTAATAAGAGAACAGATATATCTCTACAATTATCCGTGACGCTGTTGAAATACGATATAGTATTATATACTCTACTGTGATTTTCAATATACGCTACTTGCGTATCCGGTTATATTTGTTTATTTTAAAATATATTGAGAGCTGTCGTGGCGCAGGGCACAATTATGTGTCTATAACCACGCCAGATTGGGGGTTCGATTCCCACTGAAAAGATTGAAATATATATATATATATATATATATATATATATATATATATATATATATATATATATATATATATATATATATATATATATATATATATATATATATATATATATATATATTGTTAGGAGTTTCCAACTACAGTCATCTTCTATTTCCCGATAGCTTATAAAATGAGTGCAATCAAAAGGAACGGGGTATTTGCTCGTTAGCTCTCAGAGTGTATGGACGTGTTGTGAGAATTAGTGTTAGTCATTGTTAGGGTCACTTACGCCATTAGTTTTTGGTTATTTAGATTGTTGAAGTGTACAGTAATCGTTTCTTATAAATTCTATTGTCGATTCTCTTTATTTAAATTGTAAATAGATGACTGTGTTTTCATCAGTATAGTATTTTGTATTAAATCCACTTCTGAATATAACAATATATACATATATATATACGATTGTGAACGAGGCAGACTAGTGGAAGCAAAAATATTTTCACTTCTTCTCTGGAAACACTCCACCGAATCGGAAACGAAAGTGTTATGTTAATGAGGACGCAGTGTCTTAACACTATCTTTCCAAGTATTTCCAACACCAACACTACAATATTTGACGGTCACAGACAGGACAGTGTCAATAAAATATAGTTATTTATATACATATACAATCTAATTTAGTTCCAAATATTTCCACTTCGACAAAAACGTAAGTAATGAGCGTACCTAATTCTAGTTTAAGTCATGCGGCAATGGTCATCAGCTAATGACATCCCTTGACGATCGTTAAGGCTTAGGATATGCATTTTATTTTTCCCCTTCACAGTCAGCGTGTTTCTTTTCCATGACCCGTTTTCCTGGTTCAAATGAAATATTCGCCACAAGCTTCATACGAGTGAAAAGAATATTAATGAAGGCCTTCATAGTACGACACAATGTAATTAAGTTCTTATGTAGATATGAAGTTGGTCATATTCAGAAAGGCTTATTTCAGGTTTACATATTCTTTGAAACTTTGGCTTATACGTAAATTATATGTATTTTTATTTAGATGAAAATTGCCTACTAAGTTGAGATTATACTTTTCATTTACTAACGTGAGTTACGCAAAGCATGAATACGTGAACTAAAATGAATAAAAATATTTGTCATTTTATGTAACGTTTATTTTTGTGTTAAAAGTGTAATTTGTTTTTATAGATCTATTCGTTAGGCGATTGCATGCGCCTCTAGCGTGTTGGCCACTTAAACCTGGTCGCTCTCAGTAAGTACGTCGGAATAACAAGCACGGAACGGACACTGGCAAATCCATTCAATCTGCCCAATGGTTAAATTTGTGGTAAAAGGTAGTTCATAGAACAAATTCATGTATATATATATATATATATATTTATATATATATTTATATATATATATATATATATATATATATATATATATATATATATATATATATATATATATATATATATATATACGTTAAAATCTTTTCAGTAGTTTCAGAGTTCATCCCGGTCAAATATTGTGACACTGGAATTATATATAATAGATATTTTGCGAATAAATAAATATATATATATATATATATATATATATATATATATATATATATATATATATATATACATATACATATACATATATATATATATATATATATATATATATATATATATATATATATATATATATATATATATATATATATATAGATATATATATATATATATATATATATATATATATATATATATATATATATATATACATATACATATACATATATATATATATATATATATATATATATATATATATATATATATATATATATATATATACATATATATATATATATATATATATATGTATATATATATATATATATATATATATATATATATATATATATATATATATATATATATATATAAACCTTTTTACGTCTGTCCACCAAAAACTCGGTAACTACGCTCTTCTCTCTACGCGAACCACCCAACACTTTTGTGTTACAACATAACAACTCGCCAAATATTATTTTTTTAGGTTTCATTTAAAGTACATTTTCATATTGTAAAATCAAATAAGAAAAATTTACTCGACGCTGTGAACATTCTTTTTTGAAAAGTCTTAAAAAATAACTATTGTACAAGAATGATTGTGGCTTGCATTATTATAACCCACAAGCTCTTTTTGAACGTGCTTCACCCTGATTAAAAGACATTAAATATATTTATTCATACTAGAGGCATAATATCGTAATGTAACAATAGTGTCATAAACTTAACATTTGTATCGCCGATAGAGTGTGGTGTAAAGGGAACTACATTTTGGCAAAAAAAGTAAGTAGATAGGCTCAAATAAGATATGAATTTCGTTAAGCGAAATATTAACAGTTTAATTTAATTATTGTGAGTAGATACACTAATAACTAGTACGAGTGTCTGTTTACAGTTTTTATTTAAAATGGTTGGCGATATTATATGATACAACAAGAGTAAAGATATGTTGATACGCTTAAAAGTTTTAATTAGTCCCCTTCAACAATCTATATACTTAATATTTGTCTGTTTGCGCTTTCTCTGGAAGTCACATTTAAAATTTTATATATAAAAGAAGTAAAACGAAAATTATAGATACCCATCTATAATTTTTGTTTTCGAATTGGACATTAGATGTGTATTTGAAAAACATTTTAAATATTAAAAAAGCACTACCTCATCATAGAAAAGAGTTTGTAGATATTAAATTATTGCAGAGAGACAGACAGCTCAAACATATAATACCCTTCCTTTTGCCTCGAGTGTTAATAACATTAAGACTGCAAACTACAAGAAACACTTAAAGAACAAGAAATCTGCACAGGCTTTTTATGAATTATTTTTACTATGATTGTAAATATCTTTTTATCCGAAATATTGACACAATATTTTTTTTCTCTAATCCCTTCTCTTACTTGTAAGAGAGTTATAAATTCAAATTCAATTCAAATTCAAAATATTCTTTATTCAAATAGGCTTAAGCAAGCACTTTTGAATCGTCACAAAAATAAAATTACCACCAGCTCGGAATGCGGTTCTGCTGAGAAGAGCCGGCAAGAAACTCAACAGTTGCTCTTTTGATGAATATTGAATAGTTACAGTTTCATTGTTTAATACAATAGTGGCTGTCCCGCATGAAATTCAAATGACCTTAATTAAATACATTTTTATCATTTGAATATTTTTCGACAGAGTAGTACCTACGCTTTCTTAATTAACTTTAATTTCAACATTCACTTTAAATTCACTTGTGGTAAATTCAAAATGCACTACGGAATACTATCATAGATACGTATACTCAGACCCATAAATGATTTATTTACTTTTTGGAGGCGATAACTAGGCGTCACAAATTTGTCCTTGTTTCTCGTCCCAATCGTGCGTCTGTCACTGTTGCTAAAGAACTGAATCTGTTGCCGGACAAACAAAATATTGTAAAATATATATGAAAAGTAACAAAAAGGTTGTTACCATTATTTAACAATAACATCAATTTTTCGGTACATAATAAAAAAACAATAACTATATGAAAATTAAATTGAACACAGCTTAAACTTATTATAACTTATTATAACATATATTTTTTTTATCGAGAGCACGTGCATGTGTATAATTGCTATAAAAATCTGTCCTTATGTACGAGTTTATATTTATATCAAATATCATCAAATAGTATAACGTCACAGGTGGCTCCTATCATATAACTGCATTGGTACCTATACGACATAAATACATATATCAAACAGAAGGAGCATTGAAACAAAGGCAACTAATCAACAAAGGCACCTTTGACCAGCACTATATCATCAACCTGGTCACCAGTAAAATTGAAAGCCTATGTCAAACTGTCTTTATAGTTTGTAGAATGTTAAATTAATATCACTTTAAATTGAATATTCCAGACATGAATTGTGATATACTAGAATATAAATTATCAATATAATATATTATATTAAAATTATTTTGTAAATCCATCGTGGCGTAATGGGACATTTGATTGTAAAATTGGTTCGATTCGATACCTTTCTGGTAAGACAGAGTGCGGCGTTAAGTAAGGCAAGCAATACTCAATGTCTAAATTTCAGCTCGATGTGTATGGAAATCGTGTTTTAGAGGAGACTGGTAAAGTTTTACAAAACTTCGCTTTCGGCTATGAGGTCAATATCAACATAGCATATTGTATGAAAGGTAGAGGGTAAGGAGAACCATCTCAGTACCTACAGTTGAAAATATTTCATTGAAAAATAACAAATATATATGTATCTTTAAAAAAATCCAATCATTTATCTACGTTTTCTCAGCAGTTTTAGAGGCTATGTACATGTTTTTTATGTGAACCCTATTCAATTTTAAATGATAGAAGAACATCGTATAAGCAGTTGAAAAAAAATGTTGCCACCTCTGTCAATCTGCCCTTGAGTTGTTAGGTTCAAACAGGTTACTTCTTTAAGTTTTAGAGTAATTTCATATGTATTATATGTAATGTACCTATAGTAAAAGTCAATCGTCATTCTAAATGTCTATCTGAGAAATAATGATTTAAAGCTGAAAATTATGTTGTATACATATAAAAAAACATGTTCTTTTTGTTATCTTTCTTTGCTTTCTTTGCTTAGTTTTTTTTATATTTAATTATAAAACAATATAATACAGATTTATTTTAATCGTTATTTATTTAATTAGTTTTTATTCGTTTTAAGTCGTCGTTGATATGATAAATTTTCACAGTATTTTTTTCATACATTCCGCATAATTTTTGGGTCCTTTCGTATAGAATGGATGTCATTGCCGCTCTTTGTCTACCAAAGCGAGAAAGAAAAAATAATAATTTTCATACTTTATTTTACATTTTCCGCAATTCAAATCAGTTCCTCAATCGCCGCCGCATTTGCAGTCAAAAACCGTCCCACCCGTATATTATATTTTCTTTAACATTTTAAAGTATTTACTTAATAAATGTTTATATAGCAAGTACAGTCTAACGCCATCTAGTGTGAATATTATAAAGTTTTTGGACAGTTAAGGTTTAAGGTGGATAAGTTAACTATGCATTCAGTTACATAAGTCTTATATAATTCTTATATAATCTATCTCACATAAGATGTAACAACTTATTGTAACTTATGTAACAATGTCAAAATAATAACTAAATGACAAATACATGATTGTCAACAATTGCTGTAAATAAGAAAATAAAAACAGAATTAAAGTTATGAAAACAACTTATTGGTTTAGTTACACATTTATTTTATATAGTAAACATTCATTTATTTAAAAAGATAAGAAATAGAGAAAATTTGGTGCAAGAATTGGTATGGGGCCCCAGGTTGCCTTAACCTAGATTGGAATACAATATAGAGAAGAACAAATTTTCAGTGATCTTTTATTTGATCCACTGGTTCCGATATGTCAGCCTTAAACTTCTTGGCTTGTGTCTCTTCTGAATCTTTATCGGTGTCTTCTTTACATATTTCATGTAAATTATACTTCTTATAAGAATAATAGTTGTCAACAACACTCAGTAAACAAATCCCTTTTATTATCTCAACTATAATACACAAGCCAGGATTTTTTAAATCTGCTTTGTTACCACCATTTTTTAGGACAACCATTTCAGCAAGTTCTTTTATGATGAGGTCTCGAGAAGCACTGCTATTAAATCTTTTATTAAAAATTACTGCAAAAGTTGATGGTTCTTTCAAGAAATACTTGTCAAAGAGTTTACCTGCACACTCCATTATATCTGGCAAGTTTGCTTTACATGTAGCCATGATTGGTAATAAACGCAGTACATGCCTAGTCTTTTGCACTTTTGTAGTAGATAAGTCTTTCATAATAGCATTTGTCAACTGTTCAGGGGAAGGCAAATTAGTCTTGATAAAGATACAATTTGAAGCTCCTGTTTCAACAACCTGAAAGCGCTTGTGCCTCAGAGATTTTTGAGAATCCTTTTTCATAGACTCTACCTCACGCTTGAGCATATCGCCGATATCAGTCTCATTTTCAGATTCACTATCAGATCGCTCATCGGATTCAACAGAGGCTGGCCTTTCCTGCGGCACATCATCTTCATTCGGGTATAGTTTGCCTGCGTACTCATTCAACAAATTATACATTTCCTTGACACAATCCTTTTCCCTAAAGTTACATGTGCAAAAGAAACCTTTAAAGCCGGGTTCCAAAAAGTATTTATTCCTACGTTTACGAAAGTAAAACTTCTTCTTTTTCCTGTTATCTCCCATTATGTTCAAAGGAAAATTACGCCCTCGTTCCAGAAGTGGTACAAAGGATAGGGCGATGATATAACTATTATTACGTGAAATGAATTATGAAATCATAATAACACAGCAAAGATACACCCATGCTAACATAGTTGTCATTTTTGGCACATGACAGTTCTAGATTACAGATAATAATGATGCTTACACAGATGGTACATGGATGTTTAAAAATTTTCACTGTAAGCAGACGTGCTGTCGTAATATTTACGACAAAAATAATTTTGGTTTACCACCTGAATTACAATGAAGATTTCAATTCATGTGTTATTCAAGTAAACATATGTGTTAAAAAATTCTCCCAGGGCGGCATATTAAATGAGGCCCTTCTTTGTGCAAAAAGATTTTTATTACTTTTAAATATGTATGCTGAAGTATTTTTACATATGAGCTGAAGTATATTATATATACCTGATTCAAATGTTATAATTGACGTTCTAGTTCGAATAAGACTTTAATAAAAAGTTGAAGCCTTTTGTGGCGCAGCGGTACAAGCGTGTGACTGTAACCGACAGGTTGTGGGTTCGATCCACATTCGAGGAAATGAAATATTTCATATTTTCAATTTTTATATTCAATGTTTTGACTTCTTCACTTCATAAGTATAATTTTTCAAAAAACATGCAATGTCATGTTCGGTCGCATGATACATTTGAAAAGCAAATAGTTCAAAATAACTGAAGTATATACAGGGTAAGGATTCAGTAAAGTCCCATGTTATTATGTATTGTCTCTTGGGCTGTCCATCAAGATGCAACGTCCGTACTCTCGTATCGGCATCATTTTATTTCTGCCGCTTTATTTGTGCCGTGTGATTCCGGCTTAGAATAGGATCACCCTGGTACTGATGGTGTCGTAAGAGGCGACTAAAGTGCGTGTGGTAGAGTCACGTTGCCAGTAATGGCAACACGCATGGGCAGACTCGACCGGATTATTACCACCCACGGCATTTAAGACCGGCGTTAAGTAGTGGCTTTGGTCACTGCGTTTCGCATTAGGTAATGCCGGGCCCCGGTGCCATCCACTTTAAAAGACAGCAACGCTCCTGTAGCTCCTCTGAAGTTTCACGGGGCCATGGGCGACGGTGATCTCTAACCATCAGGTGACCCATACGCTCGTTTGACGTCTTTCCCATAAAAAAAAAGTCTAATAACTAGAGTCATTTTTGAGAACTGTTAATATTTTTGAACTAAATTAACTTTCTTCAGTACAAAGAGCAAAAATTGTTCATAGGTCAAAAAGGTAAAATCACTAATAGCCAGCAATAGCAAGCTTGCTCCTGATCTTGTATCTAAATTTGCTTGTGAAGGATCTTGTAAATTTTCGAGATCATTCAATATTGCCTCTGTTTTCTTTGACTACTTTTACTGATAATATGCGCTCCAGCATATATCAGATAAACATGTTTTAATTATCCCCCCAAGGACAGACCGGGCCTCCAGTCTTGGAGGCCCCCCAAGACTGGAGGCCCGGGGCGTACCACCCCTTGCGACCCTTTTTGGTATAAATACATTTTACGAGAACATTATACTAAGAGAGAGTGGACAATTGCTTGATTTTTTTGAGCAAAAATTGATACTACAGTGGCATTTGCAAAATGTATCGGAACCAATATACTCACACACAACTCTACAACGTGACATTGGCGAAGTGATATGTGCTCAACTGGCACGTTCGGAACGCCATAATTAAAGAACCATACCATACCACACAACTCGCTACATGCACATCGTTAAATTATTTACTTGCATGATATTGAAAGGTATTTAAAATGAAACAAGAGAAATTATTATCATTTTTTATTTTATAACATGTTTGTTGTAACTGTTTTGGGCTCCCACTTGTCATCATCACTAACTTTATAACCTTGCATCTTGACCGAGAAATAACATAGAGTCAATAGGATTTAGGGCTTAATCATTCCAGACTCCCCCGGTTTTAACAATTTGCGTGTTTGGGATTTTGAAAACTAATAACTTATTCGTTTTTTTTTACTATTCAATATATTATTAGCACTAAACCAATGTTATATTGAAAGAGCATCGTTTACATCATCATATACATTTTATCGTCTTTGCACTTTAAAAATCTTGATCTGATGTATCATCGCCAATCATCAAAATAGAGGAGAAGGTGGTAACGTAGCCCCCACTTTGTTTTTGCGGTGTAACGTAAAAAGTAAAAGGAAAATAATTATTAATAATACATTACCTGTTTCGCATAATTGATTTTTGTAGGGTGAAGACGTTAGCTCTATGTCTCTATGTCTTGTGGTAAAATAATATTGTGTTCTGGCTCATTAACTGTGGAGACTGCCGCTGAAATGGTTAGGAACAGCGTTAGTTTGTGGATCATTAAAAGAGTGAACTGGCTGGCCAACTGACTGTACAATTGTCAATAAACGTTAAAAATTCGTTGTCAATAAACGTTAAAAATTTTGTCCGGCGGGTAGTTTAGTTTTGTCATTTCCGCCTCCAATAATTCAAAAAATTCTTTGACTGCTTCGCGGTTAAAGCCTTGGCACGTGCATATGATGTTCCCATTGGTTTGTTTTGGCTTTTTCATTTGGTCAGGACGTTTATTGTCCCCAGTACCAAAAAAAGTATACCAACTTTTTCGTTTTTTTGGTACTGGGTACAATAAAGGTTGTCTAGGCATCTGGAAACGAAAAAAATATTCAAATATCATTCTTGTATGTATTAATATGGCCCCCAGGACCATAATGCACCCACCCAATATGAGGGGACCAAATTATCAATATGGTGGATTCTATTAATAATATGGATTCTATAAATATGAATCAATAAATGTAAAACATTGAATATGTTATATATTTACCTTTCAAATGTTATTGGAAAATGTTAATCGAATACTATCTACATCTCTTCGTAGCAACAACTTGATATTTACAAAATTATTAATTTAATTGCAGCAAGACAAAAAAGTTTTGGTCAGTGCAAGTTTAAATTAGTTCGTATAACGCAACGCTGTGCTCCTCGCTCGGGTTTTTTTGTTATAATTTCAATGTTGTCATATTGATGTTCCGTTCAAATAAGAATTCACTAAAATATAATTTTGTCTTTCAAATAAAAAAAAGGCCTGTCGCGGCGCAGCGGCACAAGCGTGTGACCGGAAACGACAGGTTCTGGGTTCGATCCCTAGTCGAGGAAAAAAAATATTTAATATTTTCAATTTAAATATTTAATGTTTCATTCTTCATTCTTCGCTCTGGTAATAAGGCAAAACGCATCGTTGAGTTCCGCCACCCAACATGCAATACCTCAACTTGGCGGAAAATGGGGAACGGAAGTGAAACGGAGTGTCTTAACACTAGGTTCCCGGGTTCCCCCTGCCTACCCTGCCTCGTGTGGGATACAGCGTGAAGCTAAAAAAAATCCTTTTCAAATAAAAAAATAATTTCGTCAATACACAGCTTGTTTTATTTTATTAAATTTCAAAATCTACCTGCCCTTCTTGAAAAATAAAAAGCTTTATAAGGAGAGGAAAATTAAAAAAAAGACTACATCATATATTTATGTGTTTATTTAATAAACTTCTAATAACATTATATACATCAGGTATTATATTTATTATACTAACAAATTCTTAATGTAAACCTAACTAAGAAAATAATACTTTTGATTTGCATTGAAGTGAAGTAGGCATTTCAATTTTATTACGCATTAGTCCTTCATTATAAAGGATCTTATTACTTGAATCCGCAGTATTTTGTCTTCATAACTGTTGGTAAGTTAGTAACAACGGGTTTCTTAGATTTTGGACAAACTGTGATACTGAAAACAAAATATTAAATGTTATAATGATTTTTTTTTAATAAAAAAGTGAAATTGACATAGTTTAGCCTCAAATCTATATATTTTATAATAATATAAAAAAAACACTTACTCAGTATTATATTCGATGGATGATATTTTAATATATTCGATGTATATACTAGATGACTTCAACAATCTCCATGTCATTGGGTTCAATAAGCTTGCTTCGTACTTCCATTCAACCATAACTGAAAGAGGCGGGTGTCCCGTATCTTTGAACGCAATTAATTTAGTCTCAATATCGCCTGGTCTGTAGTATTTTCTAGAATAATAAAAAATATTTTGTTTAGTAATGAAAAAAAAAGTTTTTTTTTTTATGTTTTCTTTTGATTTACACCGTAACCCGAGTATGGCAGGGTAAGACGGGAATCTCATATGAACGTTGTTACACAAAACTGTGTCTCTAAAGGTGACGACGTGAAAGTTATGTATTTGTCATTTTCATTTCATTGCTCTGGTAACCAGACAAACTGGGGCGAATTTCATAAGAATTCTCTGGAAAGGGTTTTAGTATGGGAGTTTATTTGTTTGTATGTGTTTTAGTATGAAGTGCCTAACCTAGCCTATTAACGATTTTATAAATAATAACACGCCTTGCTCGCTCCAGGCTATTTCAAATGTATCATTGTCACATAATTATATGATGTAAAGTTTTGATAAAAAAATGACATGTGCCGCTGAATTTCTTGGGCCAGTTCCTCTCAGGTCTGAGACAGTAACTTGTGGTAAATTGTTTGACGTTCAAAAAACTAAGCTTGTAAACTAAGCTAAAGTAAACTAAGCTTGTCTTATTTTGAATAAGAATATTTGAATTTAAATTTAATGTCACTAGCTTCTATATACGCCATACAAATTAAAGCCTAAAAAGTACAGTAATTAAATGTCAAAGGTGAAGCTCCAATTACTTAAATTTTTATTTACGCCATTATATAATATAAATACTATACACACAATTTAATTTTAAAATTTATCCCTATCATGTTTTCTGTTTTATTGTTAAATAATTATTAATAATGGCAACTAATAATTATTTGACATTAAAAGAAAAACGTTTTATGTCATCATGAATATTTTTTCTTAACGTTTGTAACATTTGAACATTACGTGTAAAAAGTTTACTATGAAAAGTAATACAAATATAAAAATTTAAAAGCATAAATTTATAACTTATAAATGATTTGTTTTAGTTAAATACACACATTACGTTATTTATTATTTAAACATTTCGATATTTTTATTAATAAATGGTCTCAGAAATAAGACAGTGTAGTACGTTCGGTATTTTCAGATCTTGGCTAATTAATTCCATACTCGAATCTGTATCGGATTTTTAATACGTGCGATAACTATATTAAGTTTTTATAAACACTTTGTTTAATTAAGCCAAAAATATACAGATAGAGGCCTGTCCTAAAATCGCTCAAAAATGTGAAACGGAACGGAGTGTCATGGCACTAGGTTCCCAAGTACCCTCTGCCCACCCTGTTGTGTGCAGAATACACGTGAAACTGAGCAAAAAATAATCAACACGTAAAAAGATCTTAAAAATAATAATACAAAAATAATTTTATTGTATCTTATCGACGTTAACTTAAAATTAGTATAAACAATTATTTGTAAGTAGTTTGAGATAACAATGTGTTTTTCCTATTATTGTTAAAAAAAACCTATAAATAATGTGATATTAATTAAACATCATAAATATTTAAATTTACGAAACGTCAAACAATTGTTTGCTTTATAAACATTGATAATTTAGTTCCGTGTACAATTAACGTACTTTTGTTATCTTACTAAAAATATGATTATATAAATATCTTTCAATGATTAAGTATGAATTTAACTATAAAGAAATAAAATTAAAATATATAGGCCTGACATGGCGCAGCGGCACCAGCGTGTACTATGAATAAAAGCTGTGTTTTTGGGTTCAATCTCAAAGAAATGAAATATTTAATATTTTTAAATGTTTTTATTTATATTTTCATATCTTTGCTCTGATAACAAGCGTGGTGTTGAGTAACACCACTCAACACGCAATTCCTCAAATTTGACGGAAAGTAGGGAACGGAACGGAGTGTCTTAACACTAAGTACCCAAGTTCCCTCTGCCTACGATGCTATGTGCGGGATATACCGTGAAGCTGAGTAAAATTAAAATAATTTTCATTTATTAGTTTACTCCTAGAATAAAATCCAAAGCATAAGCGGGTGACTAGCATAAACGGTTGTGGTTTCAATGCTCACTCGGGTGAATCAATTATTTATTTAATATTTTCTTATTCTCACTCTGGTTACGAGACGAATTGTGACGGTGACTTCTGCCACTCAACACGCATTGCCGAAAGACAATTGAGAATATTCCGCCTTAATAAATTTATAAAGCTTCATTAAATTAGAACACCATATATTTTTTTGACAATTGTGTGTATACTGTGACATTTATCAAAAATAACCTTGTGAAAGAAAAATATTACATACAACATTTTAGAAAGCATATTTAAATTAAAATCAGACGACGAACAACGGTTGAATAATACCAAAGGATGCGGGTTCAAATCCAGCTATGTTTAAACTTTGAAACGTTTTCTAAAAACACATGTTTTCTACCCTTTAATATATCACTTTAAACATGTTTAAAAAGATATATACTTACTGTTCATCATTCATAAATTTGTGATCGCTTTTATTATTGTTCCTGTCCACGAGCGTGACGGACACGCGCCCGACGTCGGGCCCGTGCACTCTACTCTCACTTGAATTAGACACTTTCAGTGTTACCTCGTAGTGGACGCCTGGGGAAAAGACAATAGAACTATATATTATATAGATTTTAAAATTAAATGGAGGTTAAGGCGCTGTGAGTCTATACAACGCGATAGGTTGTGGGTTCTATCCTCACTCGCGGGAGTGAAATATTTAATATTTTCATTTTTTCACTAATAAAGCAAAGCGCGGCGTTAAGTTCCACTCAACACTGCAATGTCAAATTCAGTGGAAAATGAGGATCGAAGTTGCGAGTCTTAACACTAGTTTACCAAGTTTCTTCTCCCTATCCTCCCGTGAATACCCGTAATCTTGAAATTAATACATGTATTTTACTTACAACTGTTGAAAATAAATTTTATGTACGATCACGGCTAGGAAAAATCACAATTCGCAAACCAGTGTAAACTGATAATCAATAATGGGTGTGAAATTGACTGGTAAAATAAGGTCCCCATAGACCACCGTTTAATCTCTCGTAATTCCCTTATTTATTCATACGTACATATCGAAAATAACATAATTGACAAATACTTACGACAAAACGGTTTAGATCCTCCCGTCAAGGCGTACAAAGCTATATTACTGTTTGTATCAACTAAGCCCGCCATCTGGAATTGCCTGTAGGTTTTATACGAATGCAGTCCCATTGGTACACACAAGTGTTTGTTGCTGCATGTTGTACAATTACCCGCTTGGAATGCCTAGAAAATAAAAAATATATGTTTTGAATCAAAAACTACTCAATAGTTTAAATGAAAGTTTACAGCTAGCCCAAAAACATGAGCTACCTAAATACATTAAAACAATACATAGCCCATATATTTTTTTCTTTTTTCTTAGATTCACGCTGTATCCCGCACATGGCAGGGTAGATAAAGCGAATTTTCGAGCATAGCGATAAGACACTCTATTCTGTTCCCCACTTTCTGCTGAATTGAAGGCTCTTTACTTTAGTACCAGAGCGAAGAAATGAAAACATTAAATATTTAAATTAAAAATATTGAATATATCATGTCTTCGGGTGGGGATCGAACCCACAACTTGTCTCGCTTACAGACGCTCGCTTGTGCTCCCTGCACCACTACAGGCCGCGACTAGGATTTACGCAAATATTTTAATTATGTATAATTTGTATATAACTTAACAATACGTTAACGCAGCTACACCGTATGCAGCACTTTTACAAGGAAGGCAGAGAGAGAACATAACGTTATAACATAATATTTCACTCTGTCCTCAACGTACCGCTCAATTATTAGACAAAATCTAAAAATTGAGATGGGGATACTGAACACTAGATAAAATGAAAATAAATAAAATATAATTATAAAAAGCCGCCATGGGAAGCAAGATAATATAACTGTGGCTTTGCTACTGTTGAAAACTGATAACAACCTATTCACACATGTCATGTAAAAAAAAATATTATTTACTATAATAAAAAGTATTATTAAAAAAATACATTATTCGTGTACTTAATATTAATATTTTCAATATTATAGACCTTGGCTGGTGATTCCATATTTAAGTATGTATGTACACATGTTTATAATTATAACTACACGCGATAACGATTTCAAGCTAATTAAAACAAAAAAAAACATCACATTTATAAATAATAATAACAACCGTTCCAAGGTTTTAATACATAAAAAAAAAACAAAAGAAAATACCTCATAAGATTTACACTGTACGGCCATGAACGGACACGCCGGAGCCACACTCTCCGTGAACAATTCATAGCTTCTCTCGTGATTGCAACTCACGTACTTAACAACTTGTAAATACATGTCGTTCTCTAGGCCTTGGTTTGTTGACGCATCGTTTTTGCAGCCCGGCTGTGATGAGCCTCCGTTAGGATAGAAATCCACGTGGCCGATCGGCTCTGACATTCCGAAACCTAACAAAAGGGAGGAAAATATAGCTTAATATCTATATCTTTGTATTCTAGAGGCCTGTCGTGGCGCAGCGACACAAGCATGCGACTGTAAACGACAGGTTATGGGTTCGATTCCCAGTCGATGAAATGAAATTTTTAATATTTTCAAATTAAATACTTAATGTTTTCGTAACAAGGCAATACCATAAATTCGGCAGAAAGTGGGGAACTGAAGTGGAACAGAGTGTCTTAACACCCAGAGGGAACTTAGGAACCTCCCAAGTTCCCTCTGTATACCTTGCCATGTGCGGGAAACAGCAGCATCTATATCCTGCATGCTGATTCAGCTGTATTCTATAAATGGCTAGGCTAGACATTTCACCGATTTTTTTCATTACATATTGAGTGTCGGAATCCAACGTCGACCTTTGTCTTGTTACTAAAGTGAAGAAATTCAAATATACAAGAAACTCCATGGGAGATTTCTTTTTTTTTTTTAATTATAACTAACCCGAGAAATACAGAGGCATGGCATCGCTGTGGATAATGTCAACATATTCTGCATCAGATCTGTCCAGTCGCACCAAAGTCACTGTATTACTAAAATATGGCGCTGCCGGATCTAGGCCTGTTATTCGTCCCAATTTAAGGTTAAATTTCTGAAATTAAGAAATAAATTACATGATTATAAAAAGTATATTTTATTGCAACCTTTAGAAGAATATACAAAATATATTTTATTGGTTGAATGAGACACCGAGTTGCAGTTATTAACGCCTATTTCACAAACTTTCTTACTAAAAATTACATTATATAACTGATTTTTGTAAATATATTAATATAATAAAATAAGATAGAACACGACAAAAAGATAAGATAATGGATGTACAATTAATTTCTCGCTGTTTTCATAAAAATGCAATGGTATTTTGACAGAATCATACAACGCATAAGTTATTCCAAGTAATATAATTGACACAAAATTAAACATTTTCAAACAACTAAAATTGTCAAATGTTAAAGCTATTTATTTTGGTTATATATTATATATTAACGAGGTATTCGATATATCAGAATCGACTGGCATTTACTACTGGAACAGCCTATTGACAAACAGGGAGAAGTTAGTTACGCACTTAATATGAGTGATAATTTAACAAATAAAGTACTAATCAATATTTAATAAAATAAATAAAATGAGACTTTAACCCAAGACTATAACGTTCAGTCTAATTCATTTCAATATTACAATTATTAAATATAATTACATAGACACAAAACAATAATGTACCTTTTGCAAGGAGTGTCCACAGTATCCACCTAAATGTGCTCCTAAAGAATGGCCAATGAAATGGAAATTATTTAAATTTTTCAATTGCAATACATCCTGAAATTAAAAATGTAGCAATTATAAATATATCATATATCTGAAAAGTTGTGGTTACACTTTCATTTATCTATATGAATGTGTGACACCAATAGAACTAATCAAGTTCTAAAATCTCTAATCTAAAAATAATTTCAGTGTTAAGATCGTTAATCGACTGTAAAAACAAATAAATATTACCATGTTCATTTTGGATTTATCCCAAAACTTAATTTTAATGTAGCACAATATTAAATATGTTCAGAGAAATGTAAAACATAAATTACAAACATTATAATCAGCTTACATAAATATTGCGTATTAAATATGACGTCATAACACCAACAAGTCTTATATTAGCCACCGCTTGTCCATACGGAGGCTGGGACCCTCTCCGCCAATCCACTATTACAACTGTTGCTGCATCATTACCTTGCAAATTTAATAATGCATCTGCCATGTGTTGGATCTGAAAACAAATATATTATATTTTTTAATAAATTGATTGTACAAAATATCTGTTTTAGCTTCAATAATTTTTGTAAAACCAGCAGTTCTTTATTTTAATGTTAAGGTCTCTGTTCCCCGCACACAATTTTTCAAAGCGTTGCTTGTTGCGTGGCGGAATACAACGCCATCCTATCAGTCTTCTCACCAAACCGAGGAAATGAAAATGATTTATCTTTCCGCATGAGAATTGGATTTATAATCTTTCTCTGCCCTGCTTCTGACACCAGCATTATTTGTTAAATTTCAACTTTCATGTTATTGATATATACATATAAAATTGACTACATGTAATATTGTTTAATTTCATTTTATTGCCTTATCGTTTCCGTATCAGGAAAGGAAGCGCTGTTAAAAATGCCATGAAGCGGTTTTCCATTAAAAACAACGGTTTTATATAAAATAATTCTTACCCACAATTTATGTCCTCCTTCTAAAAACCCATGTGAAATAAAATAGAAAGGTCCGTTAGGATTTAAGTTAGCATTCTGAATTTTTGTTGTGTCTGTAGCTTGTAGCAACACTGGTATCTTTCTGTTTCTTCTTGTAAATACTGCATATCTGAAAATTATTAAAAATTACGTCTAAAAAACCTGAATATATGGTATTAAAAGAAATAGTTCATTAAAGAAAAATTAAGTAATAGAAACATCATAGCAATAGTATTAAATTTACTTCCTTAGAATCGGAAACAATGAAGCACGAGTACGATAACATAAATTAAATACCGTAATATCACAATCAATATCAGTTACTTTATCAAAAAGCAACTAGCGACAAGCTCTCAAGTCCAAAGGTTGTCGGACCCTTTGAACGTGCACAATAATTTTTAACTTATCTATTTTAAGATAAAACGTCACAATGCAATTACAAGACAAATATTTGTTGTGTCGAAGTATTGATATATTGGAGTCACGGACGAGCCCCCGGTTGTTATCAAGTTTATATGTATTTTAAGATTTTGTACTTTGAACGCAGCAACAATCTAGAACTTTCAGGTTAATGTAATTGCACATTTCTTAAAAACACAGTAGATTATTTATTAGTAAAACATAACATATAAATATTCAAATGTAATATACATAGTATATGCGGCACAAGCGGACGAATGTTAATCAATATCCGAGAAAATTAAATATTTTCATTTCTTTGTTATGCGAAAGTGTAGTAAACGACATCAAGTTGCGAGGTATAACGTGTAGAATATTTTTTTTACCTTGAAGGTTTTTAATGTAAAGTAATTTAATATAAAAGAGAAATATTAAAAATCTTTTGTTTTCAGAATATTTTAAATTTATAAATATTGAACTTTGTTTTAATATTTATATATAAGTCAACGACCTAGTCACAAAAAAATAATATAATAATAAAAAAAAACGTATTAAGGACCATAGATTTGGCTTGGCATTGAGACACCTTGATATTTCCTTTCATTTAAAAAAAAACATGCGGCTTCATTAGAGACTTGGTTTATTTTCAGAATTTTAACTAAATCCCATTATTGTACATTAAAAGAAGAATCTCACCAGGCTGAATAAATTTTGCACAAATATGTCAGTATTTCAATATCAATAATAGTTTGGCTGGGATCTTACACTTCCTCAACAGGGTCACTGGGTACTCCAGATCATTAAACCCTACCATGACCCAAATTCCAACTCTCTACTTCTATGAAAAGTACTAGTTTCTTTTTTATCATCGGTGAGTAAGTAAGTGAATCAGTGTCGAAATAGTGGAACTTAGCTCTCGCATAACTTCGGAGGAATAAATGAGGTACAAGTATGAAATTTAGGAGTTCTGATGTGTTGTCTTCTAATAAGCCAGAATTGTATAATTTAAAAACTCTAAATGTATCCAAAGTGTCTCAAATACAGGCACGAAAATACGCCAAAATAAGATTAAATTTCAATTTGAAAACATCTTTTATTTACATAAAAAACCCTAATCCACAATACTTTGTACGTAATTATAATTCAAGAATTATCTTTCGATATATTTTATAAATATTTACAAAACAAACAATATAATTAATGCAACATATTATACATATCTTAAGACGCGCATCGTATTAATTAATGAGCTAAGCGATGCAGTGGGCAATTAAGAGGATCTTATCTATCCGCTCACGATTGACGGTCCGGGATAAACAAACCTTATCTATACATGTCTAATGACATCATCGCTAGCAAAAGACACACCCCCTTTGTACGATAAATTAAATAACTCAGTAACTTTCTTTTCACATAATTGTCATTTATTAATAAGAAATAAGTTTTACATATCGATACATTATTTATAAGTAATATTTTTACTATCAGATATCAGGTTATTAGTTACCCGTTATTAGTTTTCCTAGATTTTGAAAATTAAACTACTGTTCCACAGTAATGCACTAAGCCCTTATCTTCTTCTTATATGTTAAAAAAGGAAATGTAAGGTACGTTGGTTATATGATTTTTTAGCCACTTTATACGCTCAACAAACGTTTAGTCCCTTAAAAGTCTTGAATATAAAATCTATCGTGTAATACTCAGCCAATATAAAAAAATACATTTAGATTTATATTTTTAGTTTAGTATATATTTTAAATTTATGCGCAAAAACTACGTACCTACACGAGAGAGGAGGATTTATTTACACCAAATCACATTAATGAACAAGTTGAACGACCTCAACGAGAAACATGAGTGGGCTTTGTTATATTAAATAAAAGTTTGAACAGAAGTCATTACTATTAAATAAAATAAAAATAACGAAAATTATAACAAAAGCTAACATTGCACGTATGTCATGTCATTTGACTAAATTATGTATAGGTAAGTAGCATACATATTTATTTCGCAATTAAAAGTAACATATTTTATTATACGCATAAATAAGAAATTATAAATTAAAATAAACTATTAATATAAGAAAAAAAAATATAAGAAATATATCATGATTCCAAAACACTTGTTATACAGCGTATTATTTTTTAAGCTAACTCAATTACGTAACTAAATAAATACCTCAAGCGACAGCCGTAGAATATCTTAAGTACATTTTTTCTAAAGTTTTGATAATCTTTTAAAAATATTGGAATATGCATTTTTATCATACTTAAAGTAATTTCCATTAAGCAAAAAAAAAAATGACATTTACATACAAATATAAGAATAGTATATAAGAATTTAATTTGAAATTTGTTTCTGGAACTTACCTCACTCCCAAGGTTTCCGGCGAAACAGGAAAGTAATTGTCAGGTCGATTTTCAGTCCACGGGTACGCCTTAGAGAAACAACCGTAGGGGCTGTAGCATCTTTCTATCTCGGCATCCTCTTATAAATAAATAAAAAAAATTAAAACTTTTGAAACTTACACATATTTTTTCATTTCTAAAAAAATGTTATTACAAAAATCTGACTAACCATAAAATGTACTGGGAAAATTAGTGACCAAGGTAGAGTTCTGCTTATCCATTAATACCATTATAGTCTGAAGCATTAGAGTTGCACTCGTTTTGTTCATCATAGTGAACAGCACACGCTTGACTTAATGTTACCACCAAACTGTACATGAAACCGAAAGAGCCACGTGTGTTTTAATCGTATTCTGTGAAATATGATATGAATTGTTCAAAAGCGCCCCACTACCAGTTCAGTCAAGTGTATAATGAATTGTTTTCAAGGCGTTTCTTGTTTATATAGTTTATAAATGCACTGAAGACCTCAGTACATACATGGACTAATAGATCCGCATTGCTTCTAGTTCGCAGACGTTCCGGGATATGCCGATAAGAGGGGTTACGACGTTATCACAACGTTATTTGTTAAATACGATTGACGCACGAGCAGTCTGCCGATTAAATGAGAATACGAGACTAATTAATATATGAACTATACTATAGCTAGTTATTTGAAACGTGACTGGTTGATTCCCTTCATGCGATAGCAAGGATTTTATTCTACCACATCTACCCTGTAGTATAGTCGCCCTTAGACAAAAGTTTAAAAAACAACAGTTCAAATGTTATAGATGTTACACCGAAAATACAATATTCATTATATAATATCTTCTTTAACTTATTTATGTTTAATCATGATAACTATTTATATTTATTGTTACGATTATGAAATTAATTTATTTACCTGCAAAAATAATACAGATAACATAGATAGTTTAAATATTTACAAAGAAAGCTTTCCTCTTCATTTTAAATAGAGATACTCTGTGGTCTATAAACCTGATAAAAAAATCATACTATAATTATAAACAACAATATTCATTGTCATGACAATAAATAACATGCGCAATTCCACGTCCATTACAATTAATTTTGATTGATACATACAAGTAGAAATAATTTAAACCTTACAAGTAACCAGTAGATATATTACATCTAATTAATAACGACAATGTATTTATATATTTTTTTCTTTAGCTTCACGCTATATCCTCCTGAATGCTGGATACAGCTTGAAGCAAAGTAGGCAGCAAGAATCTAGGAACTAAATGTTCAAACACTCTGTTTTTCAATGACTTCACTTCATTCAATTCCATTACCCACTTTCTCCAGAATTATTAAGGCATTGCGTAACTTAACACCGTATTTTGCCTCATTAGTTTCAGAGTAAAGACATTAAAATATTTCATTCCCTGAAATCGAAACCATAGGTGACACGTTTACAGTTTCACGTCTTGTGTTAAATATTCATAATAACAATAATATCAAGATCATGATAATAGCTTCTACACCACGTGAAGATAGTTGAGGCAGTCTTGGCGCAGCAGTAGACGGTTATGTGTTTGTCGTCAGGAGTCAGTTGGTAGAAATAGTTATTTTCACTTCCACTAATAAAATAAAATTATAATATTATTAATAACACTTCTTTTTCATTTCATTTCAAATCTGGTATTAAATATTACATGCGGGGTACGGCATCATCAGGTAAAAAATCGACCTTAATAAAATCAAACTAGCAGCCATTTTAATTTTATATATTTTTTTTTATTGAAATAAAACACACCACGGACATTTGTTGTCCGTGCCCTTTTATGACCTCTTTAAACTTTGATATTTTTGATTGATATTTGTTTATATTTAACTGTTTGAATCTGCTTGTTTTAACGGTATATCATATGTCGAAATTATTTTACTATTAGAGCTTGAAGAGCCTATGTTTTCATCATCAGGTGTTGGTTAGACTAGAGTTCTCCATGTTATCCTTTTTTGTCGGTGTCAATTAATTTCTTATCTGTGTTTAATTTGAAATGTTTGTTTTATCTTTTTCTAGTTCATTTACGTCTGAGCTTATTTATTGCCTCTATATCCCTATGAGAAAAAGCCGTTTTCTGGTTATAGTAGGTTATTATTATATCGTCCGTTGGATTAATTTGCTCTTCCGATGAATTGAATCTACTTCGACGTCAGTGTAGTACATGCATTAGTCTGTATGCCTGGTAATTGCGACGACAGCGTGTATAGTAATTTCTGTGGATTTTGTCTGGATGATGACTACAGATTCGTATGTCAGTCCCTTAAACTTGTTTACGGTGGGGGTGCGTGAGTTCGACCCTTCCCATAAGCTTATCGGATGAGATCTTCTTACTAATGCCCCGATAGTTGTGGTTGCGAACATGTCACTTTCTGGGCTGAAGTTGTTTACAACACAGGTGGATTTCCTGCAGCCTGAAATTTCGTTGACCCATTCTTTCTGTGGTGTCTTAAATTGGTGGTTGATTTCAGCTGGGCTGTTGGAAGGCTGAATGGTTTTGGCCGTGTCTAATTTATTTTGTTCTAACGAGACCTTTGTACACTGAGCCACTACTAGGGTTGGATCGTCGGTACATGGGTAACCTGTAGTACCTGGGTAAATGGTTGTCTTCATTGTGCTGGGTGTCTCTCTCTACAAAGCCACGTTCCCCTATATAGTGCATCATGTGAGGGAGTTAAGGTGGTTTCGCAATTATGATTTTATTTACGTTAGGTTATATTTTAATTTTAAATTTTAAAGCCAATATTATTATTATTATTTTAAGCTTTACTCTGTATTTCAAAATATAAATTCTGTTACAGCTTCATACTGTATCCCCCATACGGTAGGGTACACACTTCTGTGTATCCTCAGAAATTGAGTGGGTTTTACAGCTAGGTTCCCTCTGATAACAGAACAAAGCGTTGAGCTCCCCCACTCAGCACGAAATACCCCAAAATTCGGAAAGGGAGTGTCTTAACTTAACTATTTATGTAATACAAAAAATTAAAGGGAGTGTCTTAACACTAGGTTCCTAAGGGTGGGTTTTACAGCTAGGTTCCCTCTTAGTTCGAAGAAAGAGGGGAACCTATCTGTAAAACCCACTCAATTAGGGGAACCCCCTTAGGGGAACCTAGATGTAAAATCCACTCAATTTCTGAAGTTATGAAACTCTCGGCCGCAAGAAAATAATAAATATAATCAAGAAGAGACCGAACCCACGGACATTGTGTAACAGGGATACGTTATCCTTCCAGGTCGCAAAGGCTACATTAGCATCGTAGATACGACGATAAATAGATACATAAAAAATAAGACTACTACACATTATTTAGTAGTTACAGACAAAACTGTACGAAAAAAATATGATATATCAATATAATAAAAAAAATATATAAAAAAAATTATATACAATGAGAAAATATTGCAAATATAGCAATTATTTAGAAACAAAAAATATACATTTTACAAAATAAACACAATTTCTAACATTCAATCAATGTCAAGTCAACACTTTAGGTAAAAAAAATGTTTACAAATCAGTCTTTACTATATTTATTAAACGCCATTTAAATCATTAAACACACAATCAAAATTATTTCATGCACTTCACAACCAGCACTAACACTATACCATAATAAAATACCACAATAATGGAATCCAGTCTAAATTAATATATAATAAACAATTAAATCTAATAAATGCATACAAAACGTTATATTACTAAACACTCTAAAAATGAGTTTAAAATGGCATGTACGTGTTACTTAGTCAAATTCTAATAACAGTCAAAAAACATATAAAATGAACAATAAAAAAATAAATATGGCACATATAAGTAAATTACATTGTGTACCAAAAATGTACTGAAGCTAGTAGAAGAAGAAGTAACATAATTTTTAATCCCACAAAAAGTGCACCCATATTTCTATCTAAATAATGGAAAATTATCCTCAATTTTTCCACATCTCCTATTAGCTAATGTAAATAAAATCCTGAACAGACAAAAGGAATAATTTACCAACAGAAAAAACTTTTTTTAAGTTACAGTTATATATTATTTAGTTAATTATTTTACTAGTACTACCTTTTCCTGCATTAGAAAAAATAAATTTAGAACCGCAAAATATCTCAATCAATATAAATAATAAAAGAAATTGATTTGTCGTTCTGCCCGTTTAAGTTTTAATCAGTCATTTAAAGAACAAAGAATATGTAAAATATCGGTAAAATATCTCAACAAAAGAGTAAAATTTTGCTCATTAATCACGCACCCAATTTATCCATTAAACTGATGGCATCTGACAGAAAATACGACGATTGTGATTACAATTTCAACTCGTGGTAATAAATTATTTGCATTACCTACACGTGGTAAGTATACATGAAACGGCGTCGATTTACTCAGCTTAACGCTGTATCCCGCACATGGCAGGGTAGGCAGAGGGAACTTGAGAACTAGTGTTAAGACACTCCGTTCCCCACTTTCCACCGAATTTGAGACATTGCGTGTTGAGTGGCGGAACTCAACGCCGCGTTTTGCCTTTTACCAGAGCGAAGAAATTAAAACATTAATTATTTAATCTGAAAATATTAAATATTTCATTTCTTCGAGTGTGGATTGAACCCACAACCTATCGGTTACAGTCACACGATTGCCGCCGTGCCACGCCAGGTCGACAGGTCTCACGGCGTCGACTTACGCAATTCAAAACGCAATTTCTCGAAGATTTGGCAATGCATGGGGATAGTAGTATCTTAACACTAGGTATTCTACCAACCTTTCTATAAAACTATTTAGAAAAATAATAAATAAATGTACTTATTTACTTTAAAATGTTACTAAATAGCAGTCTTTGAGCACTCATTAAATTTCAGTGACAAAAAAAAAGATTAATAAAAACAATTGTAAATCAATTTAACTATTTTGAGTATTTCATTAAATATTACTTACAAAAGCTAATGACGTCAATATCTTCTTCATATAACGTATGGAAAAAAAATTTCAAAATACTTTATGAAATCTAAATACAACAAAAAAAATTAACTATTTACTTGGCGCGATTTATTTTTCGACGGCGTCGATGAGAAGTTGCAGTTGAACGTCAAATCATCAGTGAATATGTCTGACATTGAAATAGCATCGTTTTTGTTTTGCACAAGGAATCTATCAAAGTCGTCATTCTCTTTATCTTGCAATTTTGTATCACTAAATGGAAAAGCAATTTTCTTAGTATCATTTCCATAAAAATGCATACTGTCTGTAGAGTTTTCATTAAAACCACTGTCAACTCTCATCCAATTTATATTAGATGTCTCTTTTAACACACTTTTGCTCGTACTAGTACTCGAGTTAGTATTCATAACAGTTAACTCCGAAGGTTTTATAGCGCTCTCATAGTAACTGGACGCATTTGTATAAAACGTGTTTTCGTTTAAACCACTATCAACTCTTTTAAAGCTTGAACTATCACTTTTCGTATCATTTCCAGTCAAAAACTTGAGATCAATCGTGTTAAAGTCAATCTTGTTCTCCATTATAACTGGAATGTCAAAATCTAAACTGTTATCCAAGGACATATTGGCTGGGCTCAGAGCTGACGCGCGAATTTTACTAATATCATGTAATATATTTATTTTACGTTTTCCTTTGATTGGCGTTGCGTCTAATAGGTTAATACTGATTATTTTTGTGGAAGACTGGACATCGTTTGATTTAGATTCTGTTTTTACTAATTTTTTAATGCTTATATCCTCTTGTAGATCCCAAGCGACTTCTTTTGTATCTGGAGAATCTTCTGCATCAGCTGTAACATATGACATACCTGCAATTAATTATAATATGTATATAATTTGAATTTTATAAACAACAATTACTTTATAGAAATAGAGAAAAATTGGTCTATTTTTTTTATTTACATTATTATTATTATTAAAGGCAACACGTCATTCTACACTTATATGTATAACAGCATGGTTCATTATATAAAAAGTAACAGTTATAGACATAGTGATGATCCACAGATGCGCTTTACAATTTTGTTTTTCAGATTAACTCAGTATTTTAATAAGGTATATTTGTTTTGGTTTTTGTGATTATTACTCAATTAAATGAAACTCTTAGCTTCACGCTGTATCCCGCACGAGGCAGGGTAAACAGAGGGAAACCCGGGAACCTAGCGTTAAGACACTCCGTTCCAATTCCGTTCCCCACTTTCCGCCGAATTTGAGGCACTGCGTGTTGAGTAAATGAAACTCTAACTTTCTTTTTCTTCTTTACTTTAATTACACATATTTTATTACATAAGTAATACACTTTGGAGCAGATGTAGCCTACTCATGACCATAGACAACCTCAAAGTGTAGGTATACTAATAATACGGTGAAATCAATAATTTGATATTGAGATATTTTGCTTTAATTGTTACTTATTGTGAAACGACAAAAGTAATATACTACCAGATTATTACAAACTTGTAGTTTTAAGCGATTAAGAGAAAGAAAGAGGCGCGTTATCGAGGCACTATCAACATAAATGGATTTACAAAATCTGATGTTATATATGTATATGAGAATGTGTATTCACTCCATGTTTTATGTACAAGTGGAAACTGTATTTATTGGCTTATGGAATGTGTTGAAGTATTAAATACATGTATTGTAAAAAAAAATGTTGGAGTACTGTCGTGGCGCAGAGGCACAAGCGTGCGACTGTAATCACGACAGGTTTTGGATTCGATCCCCACTAAAGGAAATAAAACATTTAAAATTTTCATATTATACCTCAAATTTACGGAACCTTTGTGCAACAGAATGAAGTGCCTTAACACTAGGTTCCCAATTTTCCTTTGCATAGGAGAAAATATAAGAAAATAAGTGTATACCTTGTGAATTATTATGAAACGATCCATCAACACTCATATCCATACTGAAGTCCAACTTTTGAACTGAACGGCTTCTATTTAGACTGGACATACTCAAACTTCGTTTCTCAGATAACGAGCCGCGTCTTCTAAACGGTGATTTATCTTTAAGTGATGTGCTTCTAGTCAAAATAGATTTATTTGGTGTTTTACAAAAACACGCAGGTTTCTTATCACCGTCAGATCCTGATACGATACAATCGAAACACGTCGCCATTGCTTCCGATTCGGGTGAAGTAAAGTTGTTTTTCTAAAAAAATATTAGCTTTTAAGTTAAAAAGAAAAAAAGTTTATGCGGCAAATATGAAAAACAGAAAAAGTAGGATATTTTAACAAATTTTGTTATTTTTTTAAATAAATTTATAAATGACGTAATTTAATATAGTCTGTACCAATATATTAATATTAATATATAGTATTTTAATGTGATGGGCGAAAGGATTTATTTATTCAAAACATAAAATATTTTTAAAATTGATATGGTTTCAATACGAAGTTGTTAGATTAGATAATTACGTAATGACTGAAGACAGAAAATCCCTTAAATATAAGTTCCTATATATGGGATCAATTGTCTTAATATGAACAAAGCAATAATTTTGTTCAAACAAAACTCACAATTATCACAAATTTTAGCTATTATTATTCTAACAATAATATATGAAGAAGTAAATTATTAAGACGAATTAATAAATAAACTCTCAAAACTAGGGTCTTATACTAGAATTCTTGACTAAGGGAAAAATTAAATTAACCTACTCGATATGACATGGATATCAGAACGATATATAATACTTATATAATATATAAAAATCACATACCTCATCATCACTAGAAACCAGTTTGACGACAGGCGAAATAGAAGCACTGGCTAAAGAAGAAGACGTCGTGGACTCTTGGCCATTTCTCTTTGGTGTTCTAAACTCGATCGGACTAAAGCAAGGTTCGACAAAATCAACTACATCAAGTATCTTGTTGCGATAGCACGGCTTGCTTGTCTGGCGTTTCTGCAATGGCGTTCCAAATGTTCGTTTCATCCCTTTGGCTACTAAATCTCGACTCTGTGAAATTTTAATTAATAATTTTTACTTAGCTTTACGCTGTATTCCCGGACATGGCAGGGTAGGTAGAAGGAACTTGGGAACCTAGTGTGAAGACACTCCATTCCACTCCCGTTCCCCACTTTACGCCACGCCATACGTAATGTTATTACAGTATTTTTTTATTCTATTGGTTTTTGAAAAGAATTCCTCTTTTACATACTAAAATAGATAACATTTTAAATATGAGAACTATAAAAGGATCATTAAATGCAATCTCTCCTAGAGATGATATTTCAAGAAATATAAAATCTTAAGTGTATAAGTAACAGCTTTTAATTTAAAAAAAGTCTTTATGGTAAATGTGTTTTTTATAGAGACAGGTGTGTAGAGGTTTTTAAATAACATGAAAAAGATGTATTTGTCATAATATTCTTATTGTATTCTTTACCCTAGTTATTGAGTAAAAACAATTGACAATTAAGAGTCCGCAAAACAATAATCTACAAAATTCTCCATGAAGTACCTTTCAAACAAACAAAACTATAATAATATCAGTTAACCTTTTTAAAGCGTTAAGTTTTGTACTAAAAAAACGTAACTTTAAATATTAAAAAAAAAATAACTGTATAAATATATTTGTGTGATAAAAAATGTATGAAACTAATAAAAATTGACACCATGCAAGATCATTCCAGTCTCGTATCTTGTAGTCTACGTAATAATGTAATTGTAATATTGATATTGAAAAGAACAACTGTTGCCTTTTTCCTATGGTTTATCTTAGCAGAAAGTACTACTTTCAGAGCCTTAATAGGTGATTAATTCACGATTGACACTTGACGATTCAAATAATTCAAATACATACAAAGTTTATTTGAATTAAGTATATATTATATTTGAAAAACATTCTGTAATGTGTCAGTAATACACTTGTTTACTAAAACGTTTAGTTTCACTAACAGTTTAATTATCGTACAAAACGTATTTGTGTATAAATACTATACTGTGTATTAAAAATAAATAAATGAATAAAATTGTCGGAGGTGTACACTGCCTAATGCCCTTAAAAATATGGATTTTTTTAAAATAATGTCTTATTCTACCTTGTAAGATGATAAACAATTACATAAATTGTACCCACAAACTGATGAGGGATTCATTGAATTTAGTCAATTATTTTTATTTTTAACTGTCAATATTATATGCTTTCGCTTTTCGACTAACCCACACATACCTTGGTTTATGTGAGAAATAAAAATAATAACCTAACACGCAATTAAAAAGTCAAATTTAAATTATAATAAAAAACACTATGCATCAGAACTCAAACAGGAAAACAGGTGGCTTATTTTCCTGGTTAATTAGCCCAAATTTTATTTATAAGTAACTATGATAGCTACTCAGGCCACTGTGGTTAAATGGTTGTTTAACAACAGTGGCGTGATAATTGCAAACAAATAAGAGTAAAAATACAAATAACAAGGAAAAAGGTGATAATTAATTTGAAAATAATATAATAAATTTACGTACAAACATAAAACAAGTTGTTGTGTTGAAAATTTCATTATAAAATTTCATTACTATGATATTTTTTATCTATTTTTGTCAACATCATTATAGTTATAGTTTTAGTAACTCCTGTTTTATTTAACCGCTTAAGGAAAAGATAGTTATAAATATATAAGTACAGACGTGCAAATATTTGGCTAAATAATGCTTTAAAGGCCAAGTCTTAAAGGTTTGAGTGCTGTGCTAAATTCCTCAGATAATTTTCTTTCATTAAAAAGAAATATGCACAGTAAATTCTCATTTTTAACTGTAATATTTTATAGGTACTAATCAACATGTGTCTCAACGAAAAAACCTAAAAGTTATGTATGCCTATGACATTGAAACTATTAAACAGATTGAAGAAATATGGCCTTCTTCTTCGTGATAAATTGCCCACAGATAAAAACAACTCAGTATGACCTCATATAGAGTATCTTGAGGAGATTGGTTTGTGGCAGAACACAATACTGCAGAATATTAAATATTTAACTACTCCAAGCAGAACGCACCATCACGTTTTTGATTGTGAGCTTGTTACCCTGCCTCATCAGCTTCTAGCAGAATTGCCTATTGATCTTAAATTTAATAAAAGTAATATCTTACCAAGTCTGGACTAAACAGCACTGGTGTGTGCGCTTCATAGCTGGACGGCGGTCTCTCTTGAATTTGTGGTTCCATATGAATCTCATCATCTGTTTGTTCAGAGTCATAGTGATCCATGTCACTGTGCTCCTCAAAGAATAATTTTCTTCTCAAAGATCCATTCGCAGTAATTTCATATTCACCATATATGTTTTGATCCTTCAAAAAAAATCATAAAATAATATTGCTGTAAGGTATAAACAAAAGTACTTATTTGCAATATTTTTATATTATCTACTGTAATTGTTATGTTCTAAAAAAGTTCTGAACATTAGTCACAAAGGTGCATTAAAATTTGCCATTCACCAGGTAAAATCACAAAAATTGGACAGAAGATGAGAAAACAAATATCTTGAAAGTAATTCCCACTGCCTGTTTGCATAACAGGGAAATAATTACATAATAGACAATAAACCTTATATTTACCTGTGTATAAGTGCAGAATGGTTTTAAGATGCTTTCAATTTCCGGAGGCAGCTTTGGTGGTAACGTAAGGACTGTTTGCACTGAAACTGAATGACATAAGTATATAAATTTCTATTATATTTCTATTATATTATATATAGAAATTTAAACAGTGGCTGTAATAGTAGTATACTTTATTTTTTTGCCATAAAGTCTTATGCTGCTGCATTTGGCCAACCTGAGATTGGCAGAGAAAACAGTCATATGACACACATTTCCAAACTTAACATTGGAATTTACGTCACTGTATGTCGAATAGTGGAAGTCATGGATTTATTAAATAGATATAATTATTTATTGTAAGTAAACATTGACCACACAACTGATACATTTACACACACAAGTATGTCCTAACACTAATGACTTACGTATTCAAAGCATTTGTATAAAGTCCTAATATTATTAAGTATTTATATTTTTAAGATATAATCTGTCCAAGAGTTCAGAATTATAAGCTTTTTTGAATTTAAAATATAAAGAATACTTACCTTCTTTGAAAGTAGATATTTTCTCACTAATAAAACTTGCAATAATATTGTTACTAGTATCTGTAGGTTCTAGCAGAGGTTTAACTTTCTTAGAAAATTCCAATGGGCTGGGCATAACCATATCTTGAGAAAAAAACCTTAAAATTGTTAAAATGTGAATAACTTGCAAATCAAACACAAATATTTAAATATAAGATAAATAAAACTAACTTCTCGTTTGCTTCTTCGGCGATCTTCTCTAATGCAGGATCCGGTGATGGTTCAAATTGACTATTGCACGCTATTATATCAGCAGGTACTAAAGTACACGCTTGATCTATGTCCCACCTAAATGAGCCATTGCTTTTCTTTTTATAGATTTTGCACATTCCCGGACTATAATAAGCAATATATTAATATAAAACTAAAAGAAAACATACTCACAACAAAGATCGTAACATACCTGCATATTGGTTTATGTAATTTTTCAACTAACACTTTGTCAAATGGATTTTTTACTTTTCCTTTTGCCGGAGGTGTTGATTTTTTAGTACAAATTGGACTATCAAAATTATCATTTTTAAAATTCATTTCAAAAATAACGTAAACCCTTCATTAAATACATCACAATTGTGAAGTTTATGCTTGTTGAAAAATATCGATAAATTATTAATTCATCGATACATAACTCGGTATCATTTATTTCGTTATATCGATTATAATGTTTATTTTGTCAATTATAACGTTATATAATAACAAATCGTATTTTACATATATATAGTTATAATTTAACAACATTTTTTTTTAAACAAGTATATTTTAACAACATTTTTTTTTAAAACAAAGTAGGAAGTTATAAATTTTTCATGTTGTTACAAATAAAAAAGAGATATAATCGAAAATATCTGATCATTTGTATTGTATTCTTCGTGCTTGCACCCAGCTGATCTAATCGGAGCTAGTATAACGGAGCTATATAAGCGTAAAAAGTTAGATCAAAACACACAACATTTTTTTATATATCTTCTATTAAGCTTTCCAACGTAATATTGATTAATCATGTTTTTTGAACATTCTGCTTGGAGCTGTTGTGAATTTCTTTTTAATTTTGTATTAACTATTTACCATTTTCAAAATCGAATAAATATACATGGCAAACTTGAAACGACTTATATACTTGCAAACTATATGTATATGATTCAACATTATTCTCGACACTAAATCAGTCCAAATCGTTTTACTGTCTACTCAATGTAAACATCCTTGTCTTTCATTATACTAACAGTCCTCCCGGCTCCCTCATCTGATCAGTTCTCAGATTATAGCATATTATGGCGTTTCAGGCGGAGAAGACACGGTAGCGGCCATGGAAAACACACGAAGATCATGTCTGACTATAATAAAGGAACTGATAAACTACAAAATAAAAATGAATGACATTGTTTAAAATTTAACATATATATATATATATATATATATATATATATATATATATATATATATATATATATATATATATATATATATATATATATATATATATATATATACATATATATATGTAACACAGATCGAAGGGAGTTTCTGAAAACGGTTTCCGTTGTGTTTACACGGGAGTACTTAACCTGGTCTAGCTAGTGTTCAGCTCTGGTCTGATTAATTATATAAACCAATACACGAGTATAAATGGCCTATAAGAGTTACATATTTTTTTTTTTATTTTATAATCTTAAGTGGTTTTAAATTATCGAATGGTTAATTTATATCAAAAACGTTATAGCTATTAAGATCGTAAGATGTCGGCTTAGATTTATGCTTACAATTAAAATATATTCGATAAATAAAACAGAATAGAAATTAGATAAATGGCAACATGGCAGCTTATTTCTTATTTGGCATAATTGACAGCTGTCTTTATTTTTTATTTTTATATAGCCAATTAGCCAAAAGCCAATAGGTGACATTAGATTACGTTTATTTTGTAAATTTGTCTTGCGATTTGAGATTTTGTATGTAATACAATATATCATACCAAATAGTCGAACTGGGGAATTTCTTTTTTAAATTGTATAACTACTACTGCTGTAGTAAGCTGCTGTTCTATTTATTTAAAGCTCACTTAGGCCACCGATATTAAATGAAATTTATCAGAAATTACAGTTATGGATAACCACCATGAAAGTAGCTGCGAACCTATGGATATAGATTTAAGTTCTCAGTCAGTAAGCGCAATGGACATATCATATGTAGATCATATTTTAAATTTTTCGCCGGTTAAGGAAGAGAAGGCTCTAGATGATTTTAGTGCTATTCAAAATTTTTCTAATATAAAGCCTTTATCTATAAATAATTTAATCGCAAAACAAAAACAGACTACTAATAATACAAGAAGAACTTTGAGTAAAATACTCACGTGTATCATTACACTATTTTTGTCTGTTATTATGTATCAGTGGACACAGTTTACATGTCATGAAAGTTTTAATCTTAATCTTGTAAAAACTACTCTATCATCAAAATTATATGGACAATCTTCAGCAGTAGAATCTATAGTTAAAGCGTTAGAAACAGAGGCATCTGCAAAATTAATTCTTTTATATGGTGGTACAGGAGTGGGTAAGACATATACTGCATCATTTATATTAGAAAATATTATAACCTATGATAATGTGTACCACTTCACTATGCCAGGTTTTTTACAAACTTCACCTGAATATTTGTTTGGACTTTCATTCTGCCAGTCTTCTATTATAGTTGTGGATGATTTAAGAGGTAATGATATTATTAACATTAAAGGGACCATTAATGCATTGTTAAGGAAAAGTGAAGACTTGTCAAAAAAAATTACAATTTTGTTATTATACAACTGTGACATACAGAGTGATAATTTTTCAAAAAAATGTGATATTAATTTTATTAAGGAAGTAAACATAACTTTTAATAATGAAAACATGGTCAAGAATTTCATTAAATTTGAATCTTTGAATGAAAAACATTTAAAAATGTGTATTGAAAACACAGCTCCAAACAAAAAGCTAAGTGAAAATAAACTTTTTGATATTATGAAAAATTTTAATGTTGGCCTAGATGGTTGCAAAGGTGTACACCAGAAGATGAAATATTTAAATGTAATTTAAATTAAGTAAATGTATGATATTTAATGTATATGTAATTTTTTAGTTAGATATTGTAGTTGTAGTTTATATTAAATTGTAGTTAGTACACAGGGTGTTTTATCTTTAATAGCATAGTACACAACAGCCTCAACTGCAAATAGTTTTGGGTACAATTTAAATTAATTATTTCCTTTACCTACTCTGGTAGACTATGGCAAGTATTGTGTCTTGAATTGATGTGGAAAGCAGAAAATGGATTGTCTTAACACTATTCTTTCTGCCTACCTTATTATTTATCCAAAGTGTTTAGCTTTAAATATATGTATGACTGTAAAAATTAAATTATAATATAATATTTCTCTACTGTTATTTAAATAAATCAAATTATTAAAATAATATACTATGGTCATTATTTATCCATTCATTTCTATAGACTATCTTCTTCACATATAAGTGTATTTAGATTTTTTAACAAGCTCCAAACCATAGTAAATATTTAAATAAAGTTTAAAGTAATATATTAGGTACATATTGAAATATTTGTATTATAGATCAAAAAAACTTTATTTTAGAGAATGTTACATGATAATCGGCAATGCAGAGGTTTAAGAAATTATGTCAAATAGAAATATACTGACAATACACCTACACTTCACATTTTAAATTATGCTACAACAAACTTTCACCAACTTCATAATAAAGATTAAATTTTAAAATGAATTTAGTGGTGCATTAAGTATGAGATACTTTGGTTAAATCCTAGCTATGACACAAAACAATCTCGATATAACTAGGCAGGAGTGCAATATTTATTTAAAGTTGAACTAAATAATACTATTCACTCAATTTAAGTACACCCTACAAAGTTTTAATGTAAATTTCATAGGCTTAACAAACCATATTCTAACACAGAATGCTCCATTAGTTTTGCACACAATATAAATTCTAGCTGAATGGTCAATATTTTTTACAGAATTCAAAAACAATTAGCTAATGGAGATGAATCTATAATTTTAACAGAATTTATACTGGTTTTTGTGTATAATACTAATTTATAATGTTATATTGCACCGCACCCATACTGTTTAACCATGATTAAAAAATACAGAAACATATCCAAGGAGTGCAATATTTTCCACATTTAAGTTTAATGAACCCACAAATAAAACAAAATTTGTTATAGTTGTTAAATGTGTGGGCTTACAAACAGCAAATATGTGCATTTACAGTATGTGATATTTTTAAATTATTTATTTGTAAGCAATTATTAAACATTTTCCATAAACTAAGTAATTTTTAGTAAGTAAATTTTACGAAAATTCAGCCAATAGATAAACATTCAATTCATTTATTATTTAAGAAACTTTCCCTATTTATATATATTAAAGCCAGGTTAGTGCATGCAACCAGGAAAGTGCTTTAACAATGAACAGAGATCTGTTTTAAAATTTTATAAAGAGTAAAGTTTAATATTTTTTTTTGAAAATTGTAATGAGTAATTATAATTTATTTCAATGTAATATTTTGGAACACTGTCGAGGGAAGACAAAACTATTATAACAAATTATTTATGAATTCCTGCTAAAACGATTTTCACATTTGTGCAATCACAGTATTTAATTCATCAACTGATTAGATTGGTTATTTATAAATAAATCTATTTCTTGTATTTCTAATGTTAGCAGAATATATTTTAATAAATTATGTATATAGATATAGTAGTATAATATATATGTATAATCACATGTAATATCTTTATCATTGGTATCAACAAATAAGAATTGTAACAATAAAGCATACATTCATAATATATTTTGCTAAAGTTATATATAAGTAGTTAGTTAATGAAAGCAAAATAATAAATTCAACCATTCAGTTAGTAAAATCAGCACTTCCTACAACAATATTAGTGTTTGGACAAGATTTAGTAATACTTAACTACATTGTCATCCTATCTTTGTATTTATGTCAATAGTTTATTTTTAAAACATATTTATAGACATTTTTTGATATTTCAGACATTCTGTTACCAAATATGAAGTTTTGTAACATAACTATGGACCAAGTTAATATTAATGACAGTGTATAAGTAACAAACAACAAGTAGAAATAAAAATATAACAGATATAAATATGAATATGTTGACAGAAATTGGTTTTAAAATGATCCAAACATGCAATATGCATATCGTATCTATGTATGTACACGTATGTTTCATCAGGTATGTATAATTTTCCAAATTAATTAAAACATTGATTAAATACTAAGTATGCGTAACAATAAAGACTAGAATACATTTTTTTAATTTTTACAGTTATTGGCACTAAATTCAATGGTAATGGCACAATTATACTCATACAGTGGATATAACATCATATTCACAAATAAATTATCTAGGATGCAATATATTATAATTACATTTTCAATTTCGAATAATATATAAAAATTAAGTTTTGCTAACTATACCTACTACGATTTACAAAATTGTAAAACATTAGTAAATGTTGTATATATCTAATTAAGTATATTCCTATAAAATGTTGAATTCTCCAGACTTATATTAGCACATATCTAAAGTGAAACTGTGCAATAATAACTGATACACATTTAACATCACTCAATATTTTTTCTTTAATATCTGAAATCACTGTATTTTGCACTTTTATCACTCTAGAATTGTAGTACTATATTTTTCTGTGATTAAAATGATATGCGACGGCAAATTAAAATTATAGCGAAACACATAATAATTAAACAATGATTAACGTATATTATCTGATTGATTATTTAAAGCAAACGTGCAGTAATTTTTAACATTTAAATCTAAAATTGACAAAATTGATATAATTTACTTAAAAGATTAATTAACAAATCAATTCTAGACTAAAATGTAATGAAGTTATATTATAATTCATTACTTTAGTGAAAGTATATAAAGATAATGAATATATAATAGGTAAGTATTGATATATTTATTCAAATGTATGTGTAGTGCCAATAACTGCATTATTATTTACTTAATACTTACGAGCTAGGTATTCAATAACAAATAGAACACCATTTTTAAGCACGACAAAACATTCATAGTTAAAAATGTAGAGAGACTTATTGAGAAATGTGCTAATAATTCTAAATCTTGAAAATTTCTGCAGTTTTTTAATAATATTAGGTACTTAGTAATGAAGTAGATTCATTAATTTCAGATCTTAGTTCTTTGAGATTTTTGACTCACTGAATACCAACGATTGTATTTAATATACGAAAATTTTCGTTGACAATATTCGATTGTGGCCGAGATCATTGTATACCTACTAACTAGCAATAAGCAAGGGATATCAGTATCACATTTAGCCACAAAACATTGGATTTATTCTGAGACTTGACTATTACGAAACATGAAGTAGCATTTAAATCGCTTATATTGATTGATACCTATTTTAAATAACTTAATTCCTTGAGATTACAAAGAATTACTAGTAAAATTCGTGTAAGTTTTTAGCAGAATTAGACATTAATAATATATTTTAGCCAAGGAATTGTTGATTCTTTGTGGTCTCTGCCTATTCATGAAATGTAATAATAGTTTTAATGACCTCACCATTACATAAATCAGGCTGTTTGAGACCAATTTCCAGTGGCATTGTATAGCCTTTAAGGGAAGGGACTAGTTAGGAGCGATGGAAATGAACTGCAGTCCACTTGTTATAGCGTTTGTGCCAGATACGCGTTTCCTGGGTCTGGGTAGTAGAACGTCGGCCCTCGGCATCGACACTCTGTGTAACGCACACATAAGCTATTATAGCTACATCCTCTCCAAGTAAATGAACTCTTGGATTTAATATTGTGGTATTTGTTTTCACGTGTGTAGGAGTGTTGTCAATAAAAAATTTGTGAAATTCTACTCCCTCTATCAGATTACCTAAGGCATCGGGATCAAAGGCGGTCACGTTAGGATCACACAACTTGGAATATGTTTCGTAGTCGCCATTGTTGATAGCGTCAATCAAAATTTCTGTTACTTTAATAACTTCAGCTCGGCGCAAGGAGGCGTTGCTATCACCGCGAGCTTTTCCAAACGAATCGGCTTTGGTAAGAGCTTCTTCATCGTGTTCTTTAGAAATGACTGTACACGCTCTATCAACTCCTTTTTTGTCTTTATCCAAATCATCATCCTCTAACGTAGTACTACTATCAGTTGACTCTTTGACTTGCGAACCATCGCTTTTCTTATTAACCATAGATTTGCCTGAGAAATTGCGTGTAGCAAGCATAGTGGTTAAAATGGCACCTTTTAGCTTGCGGCGGGCATTGAACTTCTTCAAGCAGTCTACCGTCTCCTGCCGATGCATGACCGATGCAACGCGCTCGCGGTGGCAAATCCATGGGTGCTTCAAGGCTTCTGAAGCAGTGATCCTCTTACTAGGATTTACTGTTAACATTTGATTAATCAGACTTTTAGCTTCAGGCGTCACTGTATCCCATTCTGGTGATGGGTAATCATAAGCACCGGCTTTAATTTGACCATATAATCTATGTTGATCTTCATCCCAGAACGGAGGGTAACCCACCAGTAAAATATATAATATTACACCACAAGCCCAAATGTCCACTGGCTTGCCATAAGGTTCTTTTTTAAGTACTTCAGGTGAAAGGTAGCCAGGAGTACCGGCAAATCCGAACCATGCTTGCTGGTCCCCTTGAACTTCGATAGCCAATCCAAAATCAGCTAATTTTACGGCAGCGCCCTTAGCTTTGCTGGCGAGTAATAAGTTTTCGGGCTTAAGATCTCTATGTACTACGCCATTGTGGTGACAATGGTGCACCGATTCCAAGATTTGTTGAATACAATGAGAAGCATCTGCTTCTGAATAAAATTCTCGGGCCACTATATCTTCGAATAATTCCCCACCGGTTACTAGATCAAAAACTAGATAGTGAAAATGTTCTTCTTGTATAGAATCATGCAGTCTTACAATATTAGGATGTTGTAATTTTCTGCAAATTCGAGCTTCTCTTTCTAATTTTTGAAAGTCCCTTGCTGAGAGTTTCTTAGTATTGATAATCTTTGCGGCAAATTCATATCCAGTTGATTTTTGAACAGCTCGCCTTACTATTGAGAATGCTCCCTTACCAAGTTCCTCTTTAAGGTCATAGTTGTCGGAAAAACGAGTACTAACACTTTCTCGACCTGGATTCGCCATTTTGATCCAATATAGCTAAACCTATGTGACTCAATAGTTCAACTTACTATTCAAGTTTTGAGCGCGATTTTTTCAGTAGGTATACTTCCGAAACTGTAACCAATAAATTTTATAGGTTAAAACCATATTTGATTTTGATTTAAATGAGTCATATCTTGATTTTAAGAAACATTTTATTTCTACTTAAATTGCGTCAATATAATACACGGTACCATGGTTTTTTTTTTATAATAACAAAACAATTATGGTGTTACGTTTTCGAAGTACAACATTATTATTAAAAAACTAACTCTGTGAATGCTTAAATTTAAAAAGGTTTAAAATGGTTAAACTCTCATTATTATTTTTTCATATTCGTTACTTTATTTAGAAATAAATTTTATAGGTTTAAATCATATTTGATTGTTTCAAAGAGTCATATCTTGATTTTAATGAACATTTTAGTTCTACATAAATTGCGTCAATATAAATACGCGGTACCATCGATGTTTTTTTTTTAATAATAAGAACAACTATGGTGTTACGTTTTTGAAATACAACATAATCTCTATATATTCTAATTTTAACTAAGTTAAATTTGAAATTTATAAACAGAAAATAACTTTGTAAATGCTTTAGTTTAAAATGTGTAGACTATCATTATAGTTTTTTCACTTTATTTAGAAATAAATCGTTTAGCTTAAGCCGATTTTAGGCCAATTAGGCCAATTTTGCCAATTTTTAGATAATTCTTAATACTTCAAACCGTACTTGGATTAAATAAATTTAATATTCTCCAATGCTTTAATTTTAAGCAATAGCAAATGCATTTTTTTGTCTTTGTATTTAAAATTTTATGTTAAATTTACGAAACATATTTAATAGTATTATTAATAAAGTTTACCAAAAATTACGAAAGCGAACGACACACAATAAAAAAGTGTGAGTATTTTATATATTTTTATATTAATTCCAAAACTATTTTTATCACTGAAGCTAAAATGAATTGTAAGCTGAATATAAAACACGTAGATGCCTAGGCAAAAGTTATCATGATCACAAACATAGACTTCTAATATTAACACTACGGTACCGGGATGACATTTCGTTAGCGCAAAATAATCGATACACCATTGTCTCAACACATTCACTAAAATCTGAAGGACTTCAAATATAATATTTTATTAATACTCAATTAATATATTATTGAAAATCCGACGCAATCATTTATTTGTAGTTACTTTTCATTTAAAACACAATTTTTAATGATATCCTAACAAGATGATCGGTGCGCAACTTTTGACGATATTCTTAGCAATTGTAACTCGTACGGATTGCTCGCGATGTATTTTTGATAATGGAAATTGTGTTAAGCAAACTCAATATATTTATTTAACAGTACATATTTGAATATTTATAAACTTATTTACCTATTATGTTCCCATTTTACACAATATTAACGGGATGAAGACCGAAAAGTAAGGGCCTGGCCCTACACCACACTCTCCTTCTGCTCGGGACACGAGCTACGGGGTCAAACTCATAGACATTTATGTGTTGCTACGCCGATGTCACATTATGTGTATGCTGAGAGAAAATCATTATTTAAAGCTCTTTTTGTAGTTTGTAGGTAATGTTCTCCTTCAGAATCGTAAAAATATTCATATAATTAATAGAAAGAAGGCTTAAATACTATAAATAGCGTTATATTTACAATTTTATATATATTTTTTTTATTAGTGTCAACACTGACCGGTAAACATAAAATCGATAGACTAGCGCAGCGCTAAACCAAAGAGAATATTATTGGACAGGATTTGACAGTAGCGCCATCTCTTAGTGCATATATACATACTAAAGCCGCGTAACGTTAAATGAGAGAAAATTGTCTTGTTAATATGTATTGAAGATTACAGATAGTAATTCAACGTTATTTTTTAAACGTTATGAAAATGTTTATAATTCGAAAAACGAGAATCTAAATATTACTTTTGCGAGTTATTTTTTTAATAATATTTCAGTAGCAATATTTTTACAAAGGTACCACTATTTAGAAATCCTGACTCTCAAGACTGTGGGTTCTAATGCTCATTCTTGATTCGGTATCGCAATTATAATACATACTTTCATATATACAAGACGCGCGCGCAAAAAAATTAATAAAAAGATGTAGATATAGCATTTAAACATTTTTATGTTGTTAAAAAATTAAAATATTTACTTCGATAAATTTAAATATAAAAACAAATACCTAAGCTACGTATTTTACTTTGGCTGCCTTATTCATCATCAGATTACCATAAAAAATATGTTTTTCTTAAAAAGCTTGACGAAGTAGATAAAATTAAAATGAAGAATGTTTATTTACTAGAAATGTAGGCTTTATTTTTGTCGATAGCTTTTTTATAACATAAATATGAAATGATGTGGTAGGTAATTACTTATATATATATATATATATACATAGGCAGAGGGAACCTGAGAACCTACCCCACATTCCGCCGTATTGAGTGCCGGAAATCACCGCTGCGCTTTGCCCCGTTTCTAGATTCACTCTAGTAATGAAAATATTTAATATTTCATTCTTATGAGGGGAAATCAAACTCACAAACTACGCGTTTATAATCGTTTGCTTGTGCCCTGCGCCGCATCGACCCCAAAAAATTATATGTAGGTATATAAGTTACGTTATAATTTTAATTTATGTATAAAACTATGTACCACACGATATTATCGGAATATATGGTTGAACAATAAATATTATCAGCTAAATTTATATCAGCTCCCTCACTCTTTGCCACATGACTAACATGGTTGACGTTTTTTACTCTTTGTATTATTATTATCATCATCCAGTTCCATACTTTATTAATAAATAACCAGACTAACGGTCCAGCTTAATGAAAGGTGCCGGCGAACGGTTAAATTCCCAGTTATATTCACAAAAATCAAAACGGGTTCGCATCTTGCGCAAGTGTAGGGGGCCGAACAGGGGCTTTTGCAGCGGGCCCTTCCGAATTTCGCCGGTGCACAATGCACCCTCCGTACCATCCCCACGCGAGTTCTCTTATTATTACGCGACTCCTGTTCCTGTCCCCACATTGTTCATATTATTTTTATATTGAGACTCGCTTGACGCGTTACCAAGTTTTTGTGGCTCTGAGAAAAGTTACTTTGATTTGTTTAAAAGTTATTTCGTTTAAAGTAGGTAATTAGTACGATTTGGTATTATAGATCGGTTCCGGTAAGCGACTTCGCTGTGCGAAAATTGCGAGATGTTATTTGAATTCCTCGTTTCTGTCACCTAATATTTGCAGCGAAGGGAAGTATTAAGGTTTCGAACGCTGCGGTCGTCTCAGGTTGCTTTTCTCATGAGTGGACGTGTTTGTAAAATAATAACTTGAGATTAATATGTGCGGTAGACCCGTTGGTTAAGCGGCGTTATGCGTACAGCGTCCGCGGAGCCGTGTAGTGAACGAGTATATCGATCGCGCACCTCGCTATCCTTACAATGTTCTGTGCATTTGGTGATCGCTTCAATTTGGCGGGAGCCGGGACGCTACGCAGCTTTTTGGCATGAAACCTACTTTGGTGAGTTAGCTTGGTACATAATGGCCGACAAACTTATTTTATTGTTACATTTTTCCTGTTTTATCAGTACTAGTTTGAAATATTAAATTAAAATATATATTTTAAAAAAGAAATCAAAATATATATTTTTTGTAAAGAATAGTCGTCCCAATTGTTGTTTCTACTGTCTCGATCTCTTAATAGGTTTTTTTGTTGATTAGTGTTATTATTATTATTTTTTATTATATATAGTATTTTCTATTTAGATTTGCTTAGCGAACCGTGCATCGCGATTTAAACTTAGAACATTGATATTCCTAATTGTCAATGTTGCCACAGTAAATATCATATTGGTTTTTTTTTTCTTAAAAATGGTGGCATGAGCACCTGCCATTATGTATTGTTAATTTAAAGATACTTTTTAATAGTAAAACAGAACTTTTAAAATTATGAAAATAGAACAAAAAATGTGCATGTTATCTTTTCGCTATTTTATACAACAAATAGCTGCTGAATCCATCATATACCTGTTAGTAATGAAAAAGCATAATATACATATTGTAGCTTTGTAAAAGCTGTATGGAAAATGTCATGACAAATGTATTGAATGGAAATATTATGTAGCTTAGGAAATAGACATGTATTGAACAATGATCGCAATTATATATTGACAAATCCACAACATATGGTGAACAATTCGAAAGCTAATGAGTATTTACAATAGAGCTAATAAGCTATAATCGTAATTTAATTAGTAGCTGTTGTAGGAAAATTAAATCTTCAAAATAAAGTTTCATACAAAGTTCTACTCGTTCAACTCGACTTTGTTGATATTGAGGTACCTATTGATTGCTTATAGGCTGTAAATTATGACATCAAAATTCTGAATATCTTAAAATATATTTTAATACCAATAACTTAGACAAAATTAGATAGTAATTTTACTTATATTAAAACTCTGTACACAATCTGTGTTTCGCTCTCAGGACAATCGTGTGAGACCACGTGATCAAGTAGCGTAGGCTAGCTTTGACGTCATAACCAAAGCACAGTTTCCAGTCGCCCATATGTACAAAACATATATTATATATAAAAATTCTTTATTTATATTTAAAGAGTAACTGTTATATAATAGATTTTTATCGGAACGAGTGCCGTTAATAATGAAAACATTACTGAATAATAACCTGTCATCAGCAGATTACAATGGCAAAGACGTTTTTGTATCTTTTTTTATATGCAAAGTAGAATTTTTAGTAATAGATATCTTCTGTCTTTACTATAATTAAACAGTAAAAAATATATTCTAAAGCTAAAACAACTAATAATTATAATTATATGATATATTTGTCTGTCTGTTTGCATAAGCATATCTTTATTGTAGTTCAAGGAGATTTAAACTACTAGAGTGATAGGAATTAAATTATTTACTTGTGGTAGCTATTAGATCTCGATAGCGTTAAGGCTACATTTGAGAGAGAAGACTTCCGCACCTAATGCAAAATCGTAGCTGAATTTTAAGAAATAATTAAATGCGTCTAAATAATAAAAGTTGTGGGTTGCGGTGAGAATTTTCCTTGTGACATGTACAAAATTGAAGATGGAACTGGAACATTTGATGAGCAACCATAACAGTCCAGTAAAACAATAAAAGCAAATGAAATGCGGCTTTAACAAAAGTTGGTCAGGGTGATGCCCACTTCTGTTGAGATTTAAGAATTGAAGCGAAATCCCGCGTTTACCGGGCGCTCGCAACCTTATATATATTAAATAGCATTTTTTTTTGCTAGCAAAGTCAAATAAAATACAAAAATAAAATTCAATTTAAGTATGATGACAGTATAAGTACTAACACTAAATATCCAATATTTTGCCTAAATATACTTCAATAATATTAAATAAAAAGAAATGTAAGAAGCCGCGCGTAGGCTACTAGTTAATTATAAATAACTTATTTGCGTCTTGGTACTACATAATAATATCAACTGATTTCCTTATTTTTCTTATTTTGCCAACTAGCGCTAGAACTAACTAGAAGAAGAAGAGCAACGCAATAAGTCTACCATTTTCTCTTAAATACAAAGTGATATATAAGGTTGGCTGGCGAGCTCTGGCCAATATAAATGCTAATTTTGGATAGGCAGTAGTATTACATACTGTCTTTATGAATAGTGTCAGTTAGTACTATGCACACGTGAACATGAATGGAAATCACGAATATTGTCATCAATTTATAAAATTGACTGCGGGCGCCTCGCTAGTAGCATATAAAAGATACTCACGATAATTTATTAAATAAACGGAATTGTATGTGTTTTAAGATAGGTATATGTATTAAATGTTCACCGCGCAATTATAGAGCTTTTCAATACACGAAAATACGTAAGATATCAAGCTCTTCCGTTTTTGACGCGTTTTATATTGTAACTATTTTTCTAAAAAACACTCGAAAACTCTGAGAAAGAAAGAGATGAAAGGTTAACGAACAACTTTCGGGAAAACACGAAGCTTTTCTGGCGAGAAGTGAGTGGTTCCCGGAGTTGCTCGCTAACTGGTAGAATGAAAAGGGTGCTTTCGAAAGACGGTGAACTTTTAACTGAACAACCACAGGTTTTGCAGCGATGGGCGGAATTTTACAAGGAGATGTATGAATGTGATGACGCCTCTGCCTCAAGTAACAGCGAAACGCTGAGTCTTGATGTAGCGGACGGCGAAATCAGTATAAAAGAAGTTGAGAGTGCCATACGAAGTTTGAAATGTGGTAAGGCAGCGGGAGCAGATGGAGTTACTGCCGAGATGATCAAATATGGTGGGCCACGCGTCTTGGACCTGTTCTGGTTTCTGTGCAATTTATGCTGGAAATCCGGGGAGGTCCCAGACGATTGGCGAGGTGCAGTCATCGTGCCTTTGTATAAAGGCAAAAGTTCACAGATAGATTACGCAAACTATAGGGCTATCAGTTTGATTAGCTTAGGTTGTAAAGTGTATGCTAAAATATTAGCGAGAAGAATGCAAGATAGATCTGAAAGGCTGTTGTGGGAGGCCCAGGGAGGCTTTAGACCTGGAAGAGGTTGTATGGATCAGATCTTTTCCCTCCGCATGATTACGGAAAATTTTTTGGCAGTAAACCGAAAAGTTTTCTGTGCTTTTGTGGACTTGGAAAAGGCGTTTGACAGGGTTGTAAGAAAGAGATTATGGAAGATACTGCCCCTGTACAATGTGAGCGGACCCTTGCTGCAGGCTGTAAAGTCTCTTTACAGAGATCACTCAGCCTGCGTGCAAGTAGGAGCTGGCATGTCGCCTTGGTTTGACATCCAATCGGGTGTTAAACAAGGTTGCGCCATGTCAGCTTGGTTGTTCAATTTGTATTTGGACAGCTGTCTTCATGGAGTGAGACAAAGTGACATGGGAGTGAAAGTAGGTACCTCGAATATAAATTGCCTGCTGTACGCAGATGATGCAGTGCTTATTGCATCATCAGAAAGCGAGTTACAGGCATTGTTTACCACTCTGAAAGAAGGATGCGCGAATAATGGTCTAAGCCTGAATGCGAATAAGACGAAGGTTCTGGTATTTGAAAGAAATGAAGAAAGAACAGTTTGCAAGGTCAGTGTAAATGATAAGATATCAGAACAAGTGAATGAGGTAGTATATCTGGGAAGTATGTTTAGCAGAGACGGAAGATACGAAATGGATGTGGAAAGGCGTATTGCTGCCGGTAACTGAGTTAACGGTGCCTTAGCTGCATTGTTGAGACGGCGATAGCTGCGCGTTTGGCCGTACACAATGCAGTATTGGTATCGACACTGTTATACGGCAGCGAAACGTGAGTATTACATAAGAAGAATATAAGAAAGATGATTGCTGTAGAGATGCGATCTCTTCGTCGGATATGCGGATACAGTTTATCTGATCGCATGTCCAATGAAGAAATACACAGAATGGCAGGTACTAGCGTGGATGTCACAGTGAGAATGAAGAAGAACGTGCTCAGGTGGTTTGGGCACGTCGAGCGAATGAGTGAAGAAAAAATGGTAAAAAAGATTTATGAAGGAAAAGTGAGTGGTAAGAGAGGGAGGGGGAGACCTGGGTTGACCTTCGAAAACACAGTATCGACGATACTGGAGGAAGGTCACGTAAAAAGCATGAGGACCCCCCGGAGGGCATGTATGAAGAGCGTGAAGCTAAGTAAAGTAAAGTAAAGTAAACTATTTTTCTAATTCGAAACATTGTAACATTTTTTTATTATTTTTTAATCATATTGGCCATTGTTTGGTGTAAAATACCCTACTACCTTCCTGGGAATATGGACTATTTCACAAAAGAAAGTTTTTTTTTCTCAATTTCAACGGAAAATTAACTAAATGGATGTTCGTTCCGAATATCAGCTCGTTCAACCAATCAAACTATTTATTCTATGGCTGCTGCTTCATGTTGCTCTAGGTAGCTCTTAGGTACTTTGTAAATAATTGTTTTATTAATAATCTGTTATCGTTTAAACTTTTTTTTTTTTTAAATCAAGTAAAACTTATATGAGGGAAACATATGAGAATTTTCTCTGGAATTTAATCTAAAGTATTCTAGTTCAAAAAATAACTAAATCAACAGAGTATTTCTATATTTAAATAATAAACCTTAAAATTATTATGTTTATATTTCATTTTATTCATTATTTACTATCTTATAAGAATTAAATAAAGTAATTAATATTAGAATGCACCCAATCAAATATCGATTTTGGTAAAATTACGCTGAAAAGATACCAAGCTATAATAATAATTCAGTTATAGTAGTAATAATATAGTCAATAATACATACGATATTTAGCAACAGATTTATATCTGTAAGAACGCAGTTGTATGAGTATGGAGGTTGGTCACCCGATATCGCAGTATTCTCTTACACGCAATGATTGCAATTTGCTCCAACTGATTTTTTTTATTTTTTAATAAAATAACGAATACAAATATAAACTTAAAAATACGAAAATATATAGATTGCCCTATTCGTTTACTGAAATGCAACAACACTATGCCTGTAATCTATATTTATTGCAAAAGCAATTATTTTCTAATAATAATAATTTAATACATAGAGAGACATAATATTTTAGCAAAATTCTATAATCACGTAAATATATCCGAATTCGCATTGTCACATTACAGCCTGCCTAGTGGACCGCCCTAACAGATTTGTATTTGAATTATTCATTGTCATTTCAGTGTTGGTATGTACGACATCCTACTTTTTTCCAGCTTTCATATAAATTCGTCTTATCTATCTCCATCGAATTAAAGTAAAACTTTTTTATCGACTAAAATATATTATTCTTCACACTTCATTCTAGCTTTATTTATGAGCTAGTACTATATTTGTATTGTGCCCAATGGATGCGGCTTGCGGTTGTGTGCCACCATATAGTGATTGAGGTTGATTTCCAATTTCTGTTACACAAAATTTAGGTCATATTACCATACGACAGCAAAGACGAAAAACAACCCAGGAGTATTTTTATTATTAACATTGAATACGACCTTTATAGAGAAACCGTACTAAGATTTGTATAATATTTATATTATATAAAATATACAGAAATAATACTACAGTTACTTTTTATAGAAGTGTCTACCTATAATGCTATCTTAATTTTTTCCGCATTAATGATTAATATTAAAATTCTTAGGTTTATTTTTTTACATAGGTACATGAATTTCAATTTGTTACAGTTTAACTCACGTGTACTCACTCTTTGATGTTCAAGACTGCTATTTTTGCACCTTCTGTTAATAATTTGTGTATTCGTAAAGCTTATGAGTAAAATAACCTAACCATTCATAAAAAAACACTTATTTTTTTACTAAATGGTAACAACGATATATTCGCCATTAATTTGCTTCTTTGATTTAATATTTAATTTCATATTATTTAATATTTAAGTATATTATATTTAATATGAAACTAAGGTAAAATTATACTCTATTCATCCTGACAGTGGTAATATGTTAGGATTAATAGAGTTTCTCTAGGATTACTTTAATTGAAAAAGACTACAGCGGCGAATCCATGTTCCAAGTATTATACGAAATCAATAAGTAATAACAGAAATATTGAATGATATATATGATCGGTGTCAAGATCTTTGTTAAAAAAAAGGTTTGTAACATTCTAAACATTACGTTATACCTACAAATAATATAATTAAGTTTACGCGTAAGATATTTATTTCATCTAATATGTAAAAATTTATTTGCTACTTTCACATAAGCTGAAAATGAACCAAAACTTGGAAATCGCTATTTCCCATGGCAGGCCATCACAATAAACACGTAATTTGAATGCGGTTTCAAAATGTCTAGCTTTAAATAGCTTCTGCTTCACCTTTAGAGGTGAATATAGGCAATCATACAAAGTGATTGGCATATAAAAGTCAAGTTTTTTTAATACAAAGAAATAACATTTTAAAACATGTAAAAAATGTCTATGAAGGAACATGAAATTATAAAAGTGCAAAATGGAGGGTGCTGAAATTCGCCGTGCCGCGATGCGTGCCTTATCTTATGATATGATTCTTGGGGCGTACGTTTACTTTCCCCTTATTCTACTTGAAAAATAACAAGAATAATACAAACTACAAAATTTAAATATACATAATAACTTTAAATGTAAATACTAAATTTGACTTTACGTATATTTTGAGGCGGCAACAAATTTACTTGGAAATTCGTGTTGCTATCGGTTGTTAGCGAAGCTCCCAATTTGAATAAGCGGGCCGAAAGGTGAAGCAATTACAATTTCTACAGGAAATATGAAACGTCAGATTGCGCAGAGGATGGAGCTTGCTGAAATTGCGTTAAAATTGAGTTCAATGTTTTAAATCGAAATATTATTTACTCTTTTCCAATTTTCTATATTTGAAATATTGATTAAAGGTAAATATATTTATAAATGTATAATATAACTAGTCACCCACGCTACGCCGCTTATACAATTTATTATCTTTCAAATTTTCTATATTTGAGATATTAATTAAAGGTAAATATATTTATTAATGTATAATATATCAAGTCACTCACGCTACGCCGCTTAAACAACTTTTTATTTTCATGCTGTATCACGCATATAGAAGAGTAGGCAGAGAAAACTCGACTCGATCCTCACTTGCCACCGCATTTGTAAGGCATTACATAATGAACGGTAGAACTAAGCGCTGCGCTAAACTACGTTACCAGGTTGAGGAAATGACAGTATTAAATAAGTATTTAATATAATAATTTTGAGTGAGCTCGAACCCACAACAGCTTGTACAGCCGCATGCTTGAGCCCTGTGCGTCACAATGCAACGGTTTGTTATATTTTAGTCAAGTTATACAAATTCTTCACAAAATATGTAGCTTATGGAATATTCAGTTCTAAATCCGTTCAGTAGTTTTAGCGTGAAACGAAACAAACACGAATCCTAACAAAAAAAATATGATGTAGTAAACGCATACTGGGTTTTCTTGTTATGTTATAATTTTTAACAAAATTATAAGTACGTTTTACCTGTATTAGTACCATCAATACTATTATCTACTGAATTGTAAACTTAATTATGTGTATTTATGTTTTTTTCTTTATATGAAAATAATTATAGGTTTAAAAATAAAATGCCTACACTTAATAATCGCCTACACTGGATAATCGCCGCAGTGGTGTAATTGCTTCGATTTTCACAATATGTCAAGGACCTTTTACAAAATTCGGTGCCATAACAATAAGCTCAGACGCACAGGTTTCGTCTTTCTTTGTCTGAGCGACAGTCTTCCGCAATATAACTTCATTGTTTTTTTTATAATTTATTGTGATTCCACAATTTTTTCTAATATTGTTATAAATTCTTCCACTAGCAAAGACAATTCTTTTTTTCGGATGTTTTTCTACCTCTATGATTATTGGCTATTGCTTGTGCTTTAGTATAGTAAATAATGTAATATACCTATAATTATATTTTTTATTCACTTATTTAATGAGAATTACATTGCTTTATACTAATTTAAAGTTCTGACAGTAAAAATAAGAAATCCTAGTAAGAGTTCTCGTAGCGATATATACGCGTATGACTGCAATCTGGCAGTTGTAACGATTACCATTCGAGATTCGAGTGAATTCTTTCATATAAATATTTTCTCGCTTAAGTAAGTACTAAAGCAGAAGCACATCGCGGCGTTGAGTTCTGACACATAAAATTTAGCGAAAAGTGGAGAACGGAGTGTCTTAATACTAAATACTATCTTTACCTTGCCATATAGTACGGGATACGTTAAGCTAAATAATTATTATAAAATTATTATTGAAATTATAAAATACTATCCATCCTATATATTAATTATAGGATCCTATGTTAGATATGGTTAATAAGGTTCCCTAGACGTAATAATATTTATATTGTTATACTTATAGAACTATGTAACTTGATAATATTTTCTAATAAAAAATAAACAAAATAAAATAAAATACCTAGTGCTAATTACTAATAAAAAAATATAATTAATAATTAAAATTGATTAGTCAAATAGATAAAATTTTTATTTTTATATGTAAAAAAAAATACTGTGAAGAATTTATGGCCGTATTAAGCAGTACAAAAATCATAGTAATTGATAGGTGATCCGAGTCGTGTAGATATATACTAATTTGTATGTGGTGAAATCCAATTATGATAGACAAATGTCTCTAGGTTTATGAGCACGCAAAGCATAAAGAAATAAATTGCTTTTAGGAGGAGGGCATCGGGCCAGACGCTGTGTCGCCGAGGCGATCCCGCCCTTCGCATATTGATGACTACTAAAACATAACTAACGGCTTTCTGCTAGAAATTGAGGCAGACTAATCATTTTAGGTACATATGTACGTTAAACAAAGACAGTTTTATATAATAAAATTGTTTAAATAGGAATAAATAATAAAAAGATTTCTTAGCGTTTTTTAATTAGTATTTATCTGATCTTTATACCTAACTAACTAACTAGCATCTTACAAATTACTCTATTTTATTCACTAATCTTAATTACTCTTTGTTCTAATAATATAATTACTTTTTAGACAATATCTATAAATTAAAAACTTAAATTTCAGCAAAATTTTAAAAATTAAAAAGATGTGTATTAAATATTTTTAATGAATGATTTTTTTTATTTATTTACCAATACAAATAAAATAAACACAAAATATTGAAAGATTTTTTTCTTGCATTAATGAAATTATATCTTCCATGTAGAGACACAACAATTTTATTATAAGTATAGACAAACAAATTTATTATAAGTATAGACTGTCAAACCCTATCAAAACCTATCAAACTTCATTTTAGAGTAAACGTTTTATTTTTTATGCAACTTTACGAAAAAAAATAATTGATGGTTTCAATGCACACTTTAGGAAATAAAATATTTTTATTGCTTCGCTCTGGTAACGGCAAAAGGCGGCGTTGAGTTCCGCCACTCAACACGCCTCGGACGGCGGATAGTAGGAAACGGGACGAAGTGTCTTAACACTAGGTTACCAAGTTCTAAACAATAAAACATAAAATGATAATATTTCATAACTATGATATAATAGAAACGAGACAAAAGTTTTGCTGTCATTAAGTCTGAAATATTGTAATTACTACCCCTCCTACCGTAGTAGCTCCCAATTCAATTATCGAAGCGAGTGAATTGTTTAATGTTAGCCCGATAGCCGACTATCTCTCCAATTAAAAACAGTTCAATTTAAAACATTAAAGTCGTAATTAAAAGCTCAACGCAGTCTAGTTTAATACAAGCTTAATATTTGTAGAGATTATGAGAATATTTCCACGCTTAATAAGGAAACCTGGTGGAATACGCTCAAAGTTGCAAACATCTAACAGTGCAACGAATCGTGACGGATTAAGCCTGAAACCCTCTCATCAAGTGCGAAAGCCTTAACCAAGCTTTAAGGCTTTAGTTACTTTGTTGAAATAAAAGGAGATCTTATACGGAGATTGGTAAAACTTGTTTGAAAATGTAATTAATTTGCAAAATTATTATAGATTACGCTTACACACACAAGCGTTATTAAACATTAATTTGCATTATGTTTCAACTTAATTTATAAGGCGCTTTAATTTAATAATTTTAATAAATCAGTAGAACTACTTGTTTTCTTTTCTTTTATCTAGTTCAATTTGTTATAAAAATAAAGAACGTTTTTAATTGTAGACGTTGTTGATGACGTCATCGCACTCTACATAGTGGATCAAAGATGTTACGAAACTGAACAACTTTAATTTTGTATTTAAATTGCTTAGAATAAATAATAAAACAATTATATGAAGAGTAGTCGACCCGCAATGGTACAGGGCCAGACGCAACGGTTATCAGTTCGGTTTCTGCTAGGCGTGATGAATTGTGTCCGTTTTATCACTCTTTAAACAAAATAAAGCACGGTATTGAGTTAAAACCGGTAAAAAGAGAGGAAAAAAGTGTCTTAACCTACCCTGCTGTATGAGGCACACGGGGTCAAACTTTATTAGAATGACTTTTTTAACATAGCATTGGTTCTAAACTAAGAAGACAAAAAAATTGTAATCATATTATGTATTTCAAATGTATGTTATTTTTATTTTTTTATTAAAAATACAGGTTCGTTTATTACATTTTATTCAAAAGCTTAAAGTTTTATCATCTAAGGTAATTTTAGCGACGAAAAAAAGTTGTTTTCTTATAAACATTTTAGGATAATATTATCTGCGGATTTTATAACGGTAAAACTTTGCGGCTGAAAACGACAAAGCGGTAAGGGCGCAGTCGGGTAGGTCGATAAAAGTTATTTAATAACAAGAAATGCTCTGCTTCCAGCGGCAGAGTTTGCCAACATATTACTAACACGTTCATTTTTTTTTAAATGAAACAATCTGCTTGATATTTTAATGGCTGGTTACTTGATTAATATTATATATAATAAAATTTTCCGACGCTAATAAATTCATATTTTAGGTTAACTTAATTTATTTATTGCTTATTTTAAAAATATATTTTTAGTTGGCGTTTGTACCGCAGGGGCACAAGCGTTCGATAGATTGTGGGTTCGATCCTCAGTCAAGGAAATGAAATATTTATGATTTTCATATCTTTGCTCTAGTAAAAATACAAAGAGCGGCGTTCAGTTTCTTCTCTCAACACGAAATCCCTCGGATTCGGCAGAAATTGGAGAACAAAACAGAGTGTCTTAACACTAGGTTCTTTAGTTCCCTGAAAGAAGCTGAAAATAAAAGAGTTTATTTTTTTATAAATTCAATATGTTTTCTATGGTAAACGTAAGTCACTCACCACCATCCACCGTATAAAAACGGCAAGCACTTTGTGCCAAAATTGGAATAACTACACATGGCGTGTAGAACAAAAATTATGCCACTATGAAAATAATACTTAACTATGGCTATGAAGTATTGTTATGTTATGTGAAAGTAATGATACCAACATTAAAATTACGTCTCGAAAAATACTATAGTATCTTGTAAAAGAAACATCTAGGCAATGGTGACAGAAATTCAGCGTCCTGCGAATATTGGTATTGGTATAACTCATAACCTAAATTCCATAAAACCTTTCTTCAGCTTTACTTTTTAGATGAATACATAAAAGCCTTTGCAATATTCGCGACTATATTGCTCGATCCGTTTTCTTAGTATCGGTTTCATGCGTATAAACGGCAGGGGTCTTTTCTCTATACGCTGAGCCTATAACAGAACGATGCCAATATGTAGGTACTTATTGTTTCGTGTAAAATAGCTCAGTGATTTAGATTTGATATTTGAATTATCACTTCACTTATTCTGTTAAACTTCGCCTTGGAAACTACTGCTAGATTTTCTTATATTTTTTGATGAATTATAAGTATTTAAAGTTATATTAGATATAAAGAACTAATCAAAAATATTAAATAAACATTTTGCTTAGTGTTTTTGATATAATTTATACTTTAAGAACACTAAACAAATATTTAAGGTTTATATTTGCTTGCAAGTTGATAAGTGTTCTTGAAATATAAATAGTTCCACTACATGAAAAAGTTATTCGGATTCGTTACGCGTGTACATACATTCTATAATATGCTAATTCATATGTGTGTGTATACTGTCTAGAATGCTATTACCTGCTACGTAATAGGTTGTGTAAATTTGTAAGTTAGTATACTTCAGAAATGAAGACCCTAACATATCTTCGATGTAGCTAGTTATATGCCGAAATTTTGTGATTCTAGTTAAAATTTGAATGGTTTGATAGTATCTATTGTTAATATTTTTATATTTCTCAGTGCTGCAACTACGCCAAGTACATATATATACATATTCATATTATACTATACTTACATATTCGTTTATATTGATTGTGCTGACTATAGTAGTGTGCTTTAAGGTACTATCGATTTTAATAATTGACATTAATTTCAGCTTGATACCTTTACGCGACCATTTGTCTCGAGGCAAATGTTTTTTTTTTCATGAAAAAGACAACGCAAGCGAGCGTATGAGATACCTAAGCGATCCCACGACCCCGTGTAACACCAGAGGAACTGTAGATGCGTTAACAGCCTTTGATGTGGACGTAAATGCGCTTTTTGAAGGTAGTCGTGTAGTATCGACCCGAAAACACTGCCGCAGGTAGGTTATTCTACAATTGCGTGGCGCGTGGAATAAAGTTATATAGAATGCCACGTATCCAGGTGGTGTAAATGGTATTTGAGCTTACGACGTATTGTGCGGTAAGAAAATTACATGTACTTATGTAACATTACATAGCAAAGGTTATCAGGACGTACAGTTATCCAAAACACTCCAAATGATAAATGCGGTAGAGAAAGCACAGCCAGAAGACTTCTCTACGCAACGCCAAAGTGTGAATTCCCGGGTTCCTAATGATTCGACACTACACACTGGAAGTGTCAGTACACTCTTCGGGTAGTATTTTTTCAGTGCTTTCATATAGAGAGGACTTGGGAATGAGCAACGGGGCTCGGCGTTATCTAATGCTAACCGCAGTGGCAAAATCAACTTATGCTTACTACTACTACAACTCATGGTATGGTAGGACGGTTTTAAATGCCGTCTTGACTTGACTGACGAACAGCAAAGTGATAAAAGTTACGTTTTTTCCTTTTGAAGTACCTTCTTACTACTAGATTGAAGAACTCTTAAAAATTGCATTTTAATGTATACTCGTATCTTTTTAAATATAGTCATATTCTATTGAATATGCATGTTACAATGTTGGTTTTATAAAGATAATCGACTTTTATAAATATAGCTATATTCAAAATCTTTTTCATTCAGCTTATCATAGATCTACTTCAATAAGCGTAATTTAAGCATCAAAAAGTTTACGCCCAATTACCGAGAATAAAATGCGACGTAATTAAGCTTGAAGTGAACAAGTTTCGAAGGCAAAAAAGAATTTAAATTTTTCCATTTGGGTATATTTGTTTTTGTAATATTTGATTTTTAAGGAAGGAAAAGCACGGCGTTGAGTTTCGCCACTCAACACGCAATGTCGTAAATTCGGCGGGGATCGAAAGTGGTACGGAGTGTCTTAACACTAAATTACCTTGTTCTCTCCGTCTACCTTGCTATGTGCAGGATACAGCGTGAAGCTGCAAAATAGCAGCTCTATTTAGCTTCACGCTAGATCTTAGCTAAGATCTTCCTCATTTTGTCTAATAAAAATGTTCTCCTTAAAAATGAAATAATATACTTTATGTTTTTATAAGAGCTGACAAAGAAGCCTTTAATTATTGTTCTTAAGCAATATATGTTTTTTATAAATCTGCAAACAATTTCGGTTATTAACATAAAGAATGCGTGTGTTCATCAAACATTTTTACTATAAGCAAGATTTGTTTAGACTCTTATATAAAATTAAATTTATTTAGATAACTAGACTAGGCTTGAAAGTCCCGCAGCCTCCACACAAATGGGTCAATGACAGATCCGCTGAGAATAGAACTGACGCCCGAGGGGTAGATTCTATTGTTGACTATGCATTGAAGTAGAGATAGAATAATTTCTTACCATATCTTTATTAAGCTTACATTGTTGTCAATCACTTCTTACTTGTGTTGTTAAGTATTATCGTTTAAATTATTGTACTTAAGTAAAAATGCTTAAAATGTTTGATAGAACAAAAAATAAAAAGAAAAATATATAATGATTCTGATCTTAACACTAATCCACTCGCCCTCTGTTAACTCATATAAAAAGTGAACTGGGTAACGAAATGAATGCTATATATTTTAGTTGAAAATATATTCGATTTATTTCTGATAAATATAAATGGTTTTATAAAAATAAACGAAAGGTTCAACACGTAAATTAATATCCGAATTTAAAACTCGGCATCATTTGCGTTGGTATCATTGCCAGAATAATAAGTGATTTGTGCCGTGAAATAAAGACCGAGCATTTCCTCATCTGATTGACCCGTACCAAGTAACAATTAGTTTAAAATAATAAGTTAAAATTTTACAAATTATTGAACATTCACATGTTTTTGAATGATATATATTGAACAAAATATATTTTTTTATCATATAAATGTGAGGTTAGTCTGTAAGTACGATTTTGTATCAGTCTGGCGCCGCCCATTGTCACTGAAAGCGCATAGCTGTTACTCGTTTGTTGATATATAGTAGGTACACTTATATATACGAAGACATATTATATAGGTACATAATATTTAACATGTACAAGTGTACAACATTTTTTTTTAAATGCATTAATCGGGGTATATTTTTTACTTTAAAACTTATTAAAATTTAAAGAACACTATACATGGAGATTATCCTGAATGTAACTTTCAGATACAAGTATTATACAACATTATAATCTTTGTTGGAAGTGAGAGCCATTTACTTTTATTGTTTTAAGATAATTCTATTTATTAAACGAACACCGGCTACAGCAAACGCTCGCTTAAGTAATTAAATTGTTAGTGCTTGCGCCCGTTGTACAGTGTACCTCTACGTGCCACAGGAGGCTTACGCTATCCACTTTTGTATGTTAATGTTGACTTTTATCAGCATGTTCTTAATTTGTTCGGCATGCAAATTAAATGTTTCTTATGACTATATACGAACTTTGAATTTGTATTTTGTTTCAATTTATTAATTAAATTTATATTTTAATCTATATTTAATTATTAAATTGGCATGAATGGAACTTAATTTAACCTACAACATTTGTTTATATTTTCGATTCATAACCCCGATTACAAGACTTCGTATACAGAATTTCTGTAGTATAATAAAAAAGAGAAAAAGTATGTTTGTGATTTAAAGTTTTGTACGTAACGATCATTTAATAAAATTATCCTTATTCAAGTTTTATTTATAGTATTTACCAACTATAAATACTAATAAATAAGAAACATTTCCTTTTTATTTATTTGGCTCTAAATTTGAATGATCGAATAACCAAAGATGTTCTATGGTTTTACATGAGATGTTCTAAGTAAGTCATCATTCTGATTTGTAAAATGAATTTTTGGCCTATATGCCAAGGACTTATAGCTTATATAAAAAAGTTTAATTTAAATCCATCCAGTTTTTGCGTCAAAGGCCAACAACAGACAGACAGTCAACATTTAAAAAAATCCTATTATTGGCTTCTTTTATTTTTAAAAGATAAAAATCTGTATATGTTTTTTTCTCTCTGTAAAGTAATCCACGCAAGCAATGTGATTAAATTTACTAAATTATTTAGAACAATCATTAACAGTTCATTATATAAAAAGGTTTGAAACAAGAAACGTGCTCAATTACTTTTGATAACATTTTATAGTATTATTAAGATAGCGTCTAATTACTTACTGGTTATATTATCAAAACGTAACATTAAAGGATGACGTGAGCTACAATCATAGCGTTTCATATTAAGTAGGTCGGTTTAAAGGCGCGTCTAACTAGCTAGCTGTGAGGCGAGCCTCAGCCATGACAAGTTTTGATTTCAATTCTAGCTTTAACTAGCAATCTAGGATATATATATATATATATATATATATATATATATATATATATATATATATATATATATATATATATATATACCATGTGTACCTATAATAATAAATATTTTTACATTTTGCATTATTTTATTTTTTAACTTATATATCTTTCAATCTTCTCATTTCTGTTAATGGATCATTAGCACTCTCGAAAACAAATTGTCTTTCTTGTCTCAGAAGTCCCTCTGGCCACCTGCCGACCCCATTTTGAGACTTTAGTAGATATTACTTTAGCATTTATTTATTAATTTAGTACTAAAGTGCTTGGCATGACTAAAACCAAGTCCACATACGACCTGCCCACCTTTTTTAGTTAAAGACTCCTTTTGGCCTCATCCCGGCTTTATTTCATACTTCAGATATTTTCATGCTGTATTGTATTTTACAAATGAGGCCCTTTCGTTTAAGAGACCTATTACCTAGATTGTGTAAAAAAATGTAATCCGCCATTTTGTCGGTTGCGGCTACCTTTTTGGATCAGTAACAATATTGATTAAAATAAGTATTGTCATCAAAATAATTCAAATTTCAGCTCAATCAGACAGGAAAGTGGATCAAATTGAGCTTGAAGTTTTTATACATTTTATTGAGAAAGTATTATTTCAAATATTCATTGAATCAAAACGAACATGTAGGTAATATTTGAATTTGATGTCAGTAGACAGAAACCTTATTCCAAGGAGAAACAAAAATAAAATTATGCGAGACTGTATTCATATTAACTTCTACATTTCAGTGAGCCAGTTACAAAAAATAGGTCTTCAACCTCGTAAAATTTACATAAGTATATGTAAAGGTTTCAATCAGCTCTGGTACGATTTTTCAGCGCGGCTTTGTGTTATTATTGCGGCATTACTTGCGAAGAGAATATTCCTTGCGAAGAAATTTTTAAAATTGACTACTTCTTTTATAGATTTTATTCCCTACTGTACTAACTTCAGACGCTATGAACGTAGAATATAAATGACCTGCTATTTAGATTTTTTCGTAATTACTTGGTACGAAAAACGAGCTTAATTTACGTAACTTTAAAATTTTTAGCGTGACTTGATACTGTTCTTTAACCTTGTTATCATACGACAACAAATACAAAATAATTCCTTATTAATCTTTATTATGTAAAATACTACTTACAAATAGTAAGATTATTTTGTGTGGAAGAAAGACTGTATCATATCCATGAAAAAAATAACAATTAAATTTATACTAACGATTTTTAATGTAATTTAATAATTTATGTGATTTATTTATTTTCAATAATAATCTTTGTAATATCCATCATTATCTTAACTATTATAAATAGGTTATGTACCTATTTATCTTATGCGTATTTCTGAAAACTTAATGAAGCCTTTCAAGAAGCAACTCTGTTACAAAGCAGTGAGACGTGAAAAGACAACCTACGTTTGCGGTCTATCAAAGACAAACCCTTTATATAACTCGACCACATTTGAAACCGACTGTTTCTAATCTTACGCAATTTCCTCCAATGATTTCCTTTTTAACTGTAGCAAATGACTTGCTATTTGTACACTTAACGAATAAAATTTAAAAAAGACATTTCTGTATGTTAATACTAAAATTTTATTTTTCAAATCATTTCTTATAAAAACTAATAGTACTTGTATTATAATACATGTAGTATTTCTCAAGGGGTACAGAGGCTCGTGTAAAACAGTCCGATTTTATGTATTAATTTGCACATTAGTTCTATTTAGCACTATAGTGTAAAAGAGACATGACAAGAGTATGTGTTAGACAAGGATAGCCGTGTAGTCTAGCTATCTAGACATCGTGGGTGTGCCGACTGATTATGGATTTTATATAATTTTCCTTCACAAATAATAATATTGTGTTATTCTCACACTGATTAACCTTTTCAGAAGATCACTTTCATCATATTCACTTGATTCGAGATTATATAGAACCATGAACTGTATACCCACTTGTATTCTACGGTCAATTCATTAACCTAATGTGTAGATTTTTTTGGATTAGGATTATAAGTAATATATTATAATCAAGTCTTTAAAATTGTTTTACAAAATGATACCACCATCTAAATTAGGAAATATTGGTTATAAATAGATTCCAATTGTAAAGAAATAGATTCCATTAACTACTAACCTACCAAGATTATTAAGTAGTATCTAAGGTATTTTGATTATTAAGTAGTAAAATAGTAATAAATATTTTCTTACAAGGCAAATAAAATGAATTTACTGATCGAATCATTTTTGTTTATATAAAGTACGGTTTTCTTACATGTCGTAGAATTTTAAGACAGCCTGCTAACCTTTTTTTATAATTATATGAATGCTCTCAAGAGACCAATGTTAACTTCAAAGAGAGCTCTTAACCGTTTCTATTATGAAAGCTCGAAATGCACTGGAGTACGGAAGCGTGAAGTGAAAAGTTCCGTTTTAAAGAGTCTGTTTTTATACTGTGCCCATTTTTAACAGAAGGAAAAGAAGGATGTTATAAGATGGACCTACCCGTCGGTCTGTGGCACCGATACTCCTGAATTAACCGATCCCAGTATGGTTTTCTTTGATTGAAAACCTGGTTTACTGCGATGGTTCATAGCTATGTTGTACGAAAATCAAATTAGCCGTTTAAGAGCTATGTCAAGAAAACGTATAGATTTTTTGAATTGAAGTTTTTTTACATAATTTTATTGGATTGAGGTCATTAGTGTTGCTGTTTGAAAGCTTGCTGTTAGTAAAAATATTGTATATTGACTATTACTGTTTCTTTAACATGACAAAACAATTAAAGTGTAAACATACCTACGTCGCTTGTAAGTCAATTGTTACAGATTATATGTTATTTTTTTTAAGATACCTTACTTTCTTGGACTGAGAATTTATATTAATAGAATACAGAATCTTTAATAAAATAACAGAAAGATTTTTTTTTAGAATTAACAACTGTCTTTTTTTTTCGTTTTTAAATTCCTCGCCATTCAGAATCACCGAAGGAATGTCACTCACTAAATTAAGATATTGCCAACAACGAATATCTTAATTATTTGTAAATATTTTTCCTGATAGAAGAATATTTACGAATAATTAGTATTGGAAGATATTTGAGTTTGTAGTTGAAACAAAGAAATACATTTATATTTGCTAAACTATTACAAGAATATATAATTCACCTACGCAAAAAAGTATAAATTGAGTAAAAAAGTTATTAGTTTTTGAAATCAAATAACTTGAATGTGCGAATTTGTAAATTATGAACAACTGCATAATTTATTAAGTATTAAGTAAATGTACAAACAATTGAATTTCTGTGAAAACATTTTATAATTCTATTTTAAATATAAGCTGATCTGTGCTTCTTTATTATATTCAGCCGCTTATTTTACTAGGTCACACACTGGCCGGCGGTATTTGAATACCCACCCCATTTTACTACGATTATGAATATTTGTAAGAAGCGAAAATTATCCCTATGTTATGGTATTATGAAATAAAATCGAGTGAATTTTACTTATTGAAGTTAATAGTGCTGCGTGGATGCAGAACCCTAGTCGATAAGGGGTGGTTATATTTCACACTTGTCCGAGCCGTAATACAATTCACGCTAAGCACTATAAAATGTTTCATGCTAATTAATTACATTACTTCGTTTTATATTATTCTGTGATACAAATATATTTGTTTATATATTTTTTTTTTTGTTCAAGCCAGGACATAGTATATTAACATAGTATAAGCACTTAATATTTTTATAAGGTTCTTTTACTTAACCAAGCGACAGACATATGTCGTCCGAGCCCTTATTTGCCTTTGTGTATTTTTTTCACTGTGATTTTAAGTTGATTTTGAATACTAATTTACATAATTAAAATTGTTTACAAGAATTGTTTGTTTACAAGAAGTGTATAGTCTTTGTTTTTGGTTTCCATTAAGATTTTTTGCCGTTGTTTTATAAATTGTCTCGTACACTCGAGGCGAGATAGTCATCTTAAAGTTGTAGATTATTTTATACGACCGACGGATGAACCTGCCGATTTCGTCTTTTTTAACATCGGTGTATTACATGCATTCATCTTTGTGCGTGCTGGAGTCAGAGACCAAAAATTTTGTTCAAAATAAGTATGAGGTCTGTCTTTTCAGCGTGCGTGTAGACCAAGTACAGGATGTCAGGGGAGTCCGTCAAGATAGATGCAGCTGTGTATCATCTAAGAGAGCAAGTTTTCGGTTGAAACTGAGAATATTATTTACAAATTTGGTTAATATATATATATCACATCTAAAGGACATTTTTATGATCTTGCTACTGAGTGACGTAATCCATTTGGAAAAGGTTAAACCTGTCAATACAGGGTAGCTGGTACGCATTCCCGATAAGCGTGAGTATTTTGGCTTCTGCAAAGTTGGCTGCCATTACGATCGTCCCAAAATAGTTTATCAGGACCTCGTCTACTATCAGTTTTTCAGGCCCGTCTTTCGTATAATTTACGAGATTTGAAGCGATCGTTAGGATTTTCATCTAAGCGTCCTTTTTACAACTGAAGGATCTTATTTCTAATCTTATCTAATCCAAAGAGATGCCACCAAAATAAAGTATTAGCTGATTTCCTTTCAATTGACTTGCGTGACTTAAGACACTCATAATCTTATTTTATGTCCACATTACAACGTAGATGACGTTGTGTGTGTTTATGAAAAATTTAATATTTGTATAAAATATTGTAGAATAGGCTAATCGATTGAAATATCGTACTTCATTTTACGATATCATAAATCAAGGAATAAAAGTCCCAGACAGAACGCATAAAGAAACACAAATAAAATTATAGCCTGTCATCTTCAATATTATTTATATCTCAATTTCATGTATCCCATACTATATTTTTCCTTTTCCTTGTAACAAACTAAAATATTTTACGCATCGTCACGTCACTTCGATTGATATTGAAATTGACATATAATTTACGCTATTGTATCATAATAACGTATTAACGTTGGTGTTTGTATCTACAGTTGGCGTTTTATTTTTGATGGACGTGGATTTGATTCCGATAGGAAAGTTAAGTTATTTAATTTTAGTTTTGGTACCATCAGGCCTGCCGAGGCGCAGGGCCACAGGCGTGTGACTGTTACGACAGGTTGTGAGTTCGATCCCCACGAAAAAATGAAATATTCAATATTTTCAATTCTTCGTTCTGATAACAAGCGCATTGAGTTCCCCAACTTAACAAGCAATGCCTCAAACTTCGGCGAAAAGTGGGGAAGGGAACAGAGTATCTGTTAGTATTACCACTAGGTTCCCAAGTTCTCTTTGTCTACCCTGCCATGTGCGGGACAGAGCGTGAAGCTAAGAGAGTCTGACAACATAGATAAACTAGGCGAAGTACGAAATGACTTAAGACTAGGAATACTTTATCAATACACACAGGAATACTTGCAGTCCTGTACCTGTAAAAAGTCTAAAATCTTCTTCTAAATATAAAATCTTATATTTAGAAGAAGATTTTAGATTACGCGTATTACTATTGCGATAAATTATTTTTAAATGAGACATTTTCTATTTATTGCCGCATGTAAATTAGTATAAATAAAAATATATAAAATAAAACTTTTGTATGTAAAATGTAAATGGTATACGCTTATATACCATTTATTATAGTTATTTTTTAGCGCCGGACAGCGTATGTAAATAGATCTGACATGACATATATCGTGTGATAAATTTCCCTAGAACCTAACGAAGTTAAAATAACGTTTAAATGTTATAAATATTAGCTATCGGAAAAGCGATTCATAAAGTTGAATACAATTTATTTCAACAGCAATGTTATTTTATTACGTATTGTACGCATCAGTATATTTTATTATGAGTGATATGCAATATTACATACTTTAAAAAAGTTCATGTACTTATAATACTTAGGTAGCAGCCCGCAAAATCCAATTAAAATTTAGAAGCAAACATATTTCTAGTATTGAGTGGAGTTAAACTCCACGCAGCGTCCTTCGATTTAGAATCTAACCTCCAACCACCCGTTGACAGTCAGACGCTATTCCACTACTTATTTATCATGTGCCTGTTTTTTTGCTAAATTGCCATTATCTTGTTTCTTAAACTAGAAGTCTATTATAGCCCCTTGTTAGACGTTTAAGCTACAATATTTATATGACAATGAAAAACGTCCATGACTTTCAACTTTATTTAATAATACGACATTATTATAGATCAGGTGGAATACATTTGTTATACATCATTTCAGCTAAACTATAGTGAAGGTACCAATAAATGTATAAGATCAGGTCTTCAAAGAACTTGTAGTCTAGATTTTCCTAGATCTTATTAGATTAAAGCTAAAACTTAAAAATGCGAACAGTAGTTCAAAAGATGTGCGTGTAGTCTCGTGATCCACTACTATCTATATTTATAGAAAAAACTTTAACATATTTTTTAAAAAATCATCTGTGATGTTCAAAGAAAAATATATATTTTTTTAATGGTGTAATATTCTTTTCTGTTATACGATTTCAGAAGAATGAATTTTAATACATTTTTTGTATATTGAGAAATCTGAAAGCATTAAGTATAATGTTAATTACTCAAGATACAGGACGACGTGCTATTGTTGTATACTTATTAATAAATTTAATTCATAATTCAATCATGGTATTTACATTTCAATATACATATAATCCTGTGAAACTACCAACAAGTAATAGGCTTATAAGTTACATGTGTCGTTCATGTCAATAATTAATGCTTGCAATTGGGCTGACCTAAATAGGATATATTATTAGTGTTATATTATTTACTACTGATTACTGTTTAATTATAATAAAGAGATAAAAATAACCTCATTAAATACTGTCGTGCTATTCAAGTCAGAGTTAAGTAATCGGATTGACCTCTCAATGACCTCAAGAAAACAAAGGTCGTATTAATAATGTAAGAGTTTACGAACCTAACTTTTTCAGGCAATAACAAAAAGTTCATAATATGTATTTTATGTTGCGAAAAATCGAAAATATATTATGGCCTCCGCCCGGTAAAATTTTCATTATAGCTGAAGTTCTTTAAAGAGTCATATTACAGCTATATAAAGGCTTTTACAGCTATATAAATTGGAAAGTAATATTTTTTTCTCATTACTAAATTGCTAAGGTACATTCACAATATGCCTATCGGCATTATTATTTTGTTTACCACTCAATACTGTGTACGTAGACAATACTTCGAATACCTTCCAGAAAACAACATTGACGCTCATCACTCACATATTATTGACTCGGCCTTGTTTAATTGTCTCAATAAATGTTTATATACTTACTTACATATGTACATGCATATTAATAATTTAAATCTGTTTCATGTAAATATTTAGTAATCATTAAAATATAAACATATTATAAGTTTAAATAAATAGATTAGTGCAAATGTTTATTTTGAGGCACTAAAATTATATCGATTTGTAATAAAATAAAACTTTTAGACAATTTAATACTTCTATTGTGAAGACTGTTGCTTACCTAAGTAGGTACTTGTACCTAAGTCCTCATAATGTTTCCAAATATTTTTGAGAAAAACATAAATTGTGTTTCGCAACATCTTTTGTTAGTCTCAATTTTCGTTGATGCCAAGTAAGCCTCCGGAATTAGGATGTCTAATTAATCTTTGTTTAGTATTTACTTTGTGATTTATTTATTTTTTACTAAATACTAAGTAAAATTATTTGATATTGTACAGTAAGTCGTTGCATATAAATGAGATTTAAATTTTGTGCATAAGTTATTGTATTGTCAGTATATTTATTATAATATAAGTAGGTTCGTATTAGTACCTAGGTTTTAGTCGCAAATGTACCTAAAGATCTAAATGTCTAAGTTGTATATGAGTTGCCTCAAAGTTGTTGATGAAATTATAAGAAAAACAGAACAATAGCGTAAATGAGCAAGATACATAGAAGAACAGAAAAATAAATATACGACTTCAGTCCACTCTGAATGTATATTTGGCTCCACTAAAATTATTCTACTACAACCTACCCTACTTTGTTAAACGTAGCGTGTACATTAATTAATTTCTGCACGTTTTGAAGCAAACTTCAGCTTCTGCTCTTTTAAACTTCGCTTTCAGAGAGTAAAAATATGTAACATTAGAAATACTTACTTATTATAAATGTTATCTGCGACAGTTTCTTAATTAGAGCAGTAAAAATAAAATTAAAGTTCTTTTACGTCTTTGAGTTAACTTCTCGTATTGGATTAAAAAAAATATCTTGCGCATTTCCAAGTCTACATTAGGGCGTCTAGTTTTGGCAATATCACTTATTTACACTGGAAGAAAATATATTGCACATGTATTATAAAATTGTAGCTGACCATTGTCTGTGGATGATAACAATGTATTAAGCCAAACAAACAGAAAACGTTATACTAAATTTAAATAGTATTGTTTCCTTAGTGTGGAATAACACTTTAAAAATTATAGAAATAAAAAAAACATAGTTTTTTCTGTTGTTGGTCACGCTAATCTCAGAAATTGATTAACCCTTTCAAATGCAATTTTTACAATTGTATTTTGAATTTAAAAATAATTTAAAACTGAAATATTCCTTTTTGCCAAGATAAAATGGAACGGTGACAAAAATACTTTTATCAATAATATACACATATTAGTGTGTATCGCAATGCCAACAAGGACTACTAAACTAGGAAGAAAGGACGCTAACAACTATTATTAATATTATGTCAATATACTATAATAATGAAAACGTACATAATCTTATAATCTTTATATTTATTACATATATTAGAATTTGGGAAACTGTGAGTGGCGGTAAACCCAATATAGGTAAGACAAGAGATGTTTACTAAGGACCCATTGTAAGCGTCCCGTTTGATGCTCGACCAGGAGTTGAAGTGAGGAACTGAGTGCTTTTAAATTGATTTTACTTGAAATAGAGATTACATTTTAACCCGACTACGACGAGATATTGTCATGAATAGAAAGTCTCTATGTAAAAAAAAACAATTTTATTGTCTAAAGTACCATGAGAAAAAATATTTTTTTATTTTTACTCGACTACACCGAAGCAAAAGCGAGAATTATTATATTGGATAGCTCATTTATCAAGAAAGGTTATATTACAAAACGATAAGATCTGCAGAAGTAGAGAAAGAATAAAAAGGAAATAAAAAAACTTACGAGTTACGTGCCTGCGCTGCGTAAACCATTGTAGCTGGAAAGAGTCCGGGACAAATTACAAAAAAAATAAAGCTATATTTTCGAAAGTGTTTAAACAATAGTCTTATTCCTCCTCTGTTGTGTGATTTAAATATAGATATATCATTGTTTATCTGTTTATTTTAGTGCATATCAAGAAAAACCGTTTAAATACGAATTGGATCTGCTCGCCGAAGGGATCCGTACCAGCTTAAGGGTGAAATCAGGAATTTAACGATGAGTTCTACATATCAAATTTAAGAAACTAGTTTGACATATCAACAATACATATACCTAACAGCAACACCTACGGATTAGAAATAATTTGATCAAAGTTATTCACAATCAAAAAACTGAAATTGGTGGCACAATGTGAGTTATATCATTTGTAATTAGGAAGAAAATCCGGGGTGTGCTCTAAGGGTACTCCTGATGTTGCAAAGTAAGGGTCCGCAGTGTGAACCTTGACTGTTACCCGCTGAACTGTGTTAACATGATATGACCGGAAATTATATAGTAATGAGGATCAGAGAGTGTGTACAATACATAGTTCTAAAATTAAGATTTCATGGTAAATATTATCAAAAACACTGGTAAATTCAGCATGCTTAAAATCGACCTGTTACTTTGATTCATGTGTTTTGAGAAGCATTAGGGATAATTAGATAATTCGGAAATTGTCGATCTGCCTTAGACATACCCTTGTAGATCTACCGAAATCACATTTTTAGAATACAGAGAGAGGATAGGACAACATCTCCCTAAAACACTTATAAATTTTCACTTTTCTATTTCTACCTTTATTTATATTATAATGTTTAACTTTCGGTAACTTGCCAAATTTCACAACTCATGCTAACATAAGTCCACGGAATGTACCCATCCTATAGGTTTTAATCGCGCGGCGAACTTCATACAAAATACAACAAAAACGACGCATAAATGCTCGTATCCTTTGATTGCGTTGCCTTAAAAGCTTGATTTTGTCTGTTTCAATATTTGATATTAGTTTCAGTTTGATACAGAGGAATCAATCGTAATCAAAAGAAAAGTTATACGGACCGGGATCTGTTTAGTTTGTTTTTTTATGAAATAGTCCAGCTATGTAGCTCCTGTATCTTCAGTTAGTGTCATCGGATACGAGCAGATCGTATCTGTAAAACATTCATCTTTCTTTTATTCTTCTTTATTTAGATTATGTTTTGCTGGTAGCAGCAATGCAATGAATAATGCCAAATGTGCAGTTATGCTGACGTTTCGGCATCTCATCAATGCAATGCTAAGTCACTACGCCTTCTACCTACATTAATTTTGTATCTTTTGTTTTTTAAAGTATATTTAATAAGGTATGCTTATAAATATACCACTTCATTCACTCTGCTAAGTTAGATAATAAATCATATTAGTGTACCAATTAAACTTATTATTAGTATATTTATTTAAAATCTATATAGCACCTTAAATAAACGTTTAGTATCTAGTAATTATACGAGTATAAAGTAACTTGTTATCTATTTTATATTTTTAAATGAATCCAAAATAAAAATTCTGTTAAATGTATTTGTGCTGTTAAAAAGTTTTTAAAGGTTTGCAGATTCTGAACGAGATAAAGATGAGGCTAGTGTACCGTGTTCGATGGAACTTTGGGAAATATAAAAATGATTACAATTTTTTTCGCAAGCTAGTGAGCTAAGCTAGATAGCTTATTTATATTTACTCAAAAACATCAGCAACGGCAATGTGCGTATGCAACGAACAAAAAAATAATAATAAATGAATTGATTAGCGATTTACCTTGTCAAGCATTATCGTTCTGAAATATTAATGTAATAAAAGCCATATTGCATAAAATTCTAAACTTAAGCCGGAGTTCTAACCAGTGACAAGTACCAACTATCGGCGCGCATCCGGTTTGGGAAACTTCTTTCAAAGAGAACACCTACTTTCGTCGACTTGGGCGTTTACTTTATTAAATACCTCCACCATTCCTCAGAGTTTCGCCGACCTATTTACAGAGAGCCCAAGGAATAAATGTCTCTTATATTACTTTTTCCGTAATATAACCCACCTTTACAGAGCAGTCCGAACAACTTTATCAGCGCAGTTTTACAAGATACCTCGTCGTATCTGCGAGTACCTGCTTTGTAACTTGACTTCAGAAGCAATTACAACTTTTTAAAAAGGATGGCGAGGGAATGCTATCGGATCTATCCTATAACTATAGAAGTTATATTTAATAAATGTTTGCCGCTAATGTTACGATGTTACTCGTAACACGTAAAGGAATGTGTTTGCTATAGTTGTGGGTTCAAGATAATTTACAATTAGACGATTTTTGAATATTACATTAGGTATATTACATATTACATTAGGTATAGAGGCCTGTCGTGGCGCAGCGGCACAAGCGAGTGACTGTAACCGACAGGTTTTGGGTTAGATCCCCACTCGAGGAAATGAAATATCTAAAATTTTTAAATTTAAATATTTAATGTTTTCATTTATTCGCTCTGGTACAAGACAAAACGCGGCGTTGAGTTCCGCCACTCAACACGCAATGCCTCAAATTTGGCGGAAAGTGGGGAACGGATGTGGAACGGAGTGTCTTAACACTAGGTTCCCAAGTTCCCTCTGCATACCCTGCCATGTGTGGGATACAGCGTGAAGCTGAGTGAGTGAGTAACATTAGGTATAACGAAAAGATTTGATTGTAGTACTAATTTTAATGATAAAAAAATATATGTAGATAATATAACCAAATCAAAGAATGCAAATGTATTTAACGTATCTAAATAAATTTATTGGTTGCTTTTCAAATGTATAGGTGTCGTGGAAAATTTGCTGATACTATTTACGAGAAAATCTATTCAAGCACTACTCTGTTGAGCGACAGAATAGACTTGGAATTCTATGGCGCGGTCTCGGAAGGAGAATACCCTTTGATGGGTACTTCTGACGACGGAGGAAATCAAGATAAATAACGAATAATAGCAGTATATAGTACAGACAATTTATATTTCATATTGATGGAATTAATCTCAATTACTTATTTAGAAAAAGTGTAATAATTTGAACGTAGCAGGGTTCTAAACCAGGTACTTACGTTGCATATATATATATATATATATATATATATATATATATATATATATATATATATATATACATACATATATATACATACATATATATATACATACATATATATATAAGTATATATATATATATATATATATATATATATATATATATATATATATATATATATATATTTATAAATAAGTAATTTTCTTTTCTAAGTGTGGATTAAAAAAATAACCTCAATTTAGTTGAAAACCTTTCCTTTAATGATAGTATATAACTTATATGAAAAGTTAATTATTATCTGTCAGTATTAAAAAGAATGATTTGAAAAATATTATTTCATTCGTTGTGCCAGCTAAAAAGGCACGCGGAATATAATTATTATAAAAATTCCGTACTAAAAATGTAAATTCTTGTCAGACCCATTATAATGAGATTGCGCAATAGGCAATGTAGACTGTATTTATATGTCCTTGTTTTCCTTTGATGTTTCACCATACCTAAAGCTGATATTTAATCGTAAGAATAGTTAATTTAGAAATGTAGGCTGGTGTTTCTTTACAAATGCACTCGTAATGAATGGAAATACGATACAGTAGATACTATACGACTAACGCGTGACTGTACACAGCATCAGGTGACAAGAACTTCTATTCATATGCCTTCATAAAAGAGTGTATTGAAATACGCTTTGGATTATAAGTAACGCAGTAGTTTCTGATATATGTAATATATTGTTTTGATTATTATTATTGCTCTACTTACTTAATAGCAATTGAAAATAGAATTCGAAATTAACAAAAATGTTCATCCTTTTTCAATAATGAGCACCTAGTAGATGAAACTACAAGAATTTCCAGTAGGAAACTGACGAGTCAGTTTCGATTACGCTTAAATACTTACTGTCTGAACAAAACAAACATTAACTTATAGGAATATTTATGATTAATACATATAAAGTGGATTTTTTCCTTGTATAAAAGCAAGAAACAGATAAACAAATATTCAAATTAATAAAAATAATATTATATTACTACGCCAGAAAATATATACATATGCTCATACTAAGTAAATATTACATGAAAACATGTCAGCAAAACTTGACAACTTCATCCAACTCGTTACACAACCGCCACTAGAACCGAATAGAAGTTGTTAGAGGAAGTATCCTCTTACAGGCTTTGTCCCTGATGTGGTATCTAGCGATGTACCTACAATTGTCCCGAGTCCTTCGCCCGGAACCACTAGCCTTTAAATAAGTATACCTGTAGGAACAGCATCAGTCTCTCTGACACTTTGCGCGTTAATTAGTGTGGTGTTGTGCCGTGCAGTCAATTTAAAATATTTAGACTTTTTATAAGATATTTAATTTTTCATTAAATAATTTCATTTAATTTTTATCTTTAATCGTTGTTTCAAGATTGTGAAGCGTTCAGTCGTAGGTTATACTACCTAATTCAATAAACATTTCAATCAGTTCAAGTGAGTAGATAATCCAATATTATTCACAGACTAGCACTTTTGAAGAGTATTCTATGATACAAGCGTATTAACTTACCATGTTATTCAAGCTCTTTTATCTAATTACTCCAAAAAAAAAAAATTAAACTGTTGAAATTATTCTCCCGGCAAATGTATATAAAATGTGAGGCGAAGCGCGTTTGCTTCGTTTGCAAAGGTAATGATCACTAAGGGAATACAGAGTAAAAGGAGCTAGTATGGCAATGGTTCAATCACGACGTACCTAATTGTTCGTTGAGCTAACCACGCGTTTAATTTTCATTGCTTTCAACTAATGAAAGGAAGGACAATTGGTATGGTAGTTATTTATTTATTATACACAATGGTTTTGGGTTCGATTCCCACTCGAAGAAGGGATTTTATTCGAACTTTTTTTACTTTACTTTGGGCGGAAAGCGCTTCACGACATTTTCTATTTTCTCTTTGCTTTTTCAGCTCTGTAGTAAAAAGTGTAAAGCTCTAAATAGCAGTAAAAGATCTTATTATAATAATGTTAGAAAGAAGAAAAAAGCCAATTTAAAGTTTTATCGCCGCTAAATAATGCAATATGTCGAAATAACGAAATAATAACATAAGTGTCTAGAAATTGTTCTCCACAGTAGAGAAGGAACGTATTTCACGCTTTCAGTCGAATACTCACGCAAAGAGAAAGCGACGACTCGAGATCGTGTTTACCTGATCGTGAACAGATATTTGCTATTTGAGATCGATGATGCTTAACTTAACGTACCTTTACGTACATTTCATCTCCGTGCTCTTCTTAGATTACCTTCTGAAAAGGTCAATCTAAGTCTGTAAATTACTTTCTATAAAAAAAAATATATATTAAAATAAAGAAAGTTAAATTTGTATCGTAACATTAATAGTAGTTTATTTTTAAACCCTTTTTATTGTGTTTCTTAATGCGCTACTCTATTTTCATGTGGTATAATATAGAATTTTATTTTACTTCCCTTGCAAAGACCATGACAACTTAAGAAGATTCTACTTTTAGGTGTTGCAATTCCCAACAAAACGTTGAATTGAAATGTAATATCTCAAAATCAATATAATAAACTAAAAATACATAATCCATAGAATTCATTACAAAGCTCCATACCTAGTTGTGTTTTAATAATAATTTGTTCTATTATTTAACGTGGGGAACGGTTCGCGAGCGAGGCGCGCGTCGATCGATAGCCGGACAGGTTATACGAGACTACGTAAATAATGAAAACGCTCACCGTTTTCCTCACTGGCATCCGTGTCGTCGATCAATCGAATGCACGTGGATCTTTTTGTTTTCTTTCATACCCTCAGCTTTGCAATATTTCGAATCGCCTTTCCACTTTACACTTCAGTATGTTTCGACTTTGCAATACCATTTAGGTCACTTCCATGCTGATTGAATTTCGGTTGAAATAGTTTGCGTAATACTACTATATTAGTAGCGAAATATGCCGGTTAGAGAGGCTTATACTGAAATTTAATATCTTTAATAAGATTTAGAGTAACGAAGCGTGTGGTTTCTAGTTATTGTTTATGTTTCACGAGCGATTGACGAAATAAGGTTAGATCATAGTATAATAATAATAATAATAATAATAAATACTCTTTATTGTACACCCAAAGATCAGTAAGTATAAACTACAATACAGAATAAGCAAATGTACAAAAGGCGGCCTTATCGCTTAAGTAGCGATCTCTGCCAGGCAACCGTAGGGCAGAAGGAATAGAAAACATAAATAGGCAGGGTGTATTAAAATAACAAAATTTAAATAGTAAAAATATATATATACACACACACACACACACACATACACATAACAATAGTATGTATGATTAAGTAAGTTTTGTAGAAAGAGAGCTGTGTGATTAATATAAAAAGTTCTTTTACGATTCAATTACGTTTTAAATTGGTACAAGGATAAAATATGTTTTTTTACTTTGAAAATAACATTCATCTATTTTTGAGTTAGCGTAACGTTGTTTCAATTTAAAGTTTATTCTATATACTATATCTACATACATACTAATAATATTTCAAGATATCAACGTTTTTGTAGAAGAATGTAACAGAAGATGTAGAACTTATGTGTAGCTGATCGTAGCCGATACTCAACCCAATGTATAAAGAAAAAATATTGCTTATCTTAAAGTATTCTATTCTTATTAAGCTCTGGAAGCAAGGCAAAGCGCGGCGTTGAGTTCCGATTCTCAACACGCAATATTTTTAATTCAGCTGCTGTATCCCACGCATGGCAGGATAGGCAGAGATACCTTGTAAACCTAGTGTTAAGACTAAATAATTAAATCAAAAATATTCTAATATTGAAAATATTACAGTCACACAGTCACGCCTTTCCTTCGATAGGTCTGTAAGTAAACGGAATATATTTTATTTTCTCTAAACTAAGATTGTTTCTTTTTTTCAGATCTACAATCAAAAATCAGACGACGCAAGGATATCATCGTCGAAAATAGAGAATTCATAAATCATGAAAAAATTCTAAGACACTAGCTGTTACCCGCGGTTTTATCCACTAATCTACCTATCGTGTGTTATCAAAGAGAATTGTGTGTTATATACGAACGAACGACGAGCTTTTATTAGCAATAGTAACTCTATCAAATTATAAAGTGTGGAATTGATAATTGTAATAATGGACATTTTTGTTTCAAATATGTGATGTTTACTCACGGTAGAAAATACTCTATGTTGCTTTTCTGCTTCCCAACTAACTTCAGCAAAAAATCATTACACGAAAACATTCGACTAGTTGAAATTCATTGCGACATGAACGACTTACAAACAAATGAATGTACTTTCAGAATAGTAAAGCGAAAACAAAATCTAATCATTATGGAACTTCCCATGACCATAATAAATATGCTATCTTACAGTAAAATTTGTTTTGATTTGTAGGACTGACAAACTGACAAACAAAATAAATAAATTTTCCTATAATAGTATGGACTAAACGTAATGATCACCTCCCAGGAATATCATGTTTTGGTAAAAAATATTCTATGTTACTAATCCATTGAACTGCACGATAAGAAACCATTTAAGAAAAGGCTCCGTAGTGACATGAAGAATTGGTATTGGTATTTTAAAAAACAAATACAGAACATTTAGGATCCCCGTTCTTTGTCTAGGCTCCCGAGTAACTTGACGCAAATAATAAACCACAACCACACTTTCGCACTTATAATATCAGTAGTAATGTGTAATACAGCTGATATGATACATATTTCAAGGGCGGACTATTTCTAACTTAATAAAACGTTGAAAATTCTTAATTCTCGTTCTCTGGTTCATAATTAGCCAAAGTATATGAAAATCTTTAAACAAATTAATCCTATATGCTATTTTGATGTATAAGCTATAATAAAGTTAAATCAATTTACTAGTTATTGTGTAAAAGTTGAACAAACATCCGTTCCCACAAACTTTTAACGAATTCCATTTAATAAGGAGCTGAAATAGTCGGCGCTAAATTTAAATTACTGTATTAATTGAATAAATAAGTTATAAAATATCTTTTGTTCTTAGCTCCTATATAACAAGGTCTGATTCTTATTGTCTGATAAGAATCAGACCTTGTTATATAGGAGCTAAGAACTTAACTTAATGTCTTATTTACATAATATAATTGACCATATTTTTAATTTGATTCATGTTAAATCTGTTAACGCAAGTAGTTGGTCAGCTAAATAAGCTAGCTTAAACAAAAATATGTGATGTAACTAATTCTTGGGCAACACCTTCAAGCGCTCTAGTCAATTAATATATGTTAAATATTTCAATAAAAAATATTTCCTTTTTATTTCTAAGTCTAGGAATAACACTTAATAACTAATTTATTATTTTAGTGTGATAAAGTTATTACGTAGCTAATGCTACGTCAGTTTAGAGTATTTATTCAACCAGTCAATTTTTTATCATCTGTAAGGATTGTGTTTCATAAGTATTTACATGGAGCTTCAAGCTTTTTTTTTATTATTTTTACTGTTTTAAAGTGTTATTCCACACTTAGGACAGAAAATACTAAACTTAAATTTAATTTTAGTAAATATGGTCAATTATATTATGTAAACTTAAATTTAAGTTTAGTAGCTTCAAGCTTATTATCTAATGTATTTTTTGCATTTCTAAATTTAACATTAATTTTAATTACTGTTTATTATATAATTTTGTGTACTTGTTTCAAAGCAAACATTCCACTAAAATTAATCGTTTTCTATATTTTATTAATTATTAGTTGAACAATATCTACTACTAATAAGCCTATAACACTTGCAGCCACGAAGACAGTACGATATGATCCATAATTTGGCAACTGCATTCGAGTGTGTGGGTAGAGTGGTAAATTTTCTAGCACCATTCGAATTCAGTGCTCGAATGTGGACGTTCAGCGATAAAATTGGGTTTACTCGACATGAATTATGTAATAGTATAGTAAGACGTATAGAAGGTGTGCAATTTACTCTAGGATTATAGAAGATTGTACCTATATTGTCCGACATATATATTTTAGATTTTTAAATTTTCAGAATTGTTGTTTGATACCATTAAATCACTCAGTTGTTTATTGTAAGTCATACTTATTTTCTGTCTTTATAATTGAAGCAGTGAAATAGTAATGTTTAAATTTTGCATTGATTGGTTTTTGTGGCTATATATATTAAATGTTTGATGGGTTTCAACTTCTCTATTTATTTTACTCATACTCACTCACTAAGGTACACGCTGTATCCCACACAGGCAGGCAGGCAGTTAGCAGGGTAGGCGGAGGGAACTTGGGAACTTAATGTTAAGACACTCTGTTCCACTTTTGTTCCCCACTTTCCGGCGAATTTCAGGCATTGCGTGTTGAGTCGCGGAACTCAACGCCGCGCTTTTCCTTGTATCAGAGCGAAGAAATTAAAACATTAAACATTTAATTTGATAATATTAAATATTTAATTTCCCCAAGTGGGGATCGAACCCACAACCTGTCGTTTCAGTCACACGCTTGTGCCGCTGCGCCACGACAGACCTCAATATATCAAATAAATACAATTTTAAATAATTTATTTCTATTGCCCATTTTATTTTATTTTATCCTAATTCTCAACCTAATGCGTCTTATCCAGTTTTAGGCGGTATGCTGTTTCTAGACTGACACTGTCAAATATATTTAAAATAATAAAAATAATATTTTAAGTAATCATTAAACAATAATATATAGTAAGTATACGTAATATATGTAATGAACACAATTATAATTAATAGTGTACCTCAGTTATTTATCTTTTGTGGAATAATAGAGAAGTTACATAATTCCATATATAAATCGTCAAGACAAAAGCCAGCAAAAGATCCTACGATACCACAGAAATAAATAATTACATAAGGCAAATAAAACCCAAGTCGAGAGCTTATCTTAAGAGCAATAATGTCCATTAAGGTTTCTTCGAAAGGTTCTTACTTTATTCCTAAGGAATTGAGTCTGCATTTTAGGAGGACTTTTACTTTTCTACTCGATAATTCAGTAGGTATCGAGGTTCACTTTAGTAAAGAATGTATATTAGTTAATGAGACGTCTATGTGTTAAATTATGCAAAATTTACAAGCGTATTTCCAAACATATTGTTTTATAGACAATATAGTATTAATTACATATTGCTTTTTATTATTACCTAATGTTATGAAAAAAAAGTTTAATAATTTTTAAATCCATATTCGAATCTATAATTCGAGAATGCCTTCGGGACATTCTACCGATATCCAATATAAAGTATATCCCCGCTGGATTTAAGGTCGAAGAAACTTTTATCATCCCGAGCGCTTTATCATTTTAATATTTTTTATATAGTATGGTTCAATTTCCATCACTCAATATTTACAGATAAATCAATTTATTTTGCCTATCTATCGCCACGGCGATGAGAGAGAAAATGTAGTTATAAATCGTTCTGTCCTCTTCCTGCCTGTGTTAAGGTTACCACGCCCGAGGATTTTATGATTAAAATTGTTTTAATATGTAACAAATCTATACTTATAGAAAATCTGTAACTAAACACTGTCGGTACATGGAAGATAAATTTAAAAAAATCTTATAAACGCTAAACGCCCCCCGCGTTTATTAATGTAATTAGGCCAAGAATAGTGTTTATTAAGATTTTTTATCTGTTGTCTGTACGCACTAATCTCAGGCACGCTTACAAGATTTAAATGCAGTTACTGTTATATTTTATGAACATTTCTTTAACATTTATCGTTTGTTTTATTTAAATCAGTAAATAAAAAACATATTTGATTTAAAATGTTTAGTTCGACAACATTATTATTCACTTAGCTGAAAATATTTTAGTTTTCAATATTGTCTTAAAAGTGATAATGTTTTTAGAACAAGAAAGTAATTGAGATAAGTATATAAAATAGTGTAATACAAGCGGGAGAAGCACTTAAATAGATTGTTTTATACCTTAGTTTCCTAAAAGCAACTCGTAAATAACGCATTTTCGAGACAAATATTTAACCTATGAAGCCCGATCTTCAAAATTCTTTAGTGAGCTTCTATCGCAGGCTTTATTGACTAAATTTCATACTGACAGTTTCAATAACATTGCACGAGTACCACCGGGGGGTCCTACTGATTTGACCCACAGAATATTTTTTTTTTGATAGACAAACATCTTTTGATAGAAATAAAAAATAAAAGTTTGCAAAAATTCATCATGCATTTTTTGTAATTTTCTTTGTAAGCAACTATTTTTTTCCTTACTGACTAGGGGCTCAGTTGGTGATCGAGGTGGAGGTACTAGTTCTATCTACATCTTAATTATATTTATTTAATTAATCAAATTTCGATGAATCTAATTAAGATATGGTAAGTCTCATCGCCTGTCTGGATATAGTGAGAGATGAATGAAGTTAAAAAAAAAGAACATATAGCCATACTTAATTTAATCTCTACTATCTAAAGTTCTGTCGATGTTTACTTCTACCGCTCCGTACAAAAAATGGTTGATACTCTATGACTGTGGTCAATATTTTAACGTCGGTGCTAGCGCCTTTATCAGCGCATTTGTACGCAGCCGTTGTCGGAGTTTCTGACTCGTGGAAAAGCTTTCTATCTACCAGATAACGAAAATTTTCGGCAACAATTCTCTGCTCTCTAAGGAAATAGAAAACATGATAAACAGCCAACTCTTGGTTAATCTGGAGGATCATTGAATAATCAACGTTGCCTTCAGCCATGATTGCTGACCAGTAAACTTGTAGTTAACCTAATCACCATCTGAGCTGCGGCTATTGAAAGCAGGTGTGTAGCAGATAGTTAGATCGTGCGCGTAGGTGATTACTTATCATCAGGTTTTCCGTACGTACATTTGCCTTGTTTATTTCATAGGTTGAGGTCTAGGAAAGATTTTTTTCTAGCTATAGCCAAGATATTTCAATCGAGTCACCTAAAAAATATGACTAATATCAATTGATGAAAATACTGAAAAAGAAACATATATCTATCTAAATAATATTTCGTGTACTTTATCTAATGTGGTCAGTACTATCGGTTTTCTTCTTAAATTAGTAAAAAAAACAACCAGTGATTAATTGATGCAATACAGGCTATCTGCCTAAGATAGGCTTTGTCTTCTTACCAGAGTAAGGAAAAGAATATATTTTTTTTACCGTGAGAATGTGAACCTATAACTACCATTTACAAAAATGTGACCTTTTTTAAATTAATTTATAATATATTAATTATTTGCAATTTATTTTTCAGCGGTGATTCTTCAACAGTCTGAAATGAGTTGACGCTGTCCCACTGCGCTAAGACCACCTCAAGTGAATTATCGAAAGGAGAATGTTCTGATATAAATAAAACGATATATATGTTTTATCTGTGTATTTATTTTTCCGACAACTTGTCATACTTAACTAATGTGCATAAATAGGAAAACACTATTTACAAATATAACATATACGACAGCCTGCTGCCGCCATACTTCGGACCAGAAACGTATTATTGAATAAGTTTTGTACTTATTCTAGCCTTATATACAATAATCGTATCAAAATATAAATGTTATTTAGAACAAAATAATTTTCAACTAAAAATTTTGACTTGATCATTGTAAAATGATCAGTGTGGTCAAAATTATAATAAACAACATTAAAGAATCACGTATATGCAAAATTGTAAAAATAAATTTTACTCAACTATGAACAGTTATGTTGCACATCGCAAATTCTCAAAATAAATTATTAACTGGCAGTTGTTTAATGATTAATGCATTTAGAACTAAAATACATTGCTTTATAAGATATAGCTTTTGCTTTTCGATATGCGGTATACAAAAATTGTTTTGCATCAATTTAAAGCATCTTAATTTTAATAAAAAGGGTTAATTCAAAAAATGTATACCATAAAGTTACATTTTCAATTTATATATTTTCATATTATATATAAATATCTAAACTCAAGAATAATTATATGTAAAGGAACATAAAAAATGAGAAAGTTAGCGAAAACCTTATTAAAACTAAGCCGTAATATTATAAACATATTACTTACTACATTTAACAATTCGAAATCACTTTAACTTTTATATATTTACAAGATAAACGAGTCATTGAGATATAATTTTCAGAAAACAAAAATCTGTGTTTTGAATATTTAAAAAAAAAAACACATACAAAAATATAAGCAATCATTTATAAAACTATAAATGATAATAGTTATTTATGATGAGAACCTGTAAAAAATAGGCAAACACCATTTTATTGTCCATTATTGTAAATTATTGTATAAAAATAACATTTTGTATATTTCTAACAATTATATCTCAACCCTCTATAACTTAATCTATGTGAATTGTGCAAAAGCGCATAAATTGAGGTAAAGTTATTAACTTAGCGTGTAATGGTGACTAATAATTGACTACATCAAAGAGAAACGATCGTATACCCAAAGCCTAAGTAATGTCATGGAAGCCGATTGATGGTAAAATGATTGGCCTCAAAATCGTAAATATCTGAACGATCTGACGTGGATACCGAAAAGGTTTTAGCTCACTTTTTATATATGGCGTTTCGAAAACTATTCCGTTCTCTTTTTTGAATAACGGTAAAAAAAAAATATTTCACATTTAAAATAAAGATTCAATTAAACTACTGCTAATATTTACTAAAATTGAATTTTAATAAAGATTTTTTAATGAAATCTACAATGACAGATGTCAGGTGTCAATTAAAAAATGGCGGCATACCATTAAAAAGTTTAATTTACCGTTCCAACCGTCAATATCTTAGGGTCATTCAGATAGTCCGTTTTAAGGCTCCTCATTCCACAATAAAACCGAGCCAGGTTAAACAAGTGGTAATTTATCGACACTTAAACCAACGTTATGGGCTATAAACCCAACTGTTATATGACGACGCCACTCCTTGTGATTATTTTCGTTTGGTCTTTCGGTTTCTCGTCCATATTGATTTTGGATGCTTGAATCTTCTTCCAAGTTTCGCCGAGCGCTTTACTAAAGTGATCATCAACTTTAGTTGTTTTGTCATCTTTTACTCTGGATGTTTGTATTTGCCGCCATGTGTCGCCTAAAGCTTTTGCGAAATGGTCGTCAACTGATAGACTTGCATTGTCGACATCCATTAGCTATAATTTTTGTGGGCTTTTCCATTTCCTCGTCGTTTTTAAATTGTATGGGGCTGCTGGCACGATCTTTTGTATTTGGTTTAGGTCCGGGTTGTGAGCTTTCGGTCACACCACTTTTCTTGTAAAGATTCATGTAATCATCGCCAAGCGACCGTCGAAAGTGCTCGTCGATCACGGGATCGCACATTGACATTGATCCTGCAAAATAAATTATCTCAATAAATATTTAAAATTATTTTATTTTTTTTAAACTTTCATTATTTTTCAAACAATGGAGAAGTAAGAAGTTGGATAATCAGTACGATTTCTTTTTAAAATGAAATAGATTAAAAAAAAAGAACATTTATAATCCAGAATATGTATGCAAAATGACATATAGTAAGTACTTGTATGTACATGAGATAGAATATTTATTTACTTGTGACCTACTAACGTGTTGTAACAGTGGAACAGACTATGAATCGCCACTGAATTGGTTAACCTACTTACAAACAAAGTAATATAAATTTATGCTTGTGAAATATTAAATAACCGGTGTTAAGAGATTTTAAAGGATATAACACGTGTTAATATTAATAAAAAGATAATAAGTTTCTTCTTTCTACATATAAAGTACGGTAAGTGTGAGGAACGGAACGGAGTGTCTTAATACTATTCCTAAGTTACCTGTGCCGACTCTGCAATGTTTGGGATACAACTTGAAGGTAAAGTAATAACTTTAATTTTTAACGATATTAATAATAAATTTGATATTACGTTGTCATTAAATAAAGAAAATTAATTGAAATACCAATTAAGTATCTTTTTTGACATCAATACCGTTATACTAAATCATTTTTTTTTGTTAGATTCTCACGTAATTCGGGGTAAGCTGAGGAAGTCTAGTGTTAAAACACAAATAATTCCCCAGAGTGGGAATCAGAATCTTTATAAATATAAACTACATTAGAATGCATTTGGGGATGCTTTTTTAAATTAAATATATATGTTTCTAATCGTCGTAAATACTATTATACATATAATGCAAACGTTTTCAATTTTAAAAACATTATAGATAATCTTGATGTTTAATAAATTATCGTTCAAAATACATATTTTATAAGAAACAAGATAATTATAAAACTAAATTTTAATAATTAAATTAATAAGAAAAATAGCATACCAGGCGGCGATTCATTGCTTTTGATGACTGAAGGACGAATGTATGGCGGAGGAGGTTTAGATCGCAACCGCATGTCAATGGGAGCTTCGTTCCTCACACCGGGATAATCCGGGGGCGCTGAAGAATATACAATATATATAGAGTAAATGTTTATTAAAGAACTTAATTTTTTTAATAATATACGTACTTTAAAAACGTTTTCTTTTATTTCTCATAGAATTATCAAGATTAAATTTGGCTAGGACTGAGAAGTTGCAGCAAAAGTAACGTAGAAATTCGGAACATAGCAATTCATATTTCACAGATTAAAGCAATTTATTACAAGTTTCGAATTGTAATCAATTTCATAAAAATTGAGTACATATGCACCGCAAAGTCAAGTTGTCAAATTTTATAAGTTCAATTTTATAAGTCTTAGTTGACTCACTCTACTCTACTCAGCTTCACGCTGTATCCCGCACGAGGCAGGGTAGGTAGAGGGAACCCGGGAACCTAGTGTAAAGTCACTCCGTTCCACTTCTGTTCCCCACTTTCCGCCGAATTTGAGGCATTGCGTGTTGAGTGGCGGAGCTCAACGCCGCGCTTAGCCTTATTACCGGAGCGAAAAATTTAATATTTCAATTGAAAATATTAATTTTTTTTCATTTCCTCGATTGGGAACGAACCCAAAACCTGTCGGTTACAGTCACACTCTTGTGCCCCTGCGCCACGATAGGCCTCTTGATATTGTTACGTACTACTATTTGTCTGGTGTTTTTGTCATCTATTAGCTATAATAAATATTGACCACAGAGGTTATTTTAAAATTTCTTAATATTTTTACAAACATTATTTCATGAAATAAATATGTTTATTGCAACAATAATTTTAAGCAAGAAAAATAAAAAAAAAAAACTATGAAAAAAAATAAACAATATATTCATCACAAAACCACCAAATTCCTTTTATAATAAGGAATTATTATAGAAAATTCAATTGAAACTTCAAGAGACGTGTAATTCTTACATTTGATTATTTCCTATTCTCAAAGTCGGTAAATTTGCGAGTAGAGCAATTAAAACTAACTTATTAGGTTGAATTAATATACTGTACGTCGCACTCGAGTTAGTAGGTAATTTGAGTAATTAGCGTTATAGTCAAAAATATACATTTCATTTGGAAGTTGAAAAATTGTTCTATACAATAATTTGGGCTTTTAAATTATTTTATTGTTTTTATACATACGTGTGTATTTTTAAAACAGCTATCTTGTATAAATTTTCATAGTAACATTATGTACATTTGTTTCACTCTAATAAGTAAAACTAATTAGTTTATTAGAAGTTATATTTTGTATTGGGCGATAAAACTATAAACATATAGGTTAGTCGCAAATAAAACAGAAAATATCATAAATGATGGTACCGTCGTTAAGTGATATCCAAGCCATGGTTGTAAGTTTTTATTTTTTGTTAAAGAAAAATGTATAACTGATGACTTACAGCATATCCTAAGAGGACTCTACCGGAACGAATTGAGTACGCTATCGAACTATGACGTTATTAATAATAAACCAAATACAAATGTACATATTTAATATTTATAATCAAAAAAAAATGTCAGTTAAATACTTTTCCGGTTTTAAAAAGTAATAAAGTTTACTGAACATAAATTCAATTATTACAAAGCCATTATTGGTGGGTATTAAGAGATAATATAATTTAAAAAAATACCAATATTATTTAAAAATATAGTTTTATACCTTTGCCGTTCATAGTTAAGTTAGCTGGTACATCATCTACTTCGTCGGACAGTTCACCGTCGCTATGGGGTTGCGCGCGCGTCACTGAAGCGACGCTACGACGCTCGTTGAACGACTGAGACCGTAGCGCCATTTTACCGTTCTCTCTGAAGAAATGATATCATATGTGATTAGAGTATAACAAAAACACAATTATATTATTATCCAAAATTTATTTTTATTACTTAAATAAAAAAAATGGTGTTAAATCAAATTAGTTCCGGCTTTATGTTAACAATAGTTTTATCGAGTGATATTAAAAGTTACTCGAACAGTAACTACATAGTAAAAAATGACGAACAAAGTGTCTTGACCCACTGCTCTCTCTGTGAGAAGCAAATAGTCTGTTAAGAAATTGAGACTAATACTGCATAATTAATAATATAGCTTCTCGTTATATCCTGCATATAGCAGGGTAGGCAGAGGATACCTGGAATCATAGTGTTAAGACATTCCGTTCCAAATAATATACTTCAGTTCGATTTGGCTAATATCCACGAGGAAATATCAATGAATCGTGTCTCTGAGTGGGAATCGAACCTACAATTTAACTATCGCGATCAGGTTTTTTTTTTAAATGTATTCAATTACCATATAGTAACTCACTTTGGTCTATACTCCGGTAGGCGTAAAGAACGTCGTTCCCTTCTCCATTTCCCGCCAGTCAGTTCTCTGGACTGCGCGCGCGGCGCTTCAGGAGATAAAGTACGATCGCCCTCTGATTCTCCACTTGATGCTGTACTCGGAGTTTCTGTAAAGATAATATAATTTTATTAAATAGATTTTATTTAAATATATAAATATATTTCGAGTAAAGAAAAAAATATACACACATAATATATAGTAGCTATATGTCCTATAGTTAGATATATATTTGAGAGGTAAAATTATCTATCATTGAGCGAAAATAATTCGGCTCGTGAGACATATCAATCTATTTTTAAATACACAAATTATTATTATTACTTTTAAATGAAACAAATGAAATTTGAATGCTAGCTATCTGGATATAGTAGCCCATTAACTAGGTTTGGGTATTTCTTTTTCACATAAATTAATCAAAAGGTGCTTATAAATTATTTTATATAGGAATACACATAAAATATATATGTAAGTTAAATAGAACACTTCATATACGATTGATACCTTTATGAGGAGAGGCAATCCACGGTTGCCATAGAGGCATATTAAACTTTGGTGACTGTGGTGGTTCCATTGAAAGTATATCAAGAGTACTTAACGAGGTCCTGGCCAAAAGAAACAAATAATGCTGAAGTTCCATCATCACAGTACCACTAACAACCTCGAGCAAACACTTAAAATCATCACATAATTTAAATTCACAATTGCACTGATAAGAATCCAATAAACTTTCGGAAGAACCAATAAGTCTTTAGAAAACACGAGAGTATCTTATAGACAACACATTGGCGTCCCTGCACAGGTAACACTGAAGGTCGACTGAATAAAAAACGAGCTGGAAGAGATTACATTGGAATAAATAAATGAGATGAACAAAAAATAAACCGAAAGGAAAAAGAGCATCATGCTACATCCACGCGGCCGGACGTTGCGGCGCTTCCTTCGAACATGATACAGGCTGTATCCAATATGTCAACATTGATTACATATTTTATAATGTAGTCGTTATAAAATAATGCTAAGATCATACCATACGTAAATCAATGGCTATTGTTACATTTACTTGGAAATATGTTGATAACTGACATCGAAGGCACGATCTTCATATGACCTCATCTCGATTGCATAAAGAAAATGACTACATCAGATATTTTGTGAGACGACCTTATTTCGGCAATCATAATCGGTGATAATTTTTCAAGACGATTTTTTTTATTTTAATTAATTTATAATTTAAACGTATTTATATATTAAAGTAAAATATAGTTTACACTTTTTTATAATTTCTAAACAACCTGTGTATGAATACATCAACCTGTTCGGTCCATTCATGAAAGTGCGTGAGCGCAGGGCGCGGGGATTAATGAATCCTCTTCACTCTTCTCCCTTTCGTCGCCGGCAGAGCCTTTTCATTTTGTATATTATAATATAAACTTTATTGTCGAAGCGAAAAAGATTATTTTTGTTAGCATCAATATAACAAGTGGCACCGTGGCCGTGTCAGATTAAATTGCATCGTATTTGTTGAGCAATATAATTTTATTTTCTCTAAACAGGCGATTGCTAATGATCGACTAGAATTACGGTGGTTGTATCCTTGGAAGGTTATATTTTATTTTGATTTGCGAGGGAGGGGAGTACAAGATGGTTTAAGTCGAACTGTGAGAAGTTACCGCGTTGCAACACCGTATAGGCATTAGCTTTTTATTGTCTAATAGAGCGAAGGTAAAAGGCTGCCGACAGGTAGATCGGGGATGGCGCCGTCAGATTAATTAAAGTCTGGCTTTAATATACAATAGGTACGCAAACGTTATTACGTTACAAATCTATTTCTCATTACAATGGGTAACTTTTATTTTTACCTCATCCATACGACTAAGAAATTAAGTAAGTACATATTTACTTCAAATCATGCTTTCCTTTGAAAGAAATAAAGTATTCAAGATATGAAACTGCTTACATGCTTGTATTTAGCATAGTTTATTTGATTAGATTTTTTCGCTTCAAATATTTTAAATGAGTACAACTTTGACAGTTTAAGTAGGCAATTTGGTGACATTATTTAAGTGCTCTAATGTAAAACCACTCTTCGCTCGAGAATTATTCAAGTTCCAGACATGACGCCGAAGGGAAATACATTTTAAATTGCCCGTGGAGTGTAATTAACAGACGGCATTTTATTTCTTCGTTTCTTTTTATTTGTTCCGCCGCCATTCAAGCGGAGCGCCAGGCTTAGGGCCGGCTACCTGAGTGTCATAATCGACGTGTACTGTCAAATAAAATTATAAATTAGAGGCATCAAACGTCATAATTGCAAGATAATTTGTTTAAGATAATTATTTTTATTTATTCTTTATTGCACTTAATACATATATGAGATAATGGAATATAAAAATGTATACAACGATGGACTATCTCTAAAAAAGATTTTTTTCTAAAGAACTCGTGGAAGTGGTGAAGTGCAAAATATTGGGATAAACAGAACAATACATATATGAGATAATGGAGTATAAAAATGTATACAACGATGGACTATCTCTAAAAAATATTTTTTCTAGAGAACTCGTGGGAGTGGTGAAGTGCAAAATATTGGGAGAGACAAAACATGCAGTCAAAAGAGAAGAAATAATATAATAACCTTAATAAAATACTAATATTAAATTTAAAAATAATTTCTCAAAAATACTGCGGATAGTGGAGAAGGCGGTGTCTTAACACTAAGTTCCCAGCTTACTCTGTAAAGAAACGCGGAATATAGCGTGAAGCAAAAATGATTCTATCAATGAGATAATAAATACAATTTAACACTTAATTCTTTTTTCTTCTTTTCTGTATTTTATAGCAATAGTTTTAATAATTTATTGTTAGGAGTTTTTCAATGGAACAGTATTTTTAAATGTATGCCTGCTGTAAAGTGTAGGATTTGGAAATTGTGACAGATTAGTCAATCAAAGTAGACAAAGAAGTGAAATAGACGTTTTTGTAATGTTGCGCGTGAATGATCTAATGCCTGAAGGTTGAATACAATTTCCTTCCATTACTTTATTTATTATTGAAATTCGACAAAATAAAACTTGCAAACAGCTACTTATTATGTAAAAAATATTGATAAGTAGTGAATGGATATTAAATACACTTAATAACTTCTAAGTATATTTAAAATAATTTTAAAACAAAACGCAGCTACATTTTACCAATTCATATAATGTTTTTATAAAAAGCATAATGGTTTTAATAAAACCCATTATTTGTTAATTAAATTTCATTATCTAAAAATAGTAAGGTGTACAAAATGAAATGAATAATCAGTAATCTGTAGTAAAATATTTCTCCCTGATTTTATAAAAATAATATTAACTTTTTAGAAAAACTAAATTACTTTTAATGTAACGTCTGCAAAATTAATCGGAAGCGCTTAAGGCAAGGAAGCGTTAAAGGTATAAACTGATTAAATTTGAAAAGGGTGTACCATATTGTAGTAAAATATAAATGAATATATATTAAGTTAAGACATAGCCCGTAGGCTATACAGGGGCATGTAGCCATGAAGGGAAGGATACGAGTAATCCGGTGGCAACGAGCATGCGCATCCGACGACCGTGTTTAGGGGTTTATTTGCACGCACGCATTATGGATTATTTTTAGATGTGGGGAGCAGAATTTGGCAACCTATTTTGGTAGGTCGATGATTTTTCAAGACTACATTTTATTAATTTATATTTCTTTATAAATTTACTCGTTAGGTAACTAAGCAATACTCATTTTTGTGTCAGAAACTTGGTACTAATTACTAAGCAATACTCATTTTTGTGTCAGAAACTTGGTATTAATAATGGTTTATTCGTGAAACTGTATAATTAAATTTAGTTTATACCTATGTACTATTGAATATTCAGTGTATGTTAAATCGTTAATATTATTCAAATTGTCTCGCGTGAAGGCAGTAGCCGCGTCCGTGGCCTCGGGCGGGCTCCGCGCATGGTTATTCAACATCGAGATAACAACCGCATTATGCAGGTATTCATGCATACGCAACACACGCAACGTAGAAATTCAGTAGTTCATACAATTTACTGAATTAAGTTTAGGTTTTCTTTTTGTGCATTAATTGTTTCAATTCAGTCCTAAACAAGGAAGCTAAAGATAGGCTTTTAAAGGAATTTATCATTTTTGGCTATAATAATTTTATGGCAACATATTAATTAATTATTACCTCTATATGTGGCTATCTCCTGCAATTAAAGTAGTTTAATAGTTAAACTATACAACTAAATGTAAGTACATGTGAATTTACTACTGTAAATGCAGTAATGCTGATCGTCTTATACGGGTTAGTAAATATTTAAATATTGAATGAGACTATGATTATTATAAATAAAAAGTAATTAAATAAATACAGATAAAATAATGAAAGATGTGTATATGTAATATGACGAATTTTTAATAAATTTTGTACACATATTTATTATTGTGGTAAAATCAAAATTATTTTAGGTGTTCATACCTACTAAAGGTAGTGTATGTTTCGAGCTAAATAACAGCATGGAAGGCGGATGTTTGCAGCGAAAGTGCGGGAAGCGTTCGAAAACATTCCGCATTCCTAACTTTGATGTAAGGATTATTGAGTCAATTTTCTGCTTTATGAGTACTAAAGTTTTATGTGAGAAGTTTTAAACAGTATTAAAATTTTATTGCTTATTTTTAATATATTTAAATCAAATAGGGACCTTGTTTTCCTGTGAAAGAGAGATGAATAAAATGAGAGAGAATGTTAATATGAACATAAAAAGAATATAAACATAATATAATTTAATTAAAAAAACAATACTAAAATTAAAATTTGAATTTGAATACAGTGACATTTGTATTAAAAGAAAATATTCATTTTTACAAGTTATAAACCTAAAAAAGAGAGACTGGTAGAGTCATCTATTAAAAGAACTTTAAGGCATAGTACACAACTGTGGCGCCATCTTGAACTAAACCAAATCCTTGTTTGTGACGTATCATATTCGTGTTCCTATAGAGGGAGGCACAGCTCCTCCCTAGCTTCGGCTTGGATAAAATTATCAATTGTACGCTTCTTCGGACATTTTTATGGTTGAATAAGTATTTTTTTCAAATATATATATATATATATATATATATATATATATATATATATATATATATATATATATATATATATATATATATTCATTATCAATGGCTCATAACAGTTTAACTTAAAAACAATAAGTATAAGAACAATAATAATATTTATAACACAGTCATAAAGGTATGCTATACTTAATTGTTTTTCTTCTACATATATTATTTGAGTTTATTAAAAGAATTATATTTTATAACAGAGCGGTCCGCCCGCCGCTTCGCCCGTTTGAATTAATTACAATTTTTTTTACTAATCTCAAAGATTTTATTGTTCTAATAACATTATAAATTTTAAGATAATATCTTTATATTTAAAAGAAAATTTTTAGTTAAATACAGTGAGTTTAAGGTAATTTCAGTTTAGTGTAGCAATTTAGTCAAGCTAAATATATCAAAATTTAACTTTTTTATTTTTTTAACTGATTAAAATAAAACATACAATGTATAATATGCAAACAAACAAAAGGTAGAAAATATAATAGTAAAAATTACATTTAAATCTGGTTAGCTATTTCTAAGATAACCGCGTACAAACGCACAAACACAAAAAAAAATCAAAAATCACTATTTTGGGTCCCTTATTAATGTGTTTTCCATGTACAGACGTGCTGAATTACATATTTATTATAAGTACAGATTGTATAAATTACTTTTATTTGCCATGGCGCTAGACTGGTAATAATTATAGCAGGGGAGTGACGGGGTGAATAATTACTTACGTGACGTAAGTAATAGTTTTCTCTTTTAATAATAACCATCATTTATTGTGATGTTGGATAAACGTTCGTATGAAAATGTATTTCAATTGAAAACAATGATACGTACTTGACGGAATTGTTATGCACAACATAATATTAATTCTCATGGGAAATTTAAACGCTGTAAGAATGTTTAAACTCTTAGTTTATATACGTAAAAATAGTGGTATTTGAAAATATTTAAATTTTTGATAAGCTTGGGTTTAGACGTGATTGTACGTTATATCTCATTAATATTGACGTTGTTATTAACTTTTCTCATGACTTGTCATGATGTGTCAAATTCTAACTGTACTAGGGTTTAGCGTACTTAAAAGCCATTCGTTTACCTTTCGCAGTAGTCATTTAATGTGCATGAGAATTTATGGACATAAAATATAGTGAATGTAGTTTTGAATTTGTTCACTTTCCAATTAAATAAGGAAACATAAATTAAGAAAACAATAATGATATATGTATAATATTATGATATACAGAAAACAAATCCTAAAACAAACAAAACCTATGAGTCTATTCCTTACATTATCTAAAGAAGTCGCATGTTTATTCCATTTTCAGTGATGGCTGTGTACGGCATACGATAATAAAATTCACAATAAACACTACATAGTCATGTCCAGTGATGCAATATCGCGATATGTCGGTTACTCATTTGGGAGTACTGCGCCTAAATTATTACAAATTTTACAAACGCCTGATTAATAAAACTACAACTTTACTTTCAAAACGATAGACAATTAGGAACGATTTATTTATTATCTTATTCCATAATCATAGAGCAAGAGACTATACTTAATTTATATGTTCATAATTGTAAACTATTTATAAGTATAAAAATAAAATGTTATAACATACTGCACATTAAAAATGAACACTGGCAGAAAAAAACCCGAGATAAAAAACAGGCGAAGTATGAATCGGACTTGTCCAACGAGGATTCCGTACCAACCTCTGAAAGTTTCTATTATATAAATTTTCATTTTGGATATTTTTCTGTGTTTATACTGTAAGACTATATGATTTCTTAATAAATTTTATCCTCGCAGTACAGAGGACTTTATAAGATTTGATTTGAAAAGCGATTCATAACCGCTTGCATCTTTTGACTGCTTAAAAGCTTAACTTCTTCTATACTCCAAAAAATATGGTAGCCAAGCTATAAGGCATTCGTTTTTTATGTCCTACCATTTCCAGTTTTATTTGACCCACTGATTCCTAAAGATATAATAGTATAAAGTAAGAAAACCAAAAAGTTATATATAAAAGTAAAATCTTAAATCTATGTTTACGTAGTCGTTTACGTTAATTTACAATCTTCGTTTCTTTATTATATTTTGTATTTTATTTCCTCGAGTGGGCATCGAACCCACAACCATTCGCTTTTAGGGTGGCACCATTGTTCTCTAGAACCACGGCGGGCTTCTTCAGAGAGAGAGAGAGAATGATACAAAAAAATATAAAATAAATCATTTCTTATGCAAAAAGTTAATAGTAAAAAATATTTTATATATTTGTAGTTGTATACACACGTTATATTATGCATTTACATATAATAGAATATTATTAACATAAATTACTTCGTTATTTTTTATTATAAACAAAATCATAAATATATGATGTAATTAAATATTAGAGCAGCAAGAGCATATTTCTAGTTCCATATATTACAAGATTTCAAGCCTTATTATTAAAGTAATACACAAAAAAGAATGAAGGTAAAATGTCGTAACATTTGAGGAGGAACACCGGTAAAGCAAGGCCTAAGCAAAAGAGAGTTACCGCTAACAGTTGGAACTAAAAACTAATTCGAATAGGGTTACTCCTTTAAGACGCAATCGATGTCAGGGCTACCACGTACGGGCTGAGTTTATATATGGTGCTATTTTATTATGCAACACGAAGGTCGCTTGGCCGGGCGTGGACATAACTTAGAAGAATATTATTTTGCGATATAGATTTTTTATATGTGAAACCATACTAACAGATATTTTCTTTATATTTCTACTAACACCAACATACCAAAGATATACTTACAAGATGTACTTAGAAGAGTCCGAAACTATTATTTCGAATGAAGAGTATTAAAATAATAATATTTTTTAAATAAATGACTTTATCTAGGAAACATACTTTGCGAATTAGACAATTTTTTTTGAGTAAATTAACATTTTCATTTTTGTATATCAAAAAGTAACAATTACGTATTATATGTAACGTTACGTAAGTACTGTAAATAAAACTACAAAATAATCTAGCGTTAAGACACTCTGTTCCATTCCTTATTTTCCGCCGAATGAGGTATTGCGTGTTGAGTGGCGTAACTCAACGCCGGTCTTTGCCTTGTTGCCAGACAATAGAAATAAAAATTATAACTATAACATTCGAAAATATTACATATTTAACTTCCTCGAGTCGGGCTCGAACCCACTGTGCCGTTTGTGTCCTTGCGCCACGAAAAGCCTCTGTCGTGTATTTTTTTTTTTGTCAGTATATAATGAAAGTCCTTTATATGTCCAAACAATAACAGTATCAAAAACCACAAGGTAGTATGTTAAAAATCACAAAAAACTAAAGTTTTAAAACGGCGCTTCTATCGCGTGTTGAAATCACAAAAAAGCTCAAGCAAGTAATTACGAAATATTAGAAATTTATTGTTAATTTAGTAAATTGTTTATGTTTTATAATACTCATGCTAACATAATTGTAATCGATTTATTATCATAATCTTCATATTTTTGGTTTCATATTTTTTGCTTAACGCTGTTTATGCTTAAAAATGCTAAATCCTATAGTAGGGTGTCAAAGGGAATCTAGTGTTAAGACACTCTGTTCCGTTCCCCATTTTTTGCGTCATTGAGTCATTGAATGTTGCCTTGTTACACGAAAATATGCAAATATCTCGATAAATAGAAAAAAAAAAGACTAGCCCATCATAGGACGGCTTACCGATGATGTGAACTACGTATATTAAAACTACAATAGGTATATATAAATAATGGTTAAAAACTATAAAGATAAAACTAGGCCGACAAAAGAAGCGAATTTTTGTATAACCACCCAGGTGCATGAAGCGTCATGTGCTGAGGGAATTCGATGCCTCGATAGCAATGAAGTCATCATATTGTAGAATTTCTAATGGCAACGGATTCCATTTCGTTGGCAGCCAAGCGAGAGTGCAGCTATTCGAGCTATTCGGGCCGTCTCGCGCATTGTCTTACATACGATGAGCACATTGGAAGTGTCATATTATAGAATAACATGTTTAAATTTTACGAAATTTAGTTTTTATGACTGCAATTTTGTTTTACAATAATTATGTAACCTAATTAGCTATTTCTATACATTTTAAATACCAATCCAGACTTATTTGGACGTTTTTATTAATATTTGTTAAATCAATGAATTTTGAAACAGCTTCTTTCTTAATGCATAATTATTTACAAGTTTTGGTATATGAAACTTTAAATGGAAATAATTAATTATTACAACAGCAAATTAGAAAGTTGCAACTAAGTTTCACTAATCACTTCAGTTTAGTTTGACGTGCAATTTATCTGTATTCGGTCCATATGTTTTTCTATCAGCACGTCAATGTGCTTTATGAAATTTCTAATACATTCTCAGCTCTGCGGTTTTAATGATCTAACACACTTCGCTAATTACAATTGTATACGTATCGGTACACGGCATTGCTAATGACTTGACGAATACCTCGAATACCTAAGTAATTGTAATTGCCACAGGTATTGGGTTTTTAATTGATTTCATTAATACGCCTTACTTGAAGAATGCACATTTTAGCACAAGGTTGTCTATTTATAAGAATTCAAATCGTTATACAACATTTGTATATTTTAGAATTACTTTTATTAGATAAGTTGTTTAGATTCGTAGTTTTGATGTAGTTACTGAAAAGTGAATCTATCTTACAGCTGGTAATATAGTTCAAAATCAAAATCAAATGGTCATCATCGTTCATCGTCGTACCTTTAACTTATTAAGGCAAAGCTATTTTTTCCAATCTGCGATTTGGTCACAGATAATTGTTAAATGAATATGTAGGTGTGTATTTGCAAAGATATATTTTGCTATGACAACAATAGCTATCACAGATTGCATTCCATACAATGTTAGTAACTGTAGTCCGCAACGCAACCTACATTCTGCATTCTTTTCGAAACCGTAACACGCCGCCTCAGCGTTCCGGATATAATTATACACGCCATATTTATACTTGTTACTCTCCACGTAAAACACATTTTTCTGTATAACAATCGGCATTGTCAGATATTGAATTTATAGAGAGCTGTAAAATAGCTATAAACAGAGTAGCTTATGATGATTGATATGAGATGTTGATAAGCAGGACGAGATTTCGAATGACATTACTGGGCGTTGTTCAGCGTCGTCATCGTAGATCTGATTTGTCATACAGTTGCAAATACTGCAAGTAGTATTTAGTTTGAGAAGGCAGAGAAGTACTCTTGCAGTGGCGCAGTGGCGCAGAGGCGCGGACGCGAGACGAGGCCGGCCAAATTCCTGAGCGCTTTCTCTGATAGTTTGTCGCACGCGCACGCGCACGCACGCTGAGCAACGAAAGTAAATGGCGATGCGGCGTGTCCGCGTCTTTGTCATTGCATAATTATTTGCGATCCAGCAATTGTTTGTAAACAACCAACAATAAGAACTCATCGCTGGACGTTTGCGTGACCGTATTTTGATTAGATATGTTTAAATAGCTCTATCAGCTCTTTTATACCTATTTTATATTTTACACGCATTGTAGCGAGTGAAATAAATCATATCATGAAATAGTTTCGCTAACAATCAATTTGAAGATAACTTTTATTATCTGCTATAATAAAACTGAAATAGCTCTAATAAACAAAAAAATAAGTTTTTTGTTTATTTTAATCATGAATATATAGCAGACACGTAACGTGTTTTGATGTGTTTTCATTGAAAATGTAATGATATTGGTATGCGGAAATTTGTGGCATATAAATGAGTAGTTATATCTAACACTTACGTAGCGTTGTATGTCGGTGAAAATCGTGCGTTGAACGTTTCCACTTACTCAACTTGACTCTAAGAAAGCTTTGCTTTCTCAACGAGATTTACCTCTATTGTCAGTTGATATCGAGGCAAAGGCGAAATTGTGGTACGTACCACACAAAGAAGATACTTAGTAGGTATATCTACTTGAAATGACGTACCGACTCTGTGTTACCCGGACGTGTCGCTTGAATGCTCGATACAGGAAAAAACGAGACAAGTTGAGAAAAACGACGCAATTGCAATCTCTATATTACGGAACTGGCCCCCGCTGAGTTATATTATGTATTGTTTCAGTCGAGCCAAAACATGTTTCTCTCCTGTTTATGTAAGGACTGCTTGCTCGCGAACAAGGATACTCTAATTTATGCAAGTCACGGCTGGAATGTTGGAAACATTTAAAGACAACAATAAGATATCAATCGCATATTGGTATAGATATATAAATAACGACGACTTCTTAGCCTAGGCGTTTCATATTAGAATGTGTACAACCAATATGAGCTAATTGCTATTTTAAAATTCGTTACTGGTTATATTTTTTTGGGGAAGTCTGTGAAGAAAATATTTACAATGCATAAATATTGTATATTTCAGGCAATAACGTAAGTAATCTTGAATTACGTATGCCATATGTAAAGAGACTAGGCTAGGGAAATTATACAAATGCGTATGTCACATTTATCTTTAATGACAACAGAACCAACGCCATAACCGAAATACGATGAAAATATGTTAAAATTACAATAAATACTGTAAATAAAATAATCAAAATGATTATTTTTTATTTAAGACTGTGGCTTGGTAGTTAACTTGTTACTACTTACAAGAGCGTATTATAATTCACAATAATTATACATTGTATATGTACCTAACTATATTATTAAAATTAAGTACAGTATTTTAAGTAGTCTGCTTATACTGCGATAGAAGAACAACATGTACTTTTTTATTTTTTTATATACATATAACTCCATCTATGTATATATATCCTTAGATTGACGATCAACAATGTCAGCTGGAATCTGGAATGTGACCCGCCTACAAGGCCGCGCGGCAAGTATTGATAGACATGTTAGCTATAGAAGCCGAGTATCAAAATATTTCTTTACTTACGCTTTATAAGTCATTATTACTTTAAAATGTTGTTGTAGCGATTTATTTGTTTCTTCCTTTCAAATTTTTAAGTTACACTTTCTGTTATTTAAATTGTATGTACTTTTAAAAATATATTTTAATATCCAAAAATTAGAAAAATACACTTTTTTTTTATCAGATACCTGAGTCTCTCAAAGACTGAAACAATTCATAAAAAATATAAAAAAACAATTCTCAATGATAATCTGTTGCGTCCAACATAAAACTAAAAGAATTCCTTTTCCTTCTAACGACTATATGTACATTTACTTAGTTTTTGTAAAAACTAGTTAAGGACGTAAAAAAACCAGGTAAAATATTTTACAATACTATTTGTTCGCTTTATTATTCGAAGGTTAAAGAACAGCATACACTACTGAAATAAGTGAAACACGACTCAGTAAACAAGATGAGCGCGTTTGATCCATATTTTAAAATTGCGGCCCTTTGTGTCGGATTTCACCAGCCATGTGGGCAGATATAGTATCACAGTATTTTATTACAGATTTTGGAACACAAGTCTTGATATAATAAGTATAAGTGTACATAATACTTTTTTTTTTTTCTTTTTTTTTTCAGCTTCACGCTGTATCCCGCACTAGGCAGGGTAGGCAGAGGGAACGAAAGTGAAACCTAGTGTTATGACACTCCGTTCCACTTCCGTACCCCACTTTCCGCCGAATTTGAGGCATTGCGGGTTGAATGGCGGAACTCAACGCCGCGCTTTGCCTTATTACCAGAGCGAAGAAATGAAACATTAAATATTTTAAATTGAAAATATTAAATATTTCATTTCCTCGACTGGGGATCGAACCCAGAACCTGTCGGTTACAGTCACACTCTTGTGCCGCTGCGCCACGACAGGCCTCAGGCTTCATAATACCATGCCAGGCGACATAATACTTATACTTAATTATTATAACGATTCATTAAAAACCTATTAAAAGGTTGTAGATAAGGCCTTTTTATTAATTATTAGCGACCAGCCTGCGACTTCGCCCAATGGAATTAAACAATTTTATTTGTTAATCTTAATAACTTTCTTATTCTACTAAAATTATTACTTTTAAGACAATATTTAGACATAGAAAACTGAAATTAACTAGATGATTAAAAAAATTGTAGCAACTTTTTGAACTAAATATTATAAGTTGACGTAGCTTTTTTCTTTATGTTACCAAAATATAGTAATGAAAATTGCTTTAAAATCTGGTTAGCCGTTTCCGACTAATTTATAGCATTAATAAACGTTAGGGGACGAAGATTTATTTAATATGTATATCTTCCATGTACCGACAGCGATTGGTTACAGATGTATTATAAGTATATACTTCCTCTTATATACTTATAAACTAAACACTGTTCACGCGTTTAGTAGTGCTTCCATAGTCCTCATGAGTATATCAATAAAATAACGCAGAAAGAATATTATGTAAAAAAATGTTATTCACCCGCAGGCAATGAAATTTTAACCAAAACATTATAACCTTAAGCAGGAAAAAGTGCATAGTTTTACGTACCAAAGCCATCTGAATCGCTGGCAGGATAAGCTGGGCACGGCTGCACCATTGTGGCAGCACGTGACAGCACGTCGAGTGGCGATTCTATCTTTTTCATCTTGTCTAAAAACAAACGTTGGAAAATTATTTATAGTTTTATATAACACAACTATTATAACAATTTTCTGATATAAATAAAAATATGATTTACTTAAACAACATTAACATTAGTACCTAATTCCTAAAATAGTATTGCTTTTCGACCGAACAAGAGATTATCATTTAAATAAGCCGATTAAAAACAAGATTCTTATCAGTCATCTGCGACAAGTTAAACTACCGCAACGTCATATAAAGCTCGTATTTTAAAACAATATACGTCTAGGCACGTAAAAATATTTGGCTCAGGGAATGAATGTCGTTGTGTTAATACATAAAATGGCATGCAAATACTGAGGCGAAAATTCCACGGTATGTTAACGGCTAGACGGAGCACAGACGTCCGTGCTGCGCGCCTACCAAGTAAATAAGAGATGATCATACTGAGTTGTGAAACGCACATACCGTCCACGGGAACACAGCCAATGGACCAGTATCGCAGATTGAGCGGTGCCACTGCCAGTAGAAAATTTGACATTACGATTTGATTAAACTGACACAAATAGTTTATAGTTAATAAATATGCGACGCGATTTAGTAATGGGAGGACAAATTTTGCTGTGTACATAATATGACACGTTGCGATAAGTTCACTGTTTATTGTTACTATTTATGTTCAAAGTCATTTAATAATTTCCACTAATACGACATTGAAACTGTTGTAAAAGTCGTAACTTTGAACACAATTGATGTTTATAACTATTACTAAAAACTGTATTCGATTTTTTGTTGTAATATCAAGCTTCAATTTTCATTGCAGCGTCATTATATCATTGAAATTATTTCATATGCATGCAAACATTTTATAAATAAAGTTCGTAATGAACGTAATAAATGACGTGATTCCTGGAATGTGGGCATTTGTACTTTCAAAAGTCGAGATCGTTGTCCGCGGATGAAACAAGGCGAACAAAAAGTTTTGGAATGATAGTGCGATGACTACGTTAATGATGAGGAATTTGGTACATTAACCACAATAGAATTTTTCTCGGAGGCGGAGTCACGCGTAGGTACGGGCGCGTGGTATGCCGGCCAGTACGTCAGAATAGATCACCGGGCATGTACGTACAGTTAACAAAAAACACTTACATATTTAGAAGTTTTATGATTCCTTATCACGCAATCTAAGATTTCCTTCAAGCGATACATACAAAGAAGGGCAGCGCACGTTTAGCTGTTTACATTGAAAATTCCTATAATATTACAACCAAATATAGAATTCGTGTAGACTGTACAAAGACAAACATTATAGGGTTTGATTTTTATGTATAAGCAAGTTAAGACATCCTGTAAAATAATACACAGTAAAATTTACCGCATTGTAAATGTAAAAGAATAATTTTGTTTTAATTCTGTCTGTACTAATATGGTCACGAAGCCGTTCAACGGAACAGGAACTAGTTATTATGTATCGCATAAGGTTTGTTTAAGTAATACTTTAAAATATCATTGAATGAATAAGAATCTAAGTTCACTTAATAATTATTCATTGCTGTTAAACCAGTGTTCTTGAAGTTCTCGTGGATATTTAATAAAATTGTATTCTTAAGAATTACAAGAAAAACAATCAATATGTATTAATAAAAAAACGAATAATATTATAAATAAATTTGTAATAACTAGAAATTTGGTTATTTAAGTAAAACATTTTCCAATCGAATTGATTATATTATAACACATTTATTTCATTCGATTGATGCACTGAATCCTACTTAAAAATTCTTGGCACTTCGCATTGTAGATAAATATTTACATAAACACAAATATTAAGTGATGTCTTTTATAGGAAAACTGTAAGAAATTTATAATTAAGTATTGCAGGAGAGTTAAAATGACAACTTCTGGTCATTAATCAAGCAAGACAGTCATTAATTCGCAATGATAGTAAAATGTAATATTGGTACTATATAGCGCATAACACAACATGATAATAATGCTCTAGTCCGTAAATAGACTTAGCAAAATACGATTATTTAAAATAACTTTTGTTAAATTAAAGGAAATTGAGGAACGTTGCCAAAAGGGAAGAATGTAAATTTTTGCGAATATTTTTTTTTTATATATAACCAAATAACACAGTTTAAAGGTAACAAACATTACTATCACCTGAAAGTTCCCAAATTGTATTCACATGGTGATCGAACCTTGACATTCCGTGCGGTAAAAATAATAATCTATTTTGACACTAATGTTCTGTACGCAACACTGAATCTTTTTGCTGTGGAACAGAGTTTACATTTCAATTGAATGTTACTTTGGAATGCCCGCATTTGGGGTGCGGTGCCTGTCTTTTACGACGGTTGCCACCCCTGCTGTGCGCACGCGCACGTGTCTTTCGAGGGTCGGGGACTGGCAGATGTTTCAAGTATGAGACCCAACGACGATCTTTAAGCTATTTTAAAATATTACGTTTTTACGAAACGTGCGACATAAAGCAAAGCTTAATATAAAAAATAAAAATGACAACAAAATGTAAATGTAAAATGTAATGTAAAATACCTATAATTTATACAAATAATACTAATTTTTATTTATTTGGATTTCATACAAGCATAAAATGGAGCGCACTGATTATAAGTAAAGAATGGAATGCAATGTCACATCCATAAAACGAATGATAACTGTGATGTACTATTCAATGTTATCGACAGCGAACTGAGCGTTACGTGATGAAGCTTTAAATTGATATGTACAACCATTATAGTTCTTAATTAATAATGAAATATTTTACAAATGACAATATCAATTTAATATAAAAACTCATAACATTGGTTGTTTAAACGCGTTGATCTTATAAATGCTTTGGAATGCAATTTTTTGTTGGATAGTACATTTATCTGAATTATATCAGATCAATCTTTTCAATATAACCAAGTTTAAATATCAGTTCCCTGGGGCAGCTAGAAGGTGTCATAATGAGGCTAACCCGCTGCTAAAAGCTAGTTTTTTTTATAAGTTAACATATTTCATATCGATTCTAACGTCTTCGCATTAAGCAAGCGCTCAGCGTGTGGGTCACATTGGGTAATCGGACGCGTATTATCGAGTTCTTATCATCGGGGCCGTGTGTGGAAACAGAATGTTTATAGGCGCGTATCAGTCGCATTCCACGCTATTATGCCCGCGAGATTCCTCGCCATGCTCGCTGAATGCCCCGCGCCATCCGCGCCGAGTAGCGGCGGATTTTTTGCGTGGCGTGTTCGTAAATCAAACCGGTAGGTACGTACTTACTTGTACTTATTTCGATAGCTACTTATTTGATACTCACGATTGTTACTTTTTGCGTTGTTTAAATTTTTGTGAAACAAATTAATTAACGTGTCTAATATAGTTGTTCGTACCAAAATTACTTACCTACAAGGTTTTTAATCGATTAAATGTTGTAATAAAAATAAAATAAATAATAATCCTTATTTGTGTTTTAGTAAAGATTAATACTGTTAAATAGTAATAAAACAAAGAATAGCTAAATAATAAATCATTATAAATACTTACATTTTTCCCACGTTACAATACAATGCAGGGTCGAAAGTTTTTGAATTATTCACTTCTTACTAGCAAAATTATTAGTTGCACAAAATTATTATATTAAACGATTTAATAGTTTAAACTTAAACAAAGTTACAAAACCGGCGAAGAATAAAAATCAATATGAAACGATTCGCAAAAACTACGCGACTTTATAATCTTTCTTTAAGACACGACTTGAAACAATTATTATTATGGCGTTAAGTAATGCACTGAGTTTTACCGCTTATTATCCATTTTCCTTCATTAAAACTGTACTAGTATTTGTTATTATTTTATAAAACCCAACTACCGCGCCACGACTCTGTTGACGAAATAGTCGCGTTTGACATTTGAGCCGAGCCCACTGCGGTTGGAATTCGCGGAATGTCAAATATTTCCAGTGCTGCCATCTGTGCGAAGGAATGTCAAGCACCGAGACGCAACACAAGAGTACTTATCATACATTATTTAGATTAGAACATCCATTGATGTGTAGGTATACAGAGTAAATATTATTACTTATTTTTTGTAATAATGTCGTATATTGATTTCAAAGATGCATTTCGAGTTGAAGAACGAGAAAGCGCAGCAACTTGTTTGTTATATGTTGGAATGCGTCCAAGCTAGTGCCTCCTTTTAGAGACTACACTCACGCAGGCGCAATGGTAGGCCGCGCGTCTACACAGGGTTATCGACACATGGCACGGAGGCGAAAAGTAGGGTCGGCATTCAGTACCCACTCGATGTGCATGTACCGTAGCGTAACTGGCTGCCATTGTTTCGCTTCGGTACTTTATTTAGAATGATTTCTTAAATAAGAATAGAAAAACGATGTATATACGGTTGTTTGTTATTGAATAGTTTTCGATGATATCATTTATATGTGACGTCAATTTATTTAAGAATTAAATAAGCGCCATCTATAGGTGCCTTCACATTTTACAATCATCAGGTTCGTTTGATTGCCATAGTAGACAACACTGATATTAATTAACAGATGACGCTTATGAATAAACTGCTATTACTTGCCTTGAAGCAAGACAGCAGACCCGTAGGGTAAATGTTCTCTATGCAAGACAGTAATTGTAACGCATTAATAATTGGGAATCCCAATTTGGATTAAATTAAGTAGGATAACGTGATGAATCCATTAATAATGATTGTACAAAATGATTTTATTTAGATTTTTATGATCTTGTTACAAAACTCATATTAAGTTTCTGTTTCTGATCAATACCTATAACATTTTATTAATTTCTTTATATTTTATAAAATATTATCATCATCAGTCTTAGTCGTAATTCAATAAAATGAAAGACATAAATGTGACTTTATTCATTTAATCTAATGCATGGTACTGGTACTGGAATCTAAACACGAGGAAACAACATAAATTAGGCGGCCAACATTGCCATAGAAATAATAAAACGTATTTTTGTGTGAAACTAACAAGCATTACATATACATAAAACAATTCCATTTCAATTTAGTAACTACACACAACTAGGTGGTTTTAGATAAGTTGGTCTTACGAAGCGTACACTCAAAAGTTCAATAAATATTTACGTGGATTTTTATCTAACGTGTAGTTTTTACAATAAGATAACATTTAAAATATTCTACCAAGCAAATATGTAGTTAATATCAGTAACTTTCGAGTCGGCACATTTCGTCACTGGTTCAGAGAGAGAAGCGGTTATGTCAATTGGATCTACTAGGTATTTCAAAGTTGTAAATTTTATAAAACGTGCCCCAAACCACCGCTTTAAACAAAAAATCAGTAGGAATTAAAATATGTCTAATGGACAACATTCAGTTAAATATAACTGGTGTAACACCTTTAAAATACATACTATGATCCATATAATCACATATATAATACTAAAATACTCATTTATTATTACTTAAATATTAATTTCTCACTAAGGGATCTTTTAGGGTATTCTTATTTTAAACAATATTAAAACGTGAATTTAGCTATGTCTTACATTAAACGAACTATAACAAGCAAATAAGTATAGGTATGTACGTTAGGGTGGAGCGAAAAACTTTATTTTTAATTTACGATTTTCTGTAATACCAATTTAATGGTTGACCTATAGTTAGTAAGATAAATAATGTCTCAGATAAATAATCTGTTAGATTAATAATATGTCAGATAACTAATCTGCCAGGAAAATAATCTGTCTGAAATTGTCTAAGGACCCAAAGAATATATCTATTTTAATCTTTATGCATATAGCACTTTAAGAATGTAGCAACCATAGGTATATACCCTATAATATTCAGCAAATTACTTCCAGTAGAAATTATTGAAAAACTTTAGCCCCGTTCTGTTTCATTACTATTGGAGGTTTTAGACCCTTTTGTACGATGCGTCTAGAATATCCTTCTATGTGTTACGTTTACGGGTCTAATATATATTAAGAAAGTTTTTCTAGGAGCTATTGATTAACAATACAGGAAATTTAATAATTATTGGCCACATTCACTCCACCCTATTTACGTAACACATAATATTAAATAAAAGATATGTATATCTATTAATTTTTATGCTACCTATGTTATCAAACAAATATAAATATAATAACGCAAAGGATTTGTAATAAATAATGATATTTACATTTAAAAAAACCTTTTGCTAACCAAACGCTTAAGTTCGCAACTAATTGAAATGCGACACGTTTAAAAATAACCAATATTCTTTGTTGTATTGGCATTATTAAATTTAGGTCTACACATATATTTTTTCTCAATAGACATTGTTTTTATATCAATATTTATGCTACTCCATAGCTGTGCTCTCACGAATTAACAATATTTTTTTTTATATTTTAAATATTTTAGAACATAGTTATACCTAAGATTAAGTATTATCCTAAATTAAATAAAAATAACCTACATTTAATATATTAAAACTTTTTGTCCAAAACCTAAACAGATCTATTAAAAGAATATTAGCTATGATTATAGAGAACATGAATTAACAATATTTGAGTATAAAATAAAATTAATCGAATAAGACAAAAACTTTTAATACATTTTTAGATAACCGGACTTTGCAGTTAAACTGTATTTTTTATATATAATATAATTTTACTTAATGGCTACCATATTTAATTTTTCTATATTCATATTATTTTATATAATAATGTTTTGTTACTTACTCTTAAAACTTCAAGGGGACGGTATAAACATGTCAAATAAAACGCGACAAAGTTAAATATATTATTAAATAACTTTGGTGTTATAGACAACAATAGTTAATACACTTAGGAAGGTTTAGAAGGAACTATGAATTAATATGCGTATTTTATTAATCATATATAATATTAATATAATATTCGTTAATATGTATTTAGCATATTTTTTATCGATTTCCAATATGATATGGGTATGTTTTTTTTTTCAATAGGGACAATGTCTAGTATTATATTATAGGGTAAAGATTCAGAAATGGTACCTAGGACTTATATTTGAGATGATATTTATTGGCATACACTGTTTAATTACATATTAGAATATATTTAAAAATAATTATAACTAAATCCGCATATGACTTATAACAATGATATTAAAAAATAACTAAAAAATTATAATATATGTAAGTAGTACGAGAATTTACGTCGTACGGCAGTATGTTATTTTCCTTTATCTACTCGTATTTGACATGCCAGCATGAAACAGGATGGCAAGGCGTTCAATGTTTCCTAATACGAAAATCTGGTATAAATAGTCTGTTAAAGCCGTATGACAGTATTCAATGTAGCGTAACATTGATGGTACAGCACCAGTGTTCTGTTAAAATGATATTCCGGCTATTTTTGGGATTACCTTTTATGAATGCAAGTATAAATTTAGATGGGTATTTGTGATAATCGATCCACACGTAAAAAACATTTTTTTCGCTCGAATAGATTTTTTTATATTTTAGAGCAGTTTTTCAGTAAACAATTACATGTTTGACATGATTATGAAATTTGTGCAAGATTCCATTCGTATCTACTGCTAAGTAAAATTAATTAACATTTTACGTTTAAAAATGTTAATCACTACTTATACACTTAAGTAAATCTACCTACAATATTTTTCATAGAAAGTATATTTAGATTTTTTTTAATAGGATAAAATGAATATTTAACTTATTAAAAAAGAAAAATCAACAGAACATGACAAATATGACATAAAATAACCACATACAATTTATATATTATTTTAAAATCAGAATATAGTTAATAGTCCAACTATTTTTGTTTTTATGATTAAATATTTTAAATGTATTTTCTTAAAGCTATTAAACTGTCAAGCCAAAATAAATATCCTATTCAAGTATTTATTGAAAAAAAAAAAAGGATTATAACTTAACATGACTCAAGGTGTGCAAGAAAAAAAATAACAAGATTTATCACAACAAATACATTACAAAACTAATTAAATATATTATATAGGTAACTACAAAAGTCAATTTAAGAGACATCGCGTGACTTTCATACGACAATACCACTAAGTACATACATATCTAATTAAGTATACAGTTAAATTCGAATATATAATTTTATTATGGGGAAAATCCATTCACACACATACTTACATTAATTAGGTATACCTCAATCATACAGAGCTATATCTGTTGTAAAATGATATGTAGCTATAAGTTTTTGTATATACTTACGCAATAATACAGGGTTTCCCTTTGAAAATAAATTCTGAATATGGAAGGATTGTATTTTTCGAATAAAATAGGCCGTACTAAAATTTAAAATTTTCAAAACTTTTTTTTATGTAATTCAGCAAAATAGTAAGGACTGGTAAAAGCATATAAATTGTACACAAAGACAATAATTTCGAATATGATAAAATATTAATAAATACACACAGCAATTGCAAAAGCATTCATCATAAGAATAAGATTATGATATGATAACGCATTATTTTATCACAAATATATATATATATATATATATATATATATATATATATATATATATATATATATATATATATATATATATATATATATATATATATATATATATATATATATATATATATATATATATATATATATATATATATATATATATATATATATATTCTAAATTAAGTATTTAAATATGTAAACAAAATTGACAAGAAGCATAAAAATTCATCAATTCATTATATAGGCCAGAATTCGATATCTAACATACATCAGCTAAGTTAAATAATAATTTAACAGAAAAATATACAGTAACTGCAATTTTCACAATATTTCTATAGGAAAAGTTGTCTAACAAAATTGAGGGGCCGTTCATGAGACACAGTGGGTCTTTCATAATCATAATCGCTTTGCGTTCCCGTGCAGGGCGTCATTTGTAGCGGTCGTGATGATGAAGAGGCGCCGCATCTTCTGCAAAACGTTCGCCGCACTCCTAAGGGTCGTTTCCACCACCACATACCTTGTACGGAGGCTTCATAGCTAGCTTTGTCTGATCGGGAGGAAGTAGCGTAGTTGTAGTTGGGTCGAGGTTCATAGGGTTCGGACCAAGTGGATTCACTATCGCAGGGCGTGACCGGGGCGCTGCGAGTTGGCTTGAGTTCGTAATATTTGTTTGATTCTTCAGAGAGTGAGCCGCGTCTCTGAAAATATCAAAATTTAATTTAAGTGTAATTCTCTGGTTCTGGTTTCTTGTTTTCTATTTGAATTTCATAATATATCTACGTATATTTTCCATTAAAAAAAAAAGTATATATTAGTACAAGTATCCAATATATGTATCTGCAATAGCGTTAACAATAATAGTGTTAACAATAAAAGTATGGTGGCAGTATCCACTGAAAGCGTCTCAATAATTTACAATAAAATAGTAACCCAGCAAAATCATCGAGTTTTCTATATTTACCTTAGCAGGGACGTAAAAAGCAAAATAAAGTAAAAACGTTCAAAATTCACACAAAATTAAGTTCATTCTTACTTTCATAATATTGAAGTGCGGTAGCTTGAAGCGTCACACTTCCTGTAGGAACTTAACCGGACAAACTCCCTGTCGGTTATCACCGGAGCGGATCATCACCATCCCGTCGACCTCGTCCCCCACTTGAATGACGATTTGATCACGCAGTAACATCAGTCCATTGTCCCCGTCTGATACCTAACGTAACAATATTATTTAGATAACCTTCAAATTGTATCCGGTCTATAGTACAAGTAAAGGAACTTAATGATAATTCCTCTTCCTTCATTACCTCACTTTCCGCTGAACTTTTTAAACATTTTGTGCTTAAATAAAAAAAAATATTCATTTCTCCAAGTGGGAATCGAATCCCAAACGGCCACTTAAGGAGCTATATATAATAATAGTCACTAATTACGTTCTACCGATTACTAATGAAAATGTACAGTTATATATATATATATATATATATATATATATATATATATATATATATATATATATATATATATATATATATATATATATATATATATATATATATCGATATCAATGTAATTGTCGCTCGCTTGTAATAATCAGAATTAATAAAAATTATGCTAAAATTTAGTAATAAAAAGTAAAACATTTAAAGTAGAAAATTAAAATATTATTTATCCTCGTTTAGGTATGTAAATGAACGACCATTTATTAAGACTATTTTATTGAAAAAATAAATAAGGTAATTATTAATAGAGGTGGTCACCTGCAAATTATGAGTAACTTGTAACGGTCGCTCTCCAGCTTGAAGTTTAGTGCAATACTTTGAAGGAAAATATCCTATTTTGCCCAAACATTTTCCTTTCCACCAATCGGGATCAGATGTATCGATGACGGTCACTTTGTAGCCGGCCTTCAGATCTAACTCATCAGCATGGCGAGATTTGAAATTGTAGAGAATTACATACAAGTTGGTTGGTAGGAGTCGTTGATGCTTCTGGAATTAATTTTTTAAAAAAATAAACTATACATGTCAAAATTATAGATAAAATATGAACATTAGGAATTTTTTTATAGGCAGCGCATTATATTATACTCTCCAAAACGTTTTTTCCAGAGGCATTTAAAATAATTTTTGGTTGGTAAAACATCCCGTACAAGAAAATGTTTATATTTAAAGCATTCGTATTTCTGTTTTGCATAGACTACCATGATGTTTGCTCCCGGCATTTCACGCAAACTCAAAGCTTTAAAAAATATAAGTTTTAATTTGAGCTTTTACATACGTATATTATTTGAGATATCTTTGATAGTTTATTTAAGTAATGTAATACTGTTTTTAAATCAAACTTATTTAGATATTTTTTTGCTCTTCTTTCAGGTTCAAATGGTAGGCAGAGAGAACTTGGGAATCTAGTTTTTAGACGGCCCTTTCCATTTCTCATATTCCGCTGAATTTGAGGCATTGTTTGGTGGAACTAAATGCGGCATTTGCCTTGTATTACCAGTTTGAAGAAATGAAAGTATTAAATTTTTCATGTGAGAATACAAAATATTTTATTTGAAAATACTCAATATTTCATTTTTTAGAGTGGAGATCAAACCCTTTACAGTCTCACGGTTCTGCCCCTGCGCCACGACAGGTCTCATTTATATACATACATAGGGAAGTTATGAGATTAAAATAAAAAAGAAATAGGAACAATTTAACTTTCCATGAGTTTAATAAGTTACGTAGGAATACTTACACTGGGTTGTTTCACTGGCGATGGGCAAGGGCTAGCACTGTTAGATGATAAGCTCTTGTCTGGCTCGTCTGGCAGTTCAACACTGCTCATACGACCGCCTCTAGCACTTAACAGTCTACGACTGTGTACCGGCGACGACGGAGCTGCATATCATTAATTAAAGTTTAAGCACTTAATTTCCTAAATTCGAGACATGTAGGTATTAACTCGTTTCTATTAATACTAATTGACGTACATTTTAATTTTTAAAGTTTAACTAAGACAATAATTGTATTTTCGGCTTACTTTAATTCAAATCTTTGATAGATATATCAAGGGCAAACGAGAGATATCGATTTAAACTTGATCGAATTGTAGCATAGGATCTGACGTTTATTACATCCCTACGGCATCAGCAACATAGTACAATACGAATAAAGAAAACATTGAATGTTTTAGTTTTGTTATTTTGAATTTGTTTACACTCTGACCCTACTTTATTGAAGAGCATCAACGGAGTGGAAGGTCGAATATAAAAGGTATAGACTTTTTTAAGAATAAAAAATATACTTGCCTAAGTAACATTCATCCCAGATAAGAAACGTGATAGCAGATATACATTTAACAGCTTTAGCTGTAATAATGATGATAATAAACGTCAATTTGATGTTAGTTAAACTTACTTGGCTGTTAATGTGTATATCGCCTATATTTTGGTATCACTATAAATATATCGACAAAACACCACAAAAAAAGTTTTATTTTAAATAACCCCTTTTAAAGCACACTGATATAATGTCTATTCTAGACAATTCCATTTTTAATATAAGACAACTGTAAGAATTTAAAAGCAAAAATACAGAAATTTTGATAATGACGCTTACTCGATGGCTCAGTTGTATTACATTAAATAATTTGGAAATGAACGTACATGATTGAGTATGGGCATACTGGTGAAGCATGTGGTTACTTATTCTATACGAGCCATATCTCATGCAATATGTTCTGTAGTCACCTAGAAAAATAAAAATAAATAAATTACATGCAAAAATAAACGCAAAATATATACAAAACGTTAAAAAGGCGTTAATGGGCAGATAGTACATACATCTTTTGTTGGTTGTGAAGCAGGACCAAAAATATTCTGGGCAGTGTTTTTTAACCAAAAATAGCCAAAAAATTTAAATACCGAATTGTAAAATTTTCGGTTACCATAGAACCACGAAGAAAGCACATCATCAGTAGACAGTGTAGCCACAAGTATTCACTAACAAAAGGTAGACACAAGCTAAGCCAAGGGAGAAGGTATAGAAGAGGTGAACATTTAACATTGCTTGTGGACAAGACATCGTTCAGAGACAACAATTTCATTAATAACATTGACTGAGCTCAAAAAACCAAGAATCATATTCAAGTCGCTTTCACTACAAATTAAGATCTTTGCATTTCTAAAGAGAGTTATTAAACACAACATGTAATATAATTAATTTGGAATTAGTGCAGCTTTAGAATAATTAGAATGAAAAGTTATATTTTCAACTCATTAACTGATATGTTGCATTAGGAAATAGCTGAAACAATGCCAACAGCGTGTCGCTATAAACATTCGCTGCTACCAGATCATGTTAAACATATAACAATGCCAATAAATTTTAGTCTATTAAGACCACTAAAATTCTGTAGTAGTAAAAGTTATAAAAAATGTAACAAAGATTTTCTTTTATATACAGCGTTGTCTTAAAATCATTAAATTTGTTCCGACATTGAATATCTCTTCAGACGCTCAACTTTCAACATTTAAGTTCTTGAATATACAATTTGAAAGTTCAACGTTAAAGTATCTTTTGAAACAAAAGCGACTTTTAATATAAAAAAATATATATTAATATATACTATTTGTTTTGAATGTAAAATTTTATTGTAAAGAAGTCAGGTTTTTTGTGCCCATGATGTTTACGTGATTATTGCGACTTCGTACATAGAACTCTGCTGCCCTGCGAGGGTTGGTCTCGAGGGCGACGTCTCAGCTCCCCACATTCTGGAGAATCCAGCGACAGGCTCTTCATTCTAAGGTTCAACTTTTGTCGTCTCGGCGAATGTGGCGCTATAACAGGCATGCGGTATGAGCATCGTACGCTTACCATTTTTTTCAATTTCCTATTGTATCGTACGATATGTTAAATGATGTTAGATATTTTGAGTAGGCAAAAAATGTATATTAGTTAAAGCAAAACTTGAAATTTTGTAATGATTTTTTAATTAAGCAATGAGTGGGCACTGTATAAGTATCTGACTCAACCTTACAGACTAATTTATTATACAAAATTTTTAAATATGTATTAGGCATAATAATGCATAAGCACGGCAAACAAAATGAAAATATTAAAAAACATAGAACAAAAATATACGTAATTATATATTCAAACCAAGATGCAAAAATATGAAGTTCTGAGTGGAGTTCACGTGACGATACCTACTGAGTGCTACTTATTTTATTAAATACTAACAAATGAAGTTATATACATACAAATGATGTCTTCATGATAATTTATGAAAATACTTAAATTGTAAAGAAAAAATCAAAATTTTGCTCGTCATCGGCAGCTTTGTTTGAAATAAACAAAATAGAATTTTAACGAATGGTTATCGATAAAATGCAACGAATCTCAACACAGTCTACTGGGATTCGCTTATGTACAAGTTAATTATTGGTACCAGGTAAGGGACTGGTGCGGTCTGTCTGCCTCAACATTTGAGCACTCTTGGAGTTCCTCATCGAACCTGCGTGAACAAAATATTGTATCTGGTCTATAATGTTTAATTGTATTGGACGTTTCATGATGGTGTCGCCTTGTAAACTCGGAGGAAGAAACATAATAGCAAAAAAGCCAAAATAAAAACAATTATTTAAACGCCTTTATCATATAAAACGATAGTAGATAAATTTAGATTTTTATGATATTATTTCTTTACGTGTATTTAAAAATGGTGTAGTATACCGTTGTGACAATTAATTTTTATATACAAGAATATTTGCGTCGGCAGTTTGAGTGCAAGTGAGTTAGTATGTGGTGTAGATGTAAAAGAAAACTCCGCAAAAACGCATGCGATCAGCATGTTACGCGCCAAGCCATGCACCACTTACATACATCCAAACGCCGGAAGAGTTTTGACGTTCAATATAAAAAGTGAAGTGCAAACTGGTAAAAGGACGAAAAAAAAGTGTATCAATTCTGAATTTTATTGTAACAGTAACAATACATATCACAGAACGCGGGGCGTTTCGGGGTTATAAAATTATTCGCGAGCGGCTTACGCGGGCGATCTAGTATAGACCACCATTTAGACCAGTTTCATTCTTTCAATAACATAAAGGCTTGAATTAATTTTAAATAACTATTTCATTATTTCTTGCGAATGCTGGCCTGGGCCTTGAGAATTGAAGGCGGAGGATCGCCATTTTCATTTAATAACACTAAGGGTTGTCCGAAAGGGCGCGTCGTTGTCTCTTCTGTTTCTGCAAAGATAACCGGCAAAACAAAATAATAAATAAATATATAAATAAAACTTAAACAAATAATTTAATAAAACATAAAATAAAAATAAAATCTAATACGGGACTGATGGAGATGATTATTGAGAATGTCCAGGTACACCAAGTGGGAGGACGGAACAAAGCATGTAGCATTGAGCTTCATCTAATTGTTTCAGTGTGCTAACATTGCGACATATAATATAAAATAAAATAAACAAAATCACACAACGAAATGAGGCTTTTAGCCAATAAGACGGGACAAAGAAAGCTCGATTGAGACAGAGATGCGCTACGGCTGCAGGGCGCGTACTTTCCGGTAGCGAAATGGACCGATGCTGCGGCGAGCGACGCGACTTGGATCCCCACATGGACAAACTCTTGACGCCGGCGAACAGCCGCCGCCGCACCCCGCCCTCCGGCCGCGCCGCGCCTACCGACAAGCTCACACTGAGCGGCGCTCCCACCGCACCCCGCACCCCGCACCCCCGCCCTGCGCCCGCGACGTGACAAAACGTGCAATCGACACTACTGAAAACGAGTGATCTGAAGCCGATACGCGTTCCAGGGGCGGATCCGACTACATATGTTTTCTAGCAACAAGTAAGTGAATAGTGGTTAGTTTAGATCCGCCCTTGGCGCGGAACGAGCGGAGAAGCGAGCGAGCCCGGGTGCGGCACCAGACCTGAGCTGGAGGAGACCGGGGGCGCCACCGCCAAGCCGGCGTTGGGGCGCGCTGGGGAGCGCGCGGGCGGAGGCTCCTCGGGCGCCGACACGCGCACTACGGGGCCCCCGCGCGATTCCCCGCCGCCCGGCTTCGCTATTTCGTTGGCCCGCTTCAGAACTTGATAAGTTTGATCCACTTCCTCCTCTGAGCACCGATCGAAATGTTATTACCCGATATATTACGAACTATTAAGAGACGCAAAAGGTGTGCTGGTTGTCGTTTGTTAGTAGTGACTTTCTGTATAGATCTGTCTAATGTCTATCTCGAATGACAGTTTGCAATTTGATTAGTAAAGGACTCGGGTTTCAACAGGGTCAATCCGTACTATTTTATACCGTACCCTCGTCATAGTAGCTATCGAAATCATCATCGAACTCGACTGATCTCTTGAAAGAAATCTTAGTAAGTCTCTGTCCTGGCAGCCAGCCGTCCTCCACCCCTGGACAATGTGAATTTAGTGTCCTATTGTGTTTAAATTATATGTGATCGTACAGAGAATTTATTGTTTGTGTATAAGCGGGTGAGCTGTAATTATTTACTTATAAAGTTTCAATTCATAAGCTTGAGTATTGACATGTTTACAGTTGTATAATTTTATAATATTTACATACCAAAAATTACGTCAAATTTTTATCATCGTAATATACATTTGATTTAACGAAATTCCCACATATATTAAAATCTTATTTCTAATAGGGTTAATACTTACCATCCCTTATTGATCAATAGACAGACATGTCAAGTAACACTTTAGCAAAAATAAATACAAGAGTTAAATTATTTCTGTATATTTTTTATATTAGATAAGATGGTTTATTAATTTATTTATTATATGTCAATTTTGATTGAAATAGGTCTCATTATAATATATTAAAAGTTATTTGATAATTATTAAAATTAATAAAAACCCGAGGCAAAGGTTTACTTACTTTCTTCATCAAATGCTGCATCTTGTACTCGATGAGCTTCTATTTCAGAAGTGCTCTTTTGTCTCCGCAGAAGGCGAGATTTAGTCTGGCATTTACCAACTTGCGGCATGCAATCTGTATGTACATTCATCTTGCACATCCTGCATCGTAGCCCCTGGCGGGTGTGCCCTGTGTATACAGATAATAACTACTTTTACATACATAATTATTATGGACTAGCGAACTGCCTGTGACTTCGCTCGCATGAATTATACTATTTTATTTAATAACTTTAATTACTTTCTTGTTCTAATAACATTATCAATTTTAAGATAATATCTATATATTAAACTAAATAAGAAATATATAGAGACGAAAACAGAATAATTTAAAAATGTATAATTAATTGATTAAATGATTTGTCAACATTACTTGCATCCTAATGCATTAAAATCGCAGAGTATATGACGCATTAATAATAAACATGGGTATGCAATAGCCCATGAAATTTGGGCAATTTAATTTGTATCAGTAGTCCTTTTGTTTACTCACAATCCAATTTACGAAATTTTCAATACTCCAAGCGAGTTGTAAGTTAAAAGAGCATATGATGCAGTTTAATGTAGAATGAAGAATATTACTCAGAAATTGCGTACGTGCTAAACCATCTCATAGCAGTTAAATTTTAAAGTTATCCCGCAAAAATCATTCTGCCAATAAAATTGAAATTAAATAGTTTTTTAATATGATTATATTGTCGCAGCGAAAGGCTTTCAACACTTTAAAAAGTGCTAGAAAAAAATCAAAGCTCTGAGCTTTGATTTTCAAAATAATAATACAACAGAATATAATATAGATGATACAAGATAAGTCTTTAAGTACAAGAAACTAATACGGCCTATTTATATTATAAATTACATAAAGAAATGCAATAAAAACTACTTTTTCGATTTATATCTCGGCATAGAATATGATCTAAATAAATTAGACATGGTAACACGTTTAAATAAGATTTGCCTAACTGTTTTATTTAACAATATGAGAGCACACAAAGCGTAGAGCTGTGACGTTACACGCAGAAAACGCAAGCCAGAAAAAACTCACGCGTTTATAATTTCGTATCTCAAAACTGGCGTATACAAATAATTTTTACTTAATAATAATTAATATTAAAAGAAACACTTTGACTAAAATAGCAAAGGTTTCAAAATTGAAATTGGTGGTCGTAGTCCATTATTTAGTTATTTAAACGATATTAGTGCACTATCATATTGTTCATAGGTGGAAAATGTAACCTAAAAATGTGATAGTATTACATTATAACTTATTACATTATACTAATACGTTTTTAGTTACAATAAGTAATGACACTTCCCAAGAAATTGAAAATGTTGTTAATTTTTAAGGATATACATTTATTAATTATTTTTTTACAGTATAGTGTCAGATTCCTTATTAATGTTCCGACGGCAATTAAATTTTGCCTCGATTCTAAGATAACATTTTATTAAACAATATAAAACTTAAATTTTCAGGGAGTCCTAGTTTCCAATTTTGGATGCGAGAAAGCTTGTCAGGGGTATTAATTATGTCTTGAGACAGGAATGATGTTGCCTCAGTATATTGTTAATTGAAGTATATAATGAGGGCCACTGACAAAGGCATAAAATTTGCTAATTATCATCAATTTATTAAGGAACATAATATTTTAAATGGTGTCACCGTTTATCTCAATAGCTTCCAGTAATGCTTAGTAATTGCAGAAAATTAGAATCAATTAATTTGACGGTTTACCACTAATTTATGATAACCGCAAGGTAGGCTTAGCCCTACTATTGACCTAAATTGCTCAAATCAATTACTTAAATAAAAAAATCGATAATAAGCCCTCATCCATTAATATAATAAATAAGGGACCCTCATTTCAGACACCATTTTAAGTAGTTTAAAAAAGGAACCAAGGGCTTTTTGTATATCTGTCTACAAAATATGAATGTCTGATGCGAAGCTTTAGGAGCCCTCTAATCTATAAGAGATATTAATAGTATCTACCTTGATAATAATTGGCAGACATGTCATTATCAAAACCCTAACGATGAGGCAATATTTTGCTCTCATTACGTGATACGAATGAAACATCTTAAAGAAAATTGTTCAGTGATTTGGGGACCTTGAGGACACCATATAATTTCTAAAACAACAGAAATAAAATCACAAGACAACGTAGAAAGCTAGGAAAGTTTTATTTTGTTTAGTCGCTTTCGCTAATTATACCGCTACCTAACATAAATAATATAATTTTAATAAAGTAACTCTGTATGCATGTCTGTGACGTAATCACGGCCAAACCACAAAAATTATAATGATACTTGAGGATTTTGTGATGTACATATGCTACTTGTTTCCATTTTTTTAGTTTTTCCAGCAATTTCATTATTTTAGTAAAAGGTCAATAAAAAAGGGGAATCCTGAATGCTGAATCGGTGTGCGCTGGCTTAACCTTATAAGATACATAAAAATAATGTTCTATAAAAACATTGTCCTTTAAAAGACTTATTAAAAGTACCGGACGATATATCTCTAAACACAGTGGCCATTTCAATATATGTAATTTAAGTTTTAATTTATTCGGTTATTGTTAATATATTTTCTACAGTTAGATGTTATTTCTTATTAAAATATATACTAGTATAATAATCTCCTTTGTCAATTTATTTGAATTGTAAATTTTCTTTACAGTACATCGTTACAATAAATAATTTAGAAGATATCATATATTCAAAAATACCCAGCCCACAAGCCGCGCGATGTCTGTAGGCGGCTTTATTACAGATTCAGATCCACACAATGTGTTATTTTTTATATATTTTTCATGTATTACTAAGCGAACAGAAGCAAAAAATATTGATTTGGTCGATCAAAACCAAATAAAAACATATTTTGAGAAGTCGATTAAAGTTAAATTACCTTAAATTTTTGGTAAATTTAATATCTTAATATTTTGTTTTATTTTATTTTGTGTTAATTTTTATTTTTAATATTTTAAAATATTTATTATAGTATTGAGGCCAGTCGTGGCGCAGCGGCACAAGCGTGTGACTGTAACCGACAGGTTCTGGGTTCGATCCCCACTCGAGGAAATGAAATATTTGATATTTTCAATTTTAAATATTTCATTTCTTCGCTCTGGTATAAGGCAAAACGTGGCGTTGAGTTCCGCCACTCAACACACATGCCTCAAATTCGGCGGAAAGTGGGGAACGGAAGTGGAACGGAGTGTCTTAACACTAAGTTCCTAAGTTCCCTCTGCCTACCCTGCCAGGTGCGGGATACAGCGTGAAGCTGAGTATTAGAAGTAGTAATAAAAAATCGCGCGCGAAACCGCGGCAGCTCGCTGCTATATAAATAATGTCAACATTTTTTTACTAGCATGTTTAAGGATATGAAGAGTAGCCAAAATCGCCAAAAGCCTTTGTAATCAGAGCGAAGATATGAAAATATTATATATTTCATATTCTCAAATGAGGTCGAACCTACTACTTAAAGTCGCAATGTGTAAAAGTCCAGAAAAAAATGTTTATATGTATATTAAAATTAGCTCGCTTTACATCTAATTACATCGTACCAGGCTGCGACAGAGGAGTTGTACGACATTGACATTAAACACTATGAAACTGATATTTGAAGCTTTCGTGTAGCTAGAAATATTAAAATTGCCTCATTACATTAATGTGCCTAGTAATATCGTACTGAATTACAGTATACAATATAGTCTTCGAAAATTAACAGAAATTGTTATGATAATATTATGATTAAATCGCCTAACTACTAAGAATTATTTCAATGAATATGGCAAACAAATGAGCCACCGGTGTTTGAAACAAGCTTTTCTTAATATTAAGCTATTAGGGCAAAGGAATAAAGCAATTCGTGATTGGACTCGTAAAGTATATTCCAGATCCCACCTTAGGCTGATGACAGCATAAAAAAATATCATACGACACTATAAAATTAGATTTAATACTGTTCTTTGTAGCGCTCAACTGTTAAAGAAATAAATTCAATCCGAAGCAGTCTGAATTAATATAAATTTTAAATTCAACTTAAGCCCACCGCAATGCAAAAGTTTATTAGTATAAGTGTATTACGCTTAAAACAGTATTAGGTATAATAGTTTAAGGCGTTAATATCTCAAGTTAAAACTTACATCGAGATATACACTTACCTCTAAGAACTTGAGAGCAAACATCGCAGGGCGTGATTTTCTTGTAGGTATATTCTTGAAAATTATGCGCGTCTGATTCACCGCCTGAGCGCATATCACGAGCGGCGCCGTTCCTCCTAGAGATGATTACATGTTAGATATACGCTATACTACGTGCAATGTTTGCACTTTTAATAGAAATATAGTTTCATTATATGTTAAATATGATACTATGGATATCATAACATTAAAATTTGCAATATACCAATACATTATTTTCGAGTAAAGAACTTGTTTGTCGTAGCGTCTATTATTTTTCATTAACTTTATTATAACGCCTCAACATTTAAATGACTTTGGCTCTAAGCTTTAAAACGTGTTTGGCATTTACAATGTATACGGGATTTAGTTAGTAATTTATCGCACTTTGATATTTTGAATCACTGACAGACGATATTATACGTCATATGTATTGATCTATGTACAAGGCCAAGTACATGGCTGTGCGGTGGCTGAACCGGTCACCTTCGTAGCAGAGCTTTGTTTTCATGTTACTAAAAAAATATTAGTGTAGCTATATCAATTCGATAACTTATTTGTGATCGAATAACAATTATCAATATGTCTCAAATCTATTATGTATATCATGGAGGTATGTTTACCTGTTTATACAGGTATCAAGTCATTCATTGTATCTGTATGTAATGGTTTTTATATGTAAGTATTTTGTATGGAAACGTTTATTTATTAAATGGAGATTTTTATACATTTTTCATACTGTAACATAATATAATGATACCGCTAGAGATAGGGGAAATAGCAATAAGATAGGAGACAGGACAGCGTACAAAAGCGATGAAAGCAATAGGTTTTGTAATTCAATACTTAGAGTACTTAAATAGATATTGGAGTAAAATGATCTAGCTATTTCCTAGGTATCATAGGTCTGGATGTATATTAAAAATAAAAGTAAACAAAGTTATTACGGGACTGAGAAAACATGTATATAGGTATATATGGCTTCAGAACTAATATCATAACAGCAATACTAATATTATCAGGCTTTACGTTACCTAATTAGGTAACTATATTTAGTAAGAAAACATTCTAGCTGACCGAAACATCAAACTTTTAGCCTTTCATACTGTACATAATATACAACAGCTATTTTTTTTTTTTTTATTTTCATAGAATTATATATATTATTTGCGCCTAGTTTAGAGATATTGACATTGCTTGCTGAGAGGCAGAACTCAAAGCCACGTTTGCCTTGTTGTCAGAGTGAAGAAATCAAAATATTGAATATTTAATTGGAAAATATTAAATATTTCAAATTTTCGAGTGGGGATCGAACCCACATCGTTGCTGCGTCACGACAGGTCTCAATATTATGTTGAATAAAAAAATATTATAAAGATTGTAAATATTACTCATACATCCACGGCCTTGAAAACCTTTGTAATACAAATAGTATAGGATAGTAACAATATCAGGTCACAGAAGGTATACGCCTACGGGGAAGGTTTACCTCATTGCCATAACCGTAGACACCGCGTGGTACATTTGATTTTTTCTTACGATGCAAGAAGAGAGAAACATCAAAATGAACATGAAAAGTGTGATTAAAATTTCATATTAGATTGTAATTTATGTCTGTGATGAAATTTTCACATTGTATTCTGAATTAACATTAAATGTAAAAGATCCATTGAACGATATAAAAAGTCTATAAACATATCATTTATTGCGATAAAATAAAATAAGATTAGCAATCGTTCGATAGTTCTTAAAGCGTGTTATATGCATATACTCGTATGTATATCTTTTATAAAATAAGTAACATTTAAAAAAAATGATTTGTTTTAATCGTAAGCTTTTCATATATATAGATATAGGTAAACTATAAATAATATTAACTTTCTTTAATTTAATAAGAAAAACTTACGATCAAAAAGTTCTAAATAACATAAAATGGTGACAAATTAATACGATACATTTTAGGTAAAACGTATATCTATCTTTATAGAACATTGTTGTACATCTGTCAACGTCGTTTATCTCTCGATTGCACAGAGGTACCAAGTTTATATGAATAACAAAGACTTCAGCCTACAGTCCCTTAGAGTACAAAAATGTAATTTCTCCCTTTCTGGGAAAAGCTTAAAGATCATGTTATGTGTTTAAGCTTTTCCCAGAAAGGGAGAAATTACTAGTACTGACGATCCGAGTTTCTAAATTCTTTTCTCTATGTATAACTACTTACTTGAAGTAAATTTTATTTATTATACAGAAAGATCTAACCTTTATCTATATATAACCACTCACTTGAAGTAAATTTGATCAAATTCAGTACCCTAAAAAACGAGACGTTTTTTTGGGTCTGAAAAATTTTCTTTTACAGACCCCCTACAGTAAAAGACATAAAATGTCAAAATCAAACACCAAAGACACCATTTGCCGTGTAATCAAAATCTTTGGATTACTTCCCATGGACTAACAATACAAACAAAAATCAAATTTATAAGTCATACACAAAAAAATCACTACAAATATAAATTCATACCAAATGAGCCAACGCCAGCAAACTTAAGTTTCTCAATTTAATCACTTCTTACTGTAGACCTACATTTACGTAATTTGTCAAGAACTGAAAACTTCGAAACCCAAAAAAATATATATATTACGTACACGGCGTTTGTTATAAAGGAAACTGTTGAGGACGCTGTTTTGCTTGTACCTAAAAATTCTATCGTCGTCACAGTTAAAATATGAAAATCATATATTTTTCTTCTGAGTGGAGACACTTGTTCATAGTCTGTTGTATGCGATTCGTTATCGCAAAGAACAGTGTATTTATTTTACGGTACATATTTGCTGATAGAATTCACGTCTTAAATGTTTGTACAGTTTTTACAAGCGCATAACTCTGTTCCATTTTTAATACGGTATACTAATATTGCATATAAAAATAATAATATATTCGTATCATCCATAGATATTATAAATTACGTAAATATTCAGTTGAAAATATAAATAACGTTTTGAATTGTTTTCTTTTTTTTTATTTAGCTCAACCCTATATCCCACACATAGCAGCGCAGATAGAACCTAGTGTATAGATACTTCGTTCTAATTAGGATACGTTCGATTCGTTCCCTACATTCGGCCGAATTGTTGAGGCATTGCGTATAAAGTGGGAGAACTCAATGCCGCTCTTTTGTCTCGTTACAAGAGCTAGGAAATCCCAATATTAAACAACAATAAATTTTATCCCAATATTAAACATTCTTTTCCTAGAGTGTGAACTGAACCCACCATCTGTCGATGGCGTTTACTTTCCACGCTTGTGCTCCTGCGCCACGGCAGGTCTCATGACGGGCGTAGGAAGGAGTGCGAGGTGGGCCGTGCCCACCCAGAATAATCTGATGTCCGATCCAGGATTTTTATTGACAAAAAATTAAAATTGATTTAAAAGAATCACACAAGGCTACGTTTGACCAATATATATATTAGGTAATAATTGCACTGTATTATATTGAAGTTGTAAAATCAAATTTTGCGCTACATTGTTAGGCAATGCGTTAAAGTAATAACAGCGAAACGTTCAATTAAACATTTTAAACCGGTAGTTTTACCGTAGTTCCCTTGATATTTAGGAATAAAACAATTAGTTAAATATATAATTTGACTAAATATTTTATTCCTAAATTTCTCCGTATCCTTTATCTCCGTATTATATTTTAATGCAAATATAAATTAAAAACACACGTATGCACTATTATTCGATAAAAAAAAATAACAATCATAAATATGCCTTGGGGTTGCGCCGGCGACTGGAGCTTCGTGGCAGGTCCAAAGAATACCACTTGTCTTTTGGACGTTAACGGATAGTCTATAATTAGCAAACCACTCTAGGGGATGTTGCTGTGACCACATATTGTTTGGTGACTGTGATCTCTACTCTAGCAGTAACCGTTAATTGATCCTGGTAAGACGCGATCACTTTCCTCTTTCATCTTGATAAAAAGCCTAGAGTTTCAGACGCAATCAAAAACTTTGTCAATGTCGAGAAAATGTTTATTGCGAACTGATATTGGATGGTGGAGAACACAGGCCACCTGGAGCGATTAGGTTGTTTACATCAGAAGCTGATTTGCTCAGGGCACGGATGGAGGTGCACTCGTACATGACCAAGGGTGACAAGGTGGTAGCTGTCTTGAAGAATTGTAATATTCCCTTGTTAAAAGTGTGATAATCTGGCCTATTTTCCAGATAGTCGGAAAGTGTCCAATTCTTAGTCTAAAGTCAAAGTTTTATTTACTTCTCTAGGACATAACATTTGAGTAAATATTGCAAAAAAACTGTCTTAGTTTAAAATAACTCTAAACCAGAAAATTAGGTAATTCGACAGAAAGCCAGGTACGGAACGGAGTGTCTTAACATTAATCCCAGGGTCCCACTACCTAGTGATGTACAGAAAAATAAATAAATAAAGCAGTTAACACAAATACGGTAATAAGCAATATTTGCAAAGATAAAATAAATCACATTTATCATAAGCGATTTGAAGCCTTACAAAATAGGCTTCAAACCGGCGGGGAGTGCGGTTACTGGCCCTATTTCTTAATCTCATTTGCGTGGACATAATAATTGTTTTATGTAAAAAATATCTAATTAATTTATTGGATTACTCTTCTATTGATTTTTTATAACCCAATTTATTTAGTTTCAAACTCTTTTAATATTTTTTATATTATTTAAGCTTAGGTTTATTACAATATTAAAATGATTAGCAAAGAATTGTAGCTATGCACTTTGCATCTTCGCAAACAAATCACAAGTATTCACAAAAATCAGGTTTTTATTTGTCTTAAAAATGCCTTAGATATATAATAAACTAATATAAACCTAGCATTGCAGTACATATAAGTATAATTTATATATACACACGCACGTCTATATATGATGTAGATAAGCTACTGCTAGTCAGGTTTGGTGTTACAAACAATAATCAATCTAGTTCAATTTAGGTCTACATGATGTCGCTAACACGAAATATTGATTAGCTACTTCGGATTGTGTTTCCTAGCCAATATTTCGCTTCAAGAATAATTAAACATGACGTAGCGACTTTGAAATGCCTCGGTTGCTTGAACAAATTGAATCATTTATTTTCTTCAAATTTATGTGAATTTATTTAAGTATACGTTTATTCTCGCTTTGATTTTTTGTGAGGTATTTACTTTTATACTAGTCATGTATAATACTATCGGGGCAGTATGGGGAGAGTGTGGACCTGTGACAAAGTGGGGGACAACATTAGTTTCTGAATAAAAGGATTAACTTAAAAACAAAAATATTGTCCAAACATAAAAGATATAAGAATAAAATTATATGAAGATAAATAGAATTTGAATTATGAAAGGTTTGCTAGTGACAGCCCATGCCAGCTCTATCTAGGGCTATAATTTTCCAAACACCTCGAGCACTATACGTGTGCCTAAAGTTCGGGTGGACCGATATGTTCCACTCATTTAATGAAAATAAACATTTGAAAATTTACAGTTTTCTGCTCATCAAGGAACTGTAAACTGTAAACGGTTATTCACATAATTTTCATGTTGATATATCTGAATTTGAAAAATACTATTTAGGTAGGCGGACACTAAAAGATAAACAGGAAAAGTTATCTTGTAAGGGTGCCGTATTGTTTTGAAGCACAGAATCCCAACAAAATCTAAAACAGGATATAATATGAGTAACCTAATAGTTTTAGTTAATATCCCTTGTAGTACTTTAATATTTAATAAAATATTTAAAGTCTAATCTAAATAAGGTTATCTATTTTGCTAGTAACTTTTAGATTTCCCTATACCTATGTGTTTACTGGGTGTTTACTGGGGGATCCGTATACGCTTTGATCAGAAATTATTTATAAAATAACGAATTAAATTGAAAACTTTAAAAAAAGGGGCCCGGAGAAGCTGTTTCACCCACTTCCCTTCAAAACCCGCCCCGAGTACAATTAAATTATCTTCAACTTAATTTAGTTCTTTTATGCGTCATTTATTTGTATATTTCTTAACTTGTCTTATTTATATACTGTTTCGAAATTCTTTAGCGGACTACTCAAAGAAAGATTGAAACTTTATTAGATTACACCCTTACCCTTTTACTCCGTGTAATGAAAAAAGTGAAGCAATGTTCCACTTTATGTGATATTACGATGATACATAAATATCCTAAAAAGTTATCTTATTTTTACTTAATAACCATAGTTTACTAGTTATTTTTAAATATCTTTTTTTGTCTATTAAAAAGGTATCGTTAAAATTTTTCTGTTGCATGTATTTTTGTTTTAGCTTGCCGTATATATATATATTCATAGTCTGGTAAAAAAATATATTTTTAGTTCTGTATTCTGTAATCAATAGTATATACCTATATTTTTTTTGCAAACAGGAGAATTGACATTTGAACCTGTGACAAAAAAATCACAAATTACAGAAAAGCAGTACTGAAGTACGTATACGGTGCGCTCTTGAACACCAATAAAAGCCGAGTGGAAGTCCGTCAGCAGGATGCAATTAACTTCCTCGTTGCAGCTGGGAAGTGTCTAGTTTTCATATTTGAAAAACGCCGATAGGGTTGCATCTTTTTTTATTTAATTTAACTAAAAATTGATTAACAGTAAAATCACGAATTACTTTTATTACAGAAAGATATTAAATTAATTTGTCACCACTTAATTATTAACATCAATATGAAAGGTATGAAATCTAAATTAAAATTGTATCATTAACGCATAAAATAAATAAATGTTAATATTTCGTAAAATTTATAGTATTTTTTGAATGCAAATTATTAGTTACAAACTCACCTATCTGGTGGTGCCGCATGTGGTGGTGGGGCACTGGGCGGTTTAAGACTACGGAATGCCTTTAGCCACTTGTTCTTCATACTGCCTGCAGATGACGACGATAGCTTACGATCAGCTGCGGCTGTGCTACTGTCAGCTTTTGCCGCGAACAGCTCTCTCTGCAAACAAGCAACATCATTAAAACCTTCGAGATATCGGGAAAGTTGCCAAATCATGAAGATCTTAGTTGCGATATAAAAATTGTTTAGTTTTATATTAATTAATTTTCGTAAAGATGTTCGTGTTATATTAATTAATAAAACATAACATTATACATTACAATAGTAATATACATTACATTATGTTATATATTTATATTTTGCATGTGTGTACATACATACTTTGTTTATATGCTTTTAGGATTCAGCTTAGGGGAACAAGCATGCTATCGTAAAATCGACAGTTTGTGGGTTCGATTCAAAATCAAAGAAACACACCGAGGCGAAGCGCGGCGTTGAATTCCGCCACTCACCGCGCAATGCCTTGGAACGCATATAGATGAAAGTGTCTTAATGGTAACGGAATGTCTACAGACTAGGCTCCCAGGTTCCCTTTATCCACCAAGAAAAGGTACTAGTATTAATTTTAATTTATTTAAGTCTTTTTTCCAGCTTCACGCTGTTTTCCACACGTTGCAGGGTATGCAGAGGGAACATGGGAACCTAGTGTTAACACACTCCGTGTTCACACACTTTCGCTCCCTACTTTCCGCCGAATTTGAGACATTGCGTGTTGAGTGGCGGTACTCAACACCGCGCAATGCCTTGTTACCATAGCGAAGAAATGAAAACAATGTCAGGCGTTAGTTCTCTGTTTGATATTTTTTTAAGCCACACAACGAATACCTATAGGACGATTAAAAAGGCGCGGTTTCAAATCCCGCTCGCTCTCCCGCAAGTTCAAATTTTTATACGTTTTCTAAACAAATAATTTCTAACCTAAGTTAAGATTATACATTTAAATTATATGCACCAAATTCATTTTATGTAATAAAACATATTTTCTTGAAAAATAATATATTAATAAAGTACGTAACGTAACGTAACTACGTTTTACACATTTTCAAAAATAAAACCTAACCTAACCTAAATATAGTATATTTAAAGCAACCTATATTAATATAAACATAAAAGCATTATTATACTCATATTTAATGTAATAAGAAAAACGTTGACGCAAACGTGACTGCTGAAAGACGAAGTGAAACCTTAACAATTTTTAAAGTAAAAATTATAAATAAATAACTGCGTTCTTTTATGTTTTCTGTTACGGTATGTGCTCCAATAGAAATATTTTCTTACACTCATTTCTGAAATCAATAAATTTTAGTATTAGCCACACTAAATCCAGTTATGAAGCGAATGTGAACGCCAATAATATATAAGCTTCGGTGGAATTAGATTTCTAGCAATTTCGGATTCTACATCATATCTTTTTCCATTGACATTTAAAAGTATCGTTTATTATGTAAAACTTAAAAGATTATTTTTCAACAGATTTCCGGATCTTAATCCATTTTATATTTTTCCCCAGCTTCACGCTCTATCCCGCACGAGGCAGGGTAGGCAGAGGGAACCGGGGAACCTAGTGCTAAGACACTCTGTTCCACTTCCGGAAACGGAACTTTACTTAGGCATGGGTCTTAGGCATGGGTCTTCAATGACCCTTGTACATATTTTGATGACATATAAAATTGATCTCTGATGAATGAGATGAGATTGGCCCTGAGGTTTTACTTCATATGCTGAAATTTTCTGATGTAATCAGAAAATGGTCAATTGGTATTTTCCTAAAGCTTATATACGCATATCACTTAAGATTTAGCTGGGCTGCTGTGTTTCTACGTCAAACCTTCAGTTATTATATATTAACAGAATGTTTTTATCATATTGAAAAAAATTCTAACAGATTTCCGTTTTTTTCACGGGTCTGTCTAGTAAAGAAAGTGTCGTTTCACGTAACACATAATTGAAATGATATGATCGTCATCTGCAAGTTTTAAGTCATGAATCCCTGTTTTACGTAAATTGTACTCAAAAGTGTTAAATTGTAACACGAATATATGTATATATATACACATATTAAATATTTAAATTGAAAATATTAAATACTTCATTTCCTCGAGTGGGGGTCGAACCCACAACCCATCGGTTACAGTTACACGTTTGTGCCGCTGCGCCACGACAGGCCTCGATTATTATTTAGATTATTTTAAATACAAATGGCGGTAATTTTCGAAGTAGTAAAGACACGCAAAATATATTTATTGTGTATTGCAACTTCATAGTTGACAAATCGGCAACAGAAAAGAAAAGAATACAAGATGTCTGTGAGTGAGATAGCATTAATTTTACCAGAATACTGTATGAATTTTTATTTGTAACCGGTGAAAATAGTACTGAGACATTTCGAACACATGTATCTAATAAATATCGATTGAGTAGCGTTAAATAGATTTATTTAAACCTTTATATTACATTTTTTATATCAAGATGCAATCCTGCTTAAAGAATGTTCAAAAAAATCTTAGTAAGGACTCGGCTTTACCTACGAGTATTTTATTATTTTTAATAGACAAATTTTGGCGAGATTTGGCCGGTTTTCTACAGAATGTTAGAGTGAGTGAATATACATTAAATTACTCAAAACAATTCGTTATTGTTTTAATCAAATAAAATAGCACGAATATTATTTCTTCAACACTAAATTTGTTACCATTTCAGTATCCATTATCTTGTGCCGAAATTATTTATAAGTCCTACTGTCATAGTAAGATATAAATTTCAATCTATTTTAGCAATATTTTCAAATACTCTGTGAAAAATGCTAGTTTTAAAGTACACAAGGGAGTAAAGAGCACCAGGGTGGAACAAAGTAAAACCTTTTTCAGTCTAAGCTCATAAACAGTGTGATGCAAATCAAGTCATTTACATGCCTTTTATTTCGCAAGACCTCATAACTTTTTGGCTCTTGATTTTTCACCGTACAAGTTTTGATAAACAACTGTCACCTTGGTTCACTGAAATATAATTTTGTTTTTGCCTTATACACATACACATGAGATATTTAGATACTATCATATCACAGAAGAGTTGTAATAGGTTTTAAATTATATTAAACAACAAATATAACATTTTAAAATTTGTTTTTTTTTGATTAAAGTATGATTTGTAAAAATGTTTCTACTTTTCTGCGATTAGTCATGCGACATAATTAATACGTGGAATGTGTGGAATATTATTAAGTAGAAAATATAGTAGTCATACTATATTTTCTACTTAATAAAATTGTGTTTATAATTTTAAATGCCTATTAAATCTTATGAAATAATAATAACAGCCTTTTGGCACTGAAAACAATAAGTTACGAAACAGCTTGTTAGTGTCACACTCGAGTGAAAACCACTTCTTATAATGACTAGATGCTCAATGCGGACACCAGGTGGGCTCCCTTTAAAAAAACATAAGAGAAATGCACATTTTAACATTTTTTACCACACTCTTAAGGGTGAGAAAAAAACGCAATTCTGAGTAACGAAGTATAAGGGTTTATAAGGTTATAAGGGTTAAATTTGTAACTACTTTAAAATCATAATAAAATGAAAGCACTTCATGGTATCAAGTTTTTGAATACATTACACATATTATGTGAAAAATATCTGGAGAATACGTCTTCAAAGCCTATTTATAATATTTAATTATATGCAAATTTAATCTTCGAACACTTAATTGGAAATTGTGATCACTTTTTTTATATAGTACTATATATTTTTTAAATTTTACATATAACTGATATATATTTGCCAATCTAATTTCTTAAAATGTAATACTATGCAGTATATGATTAATATCATTTCTGGCAATGATACTCATATAAACGATAACAATAAAAATAAATAACTATTAAACAAAAAATATAATTCAGTTTTAAGTAAGGTAGAATTATGAAATTCGTAGAAAAAGAACATTTGAATCTAGTTCACCAAAGCGACCCTCGAGACGCGAAAACCATTGCGTGACCCACACTTCCCGTTTCGGACAACCGTTTTTCGATAAGAATACAATAAATAAAACTATAATACATTTACTGTAACAATACTGACCTAAAATATGTGTTTTAATAGCAATTCTCATTTTTTAAATGTATAAAAAATATTTAATACTGAGCTCATTGCTGCTTTTAATTGTTTTGTAAAATTAAATCTAAAATCCAGGAATTAAATGCTTCAAGACCAAGATCGCGATTCGTGTCAGCGACAAATAAAGACTTTGACTATAAAGCTTCTTATCAATGTTGAAAAGTCAAGGAATGGGTTATCTACTCCACTATTTCTTTTCATTATATTTTAGTCGTCTATTGTTTTCCTTAAATACGATTGTTGTTCGTTAAAAAATCCTTGTTAAAAATGGTATGGCCAAGATATAACTCATTAAAACATTCTTTGTCTTTATTAAAGTCTTTTAGATTTATTGTATAATAAATTTATACTTATTGTTATGATATACTACATTTTTGATAGTATATAATTAAAATGACACTATACACATACATGTATGTAACATCTCTCTTGAGCTACCGTTTCCGTTGTTGTGATGATATAAACCACGTTAACTTTTAATACTTTCTCTATATGCTTACTAACAAAGTTGGTATGTCTATTTGTTTATTTATTGCCAATCAAAAAGATAAGCACGACCTGATAAGAAGCTTCGATTCCCTAACAAATGAAGGCCAATGTGCTGAAGCTCTCATTGGTTTAGTATTAAGGTATTAAAATTTATACACTCAAAATTTTCGGTGAGGCCTGTCGTGGCGCAGCGGCACCAACGTGTGACTATAACCGACAGGTTGTGGGTTCGATCCCCATTTGAAGAAATTAAATATTTAATATTTTCAATTTAAATATCAAATATTTTCAATTCTTCGTTCTGGTACAAGGCAAAATACGGCGTTGCGTTCCGCCACTCAACACGCAATGCCTCAAATTCGGCGGAAGGTGGGGAACAATGTGGAACGGAGTGTCTTAACACTAGGTTCCCAAGTTCCCTCTGCCTACACTGTCATGTGCGGGATACAGTGTGAAACTGCGTAGAATTTTCGGTGCATGCCAGAAACTTTTTTTTTGGGTGAAACAATTTTTAATCAAAGTAGTGATTGGTGGTTTATAATGATGAAATGAAAGAAAATATATACTCATATTCAATAACAAATTTGAATCCTTATTAGATTCTTGGTCTATACTTTTTACAAACATTATCTACTAAGTGACTACAACTTTTGTACAAGCATTACTAAGTGACTAAAAAAAGACTAAAAAAATTTGAATCATGTACCATATTGAATTGCTTTTTAATTTCACAGTCACATTATACAGAAGAAAGATTTGTAAAGATTTTTCGCTTTGTTTTTTTTTTCTACACATATTATTGCAAAAAAATACCCAAAAATAAGGAAAAATTGGAAAAAAGTAAGTAAGTACTTAATGTTATTTTTTAGGTACAATTATAATAATTAATAATTAATACATACAAAGATATAATATTTATTTTTGTGTTAATAAAAAATATGCCCTAATAAATAGTTACTCTTGGGTTAGTAGAGAGGCGTTAAAAGACAGTGTATTTGACGTATTGTTTTGAATTTATTTAATTCAATATTATATTGATATTTTGTTACTTTTTTCACATAAATAAAAGTTGTCATTATATTGTCATTATTCAGTACTTTTGGTAAGTAGGTAGCCTAGTGTAACAACATTCCGTTCCCCATTAAGACACTTCCATTTCCCCATGGCAATTCTTGAGGCATTCCGTGTTCATCGCAACCTAACGACGTGTTTTGCCTCGTTACCAGAGCGAGGAAATGATTTTTTATTAAATGTTTCACACCCAATAGGAATCGAACATTTCATTAGGTAGGTTACACACTATGTACCTACATTAGGCAGGTAGGTCGTCTATAGGAAAAACCGTCATGGAGATCTAGCAGCATTACAAATACATATTTAAACAAAAAGCAATGAGAATTGTTCATAATATTAACATGAAGATAAACAAATATAGAAATACCTAATTGGAAAATCAAATATATAAAAAGGAATTCAAGTCGCAGACACATTTGTTTAAAGTTTACAAATAAAAAAATAAAAAGTGAATTGCATTCGAATGTAAAATATATATACAAACCTTTTTCACCGAGTCTAGACTTGATGGTTTTATAAATTGAAAAATAATTGGTCTTTGTTCAGTCTAGTCGGTTGGTAGTAGATATATAGATTTAAAATGTTTTTTTTTATTTAATATACATTTAACAGCTATATTTAAAGATTTGTGTTAATTAAAAGATGTATTTTTACAGAAAAATCCCACTTCAAAAACTATGAAACTAACATGTATATACCAATGCACAAGGTGAGTCGTTAGATTGATTAAATATTGCTTTTATGTAAGCAGATTTTAGTTCATAATAAGTACCTAATCTGATTTGTCAATATATTTTTTACTTACATCATTAAAATAAGCTTGCTCAAGACGTTGTCTAGTTTTGTTTTGTTTGCTATAATCAGGAAGACTTGACTGTCGCCGCATGCGCATTCTTTGTTCACGTTCCATAGTCATTAAATCAGACTTTTGAGATAACACTAAATAATGCAATCTATGTACTATATCCATTATATTTACTTTTACGAAATATTTTTAAGTTATTAATAAAAATAATAAGGGAGCTAAAGTTCACTCGGTTACTTTAATAAAAACATATTGAAGGCTTCTAATTTTATCTGAAAACAGTATAATATTTTAATTTCATATTTACACGTAACGCTTTTTGTAAGTAGAATAAATACGATAGATATCTAGATAACGCAAAGCACTAGGCGCCGTGCCTGAGGGCGGGCGGCAGTCGACTGACTCTAAGCCGGCGCCGGATGTAGTCCGCCTCCTACGTTTCCCGGCAACCGCTTACTAACAACACGCTCTTTTCACTTATGAACACAGCACAAATCACTTTTATATCTAATTTATGGTATTGCTATCGGAAATGATTTTTCTATCGAAATACAATTTCTATATAGAAATAGAAAGTTCTAGCTGTTATTTCCCCATCCAAGTTAACTATATAAAGTTACAATATAGATTTTGGAAACACTAATATCGTTACGGTATAATACGGTGGTAATTAATATGATAATAGTCTCCTGGAACTACAAGCTGTGTATGTAGATAGGTATATGACAATAATCGTTGAACTAATTGCGGTCATTGGCGCGTGATAATCACTAACTGTATATTTTATAAGTTAATTAGAACGTTCAAAATTAAAATGGAAGTGTAATTTACTAATAGAATAGAATTAAATTAGTACGAACACCCTATACGTCTAGCATTTATTTAACGAAAATATGCATATAAAAATAACTGTAATTATATTTGAAACTTGTGAAGAAATTATACGACCAAAATACTTTGTTCCATTTGCTGCATTTTGCTATATGAGACCGACGATATGAAAATATTTGGAATACAAAATTCCTTCAAATGGTAATTGAACCCACTACGGGTTCAGTACGGGTGTTAGGATGGTATTAACAATACCTAAAAATTATTTTGTTATATTTTGGCCTTATTATCCCATTATAAATACTCTTTATAGGTACCTAATTCAACTTTTCATTAACAGGAAAATAAAACGTGATAATGCCACCGTCTTCTTTGAAATAAATTTAGTGGAACGGTTTATCAGCCTGTTTAATAAATAAATATTACGTAAAAAGTACAATAATATAATTATATTTATTTTAGAAAAACATTTGGAATCAACTACAACCCCAGTCTACCCGTCATTACGTACTACTGCTAAGAGTGCTAAACTAAGCGTTTAAAGCGATGAATTTCTAAAAATGTATCAAACTAAATGTACGCGATTAATCTGATTCGACACTGAAATTCGACTTATTACATTTTTAATTGCTTTGCGTAAGACTATTTAATCATAGCTTGAGGCATCGCACGCCGTAGGTTTGTCAATGTCAATGCTGTGCTTTGCCTTAACGGAGCAAAACAAACAAGATTTTAAATTAAAAAAAAAATGTCCAGCTGATGTTTTTTTTCAAACGACAAACGTGTATAAGCTCTTAAACTGCTTACAAGAATGTATATAGTTCTTAAAACGTTTATTTGCTTTCATAAAACACAGCTAATAACCACCGTGATGAACAATGCTTCGATTAAAAAAAACTGCACTCAAATCGGTACATTCATTTCAGGAACTACGGTGCCCCAGACAGACGGGGGAAAATTATAAAACACTTTTCGGTTTGGGGGTTAAAAAGGTCATCGACTCGACTGTACACTGACTGTTTTTTGTGTTTGTGACACATCGAGTATGCAGCCAATTTTGAATGAATTTTTGTAACTTAATTTTGTTGCTGGTTCATTTTATTTAAATAAATAAAATGAAAACTTACAATGCCAAACGTAAATTGTATTCTCTTAAGTAAGCATCATGGCTTAAAATTATAACGGCACAAAGCAACCTATGAAGCCAAGTTTACTTAATTTTTGCATGTAAATTAAGTATGCAAATAAAATACTACATCAAAAAGTTGAAATTTACATATCATAAACAGTGGATTACTTAGGAATTAGTGGTAGGTACGTAAAAAAAACTAAAATTAAGAAAATATGATTAGAATTATACTTATTAAGAAAACGTATAAAACATTCAACGTACCGGGATTTCAACAGCGCCTTTTGGATTTTCCCTTTCCCAAATGTGAATTACAACAAAAAATTAAAAAAGTAAAAAATATGAAATTTTTTTAGGTACAATATAATAAACTAATTGATTATGAGAACATTACCTATTATAATAATGAACACTTACTATTTCATAGTACCTATTCTTTTTAAGCTAAAAGTACATACATACGTATATGCGATATGATAGGTTTGTCGAACATTTTGGTAGCTATGGGTATTGAAATATAAGGCAAATTATGGACCATATTGCTTTTTTTCTTACTATTAGTTAATCTAATAATCATTATTTACCCTATATTTGCTTTTTTTGTGCTAGTGATTAGTTGGAATATAGATTTAAGTAAATATTCACTTCGACAACCGTATATATTTTTTAGTACTAATAAATAAATTTGTTAAATTATATATACCTACAATACACCATAGGATTTATATGGTCATATCTGGCACGGTTTGCGATTCCTACTTTCATTAAGTTAACTTTGGTAAAAGAGCATTAATGAATTTGGATATATATATATATATATATATATATATATATATATATATATATATATATATATATATATATATATATATATCAATTAGCACACACTGTGGCCTGTCGCTGTGGCGCAGCGGCACAAGCGTGTGACTGTAATCGACAGGTTCTGGGCATCGAACCCAGAACCTGTCGGTTACAACCTTAGTCTAGGAAATTAAATATTTAATATTTTCAATTTAAATATTTAACGTTTCATTTCTTCGCTCTGGTAATAAGACAAGCGCGGCGTTGAGTTCCGCCACTCAACACGCAATGCCTTAAATTCGGCGGAAAGTGGGGAACAGAAATGGAACAGAGTGTCTTACTTACACTAGGTTCCCAGGTTCCGTCTGCCTACCCTGCCTCGTGCGGGATACAGCGTGAAGCTAAAAAAAATACGCTATGCCCTATTATTGTTTTAGTCGTTTATTTTATATACCCAATTGACCACGGACTGCGCAAAGTGTACGAAACGTCGGGTTTCCAAAAACATATAGCAAACAATATACGCGATTAATCTGGTTAAATTTGTTTCATTTAAAAAAATGTTAAGATTTAAGCTCGTATATGGATATAATTTCCGTGATTTCTTTTGTATTTAATAAAACATATTTTATTTAAGGGCTTGGTTTTGTGATAACGGCGCCAAAAATATTTATTAGAGTCATTATATAGTAGAATCAAAAGAGAATATGAAACAGTATTTCTTTTTCATTAAGAACTGATATATTTGTGTTGACAGATGGATGATTCAAACACTGAAACAATATATTTCATTATTCCATCATGATATATATTTAATATTTTAAGGAAACTGTACAATTTTTATTTTATATTTTTTTTTATATTTCGTTAGGTACGTAGGTTTTTTTATTCACAAAAACTATATATTTTTTAAATTGTGTTTATTAGTTAGGCAATTTTTAACAATATGTCAAGTATAGACGTAGAGAAACAGTCAAAAATATTTTTTTACTTTCTTACAAAAGTGAGACACTAAAGAGATATACATGCAATAAAATATTTTTAAGTGTATAGTAACTTAAAAAGCATGTGAATTAAAATTATTTCATTGGTTGAAAAATCGTACCTATCATGTTAACCTCTTTTGAAAGGAACATCTTGCAAAAAAAAAAACAAATGCAATTAATTTCTAAAAATTGCATTTTAAAATAATAAGTTTGTATTTCTATAATAAATACAAACTTTTTAATATAAAATAAATATTTACTAACTAACAATAAGAGGTAAGAAAATATGTAAGTATAATGTATGATTTAAGTATATAAATATAATAGTGCAATAATTTTATAAGATCTATAACAAAACATTCAAAAAACTGTGAAATACCTATAGAATTTCTTTATTCAGTTACTTTATACAATCATTTTAACCAAACTTTAATTTTTAAGCCACATGTTTCGGCTAATATGCTATTATATATATATATATATATATATATATATATATATATATATATATATATATATATATATATATGTATATATATATATATATATATATATATATATATATATATATATATATATATATATATATATATATATATATATATATATATATATATATATATATATATATATATATATACACAAAAAAAAACTTGTATACAAAAAAAATTGCTTAACTTAAATTTAAAACAAAATTGAAAATATCAAAGGAAAAATAAGACCACAAAATGCAATTTAGTAAAGTATTATTGCCATACTTATGGTACTAATACTGAACATAATTAAATTATTTTGATGTTTTTCATCTGCACAAAACAAAAAAATACGTAACTTGATAGATTTAGGTAAAACAAAAAATATTGTATTCTAAAACTTTGCCTTATTTATTTGAAATAATATTCATGTCTTGCATTCATATAATTTAGCATAACTAAGATATTAGAAATCATTTACTCGTTGTGGTAAAACAAAACACGGCGTTATGTTCTGACGTTTCACAGGAATGTCAGATACGGTCGAACACAGGTTCCCTCTGCCTTACCTTGCTATGTGCGGGATACGGCATGAAGTTAATTTTAAGGTACAATAAATTAAATCAACACTGTAATAAAAAAGTGAAGTAGCTCTTAACAAGGAATTACAAACTAACAGCACCTTTTTTATTGATTTTGACACAAAATATATCAAACATCAGATTATTTTAAATAACTATAATTAAAAGAAAATTAAACAATGTTTAAATCTCTTACCAAAAGTAAAGATAAAAAAAGTATTTCAGTCCTTAAATAGTATTATTTCATAATTATGCAAAAGTTGCCCTAAATATATTTTTTTATTGTTACATCAATATTAAATTATCTAACGTCTTGTTTACTAAAGTTGGTCACTATCATTTTAATTATATTTATAAAGAACATTTAATTATACTTGTTTATTTAATAACAACAATAAAGGTAAACATGATATATGACAAACTCTATGCAACTAATTTGTCAATGTAACTCATACATTATAAATAGCTTTCATCTACAATCAATACTGTATATAAATATATTATTTTTCTTACTTAATCAACATTAAATTAAAAGATAATTGGTATTTGTTGCCCTAAATTATAAATAAACATTGCCAAAAAAATATTGAGGTTGTCTTGGCAGTGTGTGACTGTAAATATAGTGTGGGTTCAATTTCCATTCAAGAAAATGAATTCCCTCTTTCCCACTCTCTATTGAGACAAGGTGAGGCATTCAACTAGTAGGCAAACTGTCTCAAAAAAATTGGAAATAAAAAAAGTCTCTTAGTACTGTTACATGTGGGACATACATATACATAGCTATAAAAAAATATAAGTTATACTTTAACTAAGATAGAATTTATTATGGTTCTAAAATTTTTGATTTCCCATTTAATTTTCCCAGTTGCCCCAACATGAGAACTGTGTTGATTAAATTTTCTGAGTAAATCCTTTGATTTGTCTCCATCCTCCTTAATTTTTGGACAACATATTTGGAGAAAAATTCTAGTTCATATTCATTTCCTTGAGATTTAGAATCTGTGTCTTCCAAGCTTCTTTTCCTTTTCTTGGAACCAGTCTGAGCTGATGAAACTTTTTGTTTTGAACCATCATTGAATTTTTGTTCTGTTTTGCTGTTAACAAATGCAAGGTTCAAATCTTCTCTCAAATCATTAGCTTCTTCTTCGTTTAATTGAATTGTCAAATCATCGGGTACAGTAACCATAGGAATATGGTTTTCTGAAAATATTGGAGATGGTAAGAAGGAAACTTGTTTACGGACTTTAATGGGATTTTTTGGTTTGGATGTTGGTTCTGTTCCACCAACTGTATGTCTTCTATTGTTTTCTTTACCAATTTCAGGTTTATTTAATCTGCTCACTGATTGTTTATTGCTCCAAAAGTTTACTTTGATTTTAGTTTTAGGCTTAGGTTTCTTTTCTATTTTAGATTTAATTGGCGATTTTGGAAATTTATAACGGATAGTGTCATCATCTTGTGTCACATTTTGAGCTTTTGCAATTTTATTTACCGCTTTTGAAGTACTATTAAAAAATTCTGTATTTAATTTGTATCTAACATTATCATCATCAGATTGATAACCGCTTTTTCTTGATTTGTCATAAGAAATTTGTTTCATTTTATTTTAAAAGATTAACGCCGTCTTTTCTTAAACCTGTAAGGTTAAAAATTTGGTTTTTAAGTAACTCATTGTGGATAAAAATGCTGGTACAACAAAGCAATAAGTTTCCCGCCTAAATAGCTACACGTCTTTTAAACAAATTTAACACAAGGATCACGTAAATGAAATAGTTAGTTTCAAGATTATATATTAGATGAAAGTTTAGTAAGCGTAAATAATTTACAAACACTTCTGTAGGTAATAGGCACTTAAAATAACTCTATTTTGAGGTTATATTATTTAAAGTGAAAATAAATGTAAATTGAATTGTACTTTAATAAAAGCAATTAAATGTATGTCTATGTTGTATGTCATTAAAATATAATAAACTATAATTAATTTATTCTATTTACTAATGAAACACCGATACGTGCCTCATCATCAATAATTTAAAAATCACGATCATTACATAATATGAAAAATATAATTCAATAAAACTTACCTTTATATAATATTATAATAAATAAATTTTATTCACTTTAATAACACTAGCACTAAGAAATAAATAATATTACTTTAGGCAAAAACACGTCTCGAATAACATACCATAATCACAACTATATGACGCATGTTAGTTCGTGACAGCGTCGTTAGGGGCGCGAGGAACGCGCGGGAAAATAAGTATGGCAGCGTTCATAGAAAAATAATAGAAATCTAAGTGATAATAGAAGGTTCCGTGAATTTTTATATTTTCGATTAATGAATGCCAAAGATTATTGTTATAAAATTGAAATATTCAATTTTTAACAACTAAATTATAATTAAACACTACTTAATAAATTTATAAATATTGAAAAAAGTGTCATATATATATATATATATATATATATATATATATATATATATATTTTTTTTATTCTTTCTTAAAATACATATCTTAATACTCAAATCAAAAGGTATACTTTCATTACATTCATGTAGTATAAAAATTAAAATATAGTAAAAAAATCATACTTATATAATATTATTTCAGAAAAAAAATTATACGACGTATAAAAACCATAATTTTTATATATTCAGCTGGTTAATAAAATGTAAATACATAAATTTTATACATAATATAATACAAGAATATTAATAATTATATTTGTCCTTTATATAAAGGATTTATAATTTTAATGAACAGAAATATAATTTAAATGTAACATAATTTATAAATTAACAAATTAACTATAATATATAAATTATATTAGCCATATAAAGTCCTTTTTATTTATTTTTCTTTGTTCGTATTTTGAATGGTAGATTTTTGTAAAGATATTATATAATACTAGGAATAAATGTTAGTTGTTTAGATTCTCTTCTCAAATAATGTATGCCATATTATAAAAATAGAGTCAGTTAATATTAAATAAAAGAATAATCAAAACTATATATGACTCAGCATTACTTACCATATGATTTTTCATAGAAATCCAGCCCATCTTCGCCCGAAACTTAAGTTTTCTTTTACGATCCGTGATTACGAATTAATAACCGCACAAATTTAATTATAGTTTATTTAATTACAATGAAAATTACTTAAATATGCTTATATAAAACACAGCTGATGCGATATTACGTATGTTATGTCAGTCCGCGAGATCTCATCTCAGATTCAGACTGAATGAGGGGGAGGCTGTGCGCATTGCGACACTTTAAGGAATGTTATTATTTTCTTGTTTCAAATAATTTAACACATTTTTGATTTACTATAATACAATATAATATTATAAATTATTTATAATTATAAATAATTTTAATAAAAATAAAATACTCACCTAAAAGTCTCACTGAAGTTCACAAAAACACTGTTTCCCGTTAATAAAATATATTTATTTTAGATTAATCACAAAAATAGATTTAAAAGATTTTTTTAAACAAAATACAGGCAATAAGATGAAGAGTGAAAATAGCGGGAAAGATTGAAATATATTGATTGAAGAACAGATGCCTACTCCGCATGTTTTGGTGAACTGTCGCAACACGGCATGCGCAGTCTGCATAGAGACTGAAGAGCGTTTATTTACAATGAAAACGAACTCTATCCAATGTTGAAGGTCTTCTTTTCATAACGAAATGCATTTGTATAAGGAACATGTTTTCTTTGCTAAAGACATTTTAGTAAATATCTTTACAGTGTTCAGTTCTCTCTCATTTCTCGGCTGTAACTGCATTCGAAAACCGATTCACAATATTTTCCTAACATAAAAGCCAAAGTCAGCATAAAAGTCAAAGTCAACATAATTTTATTTAAAACAAACATTTACGTGCTTTATTTTTTAAACGATAAATAAACCATTTATTACAAATCAATATATGAAAATATGTTTAATGAATATGTCTGATAAAGGTAGATAAAGATAAAATAAAAATTTAATACGCCTAAAAAGAGAAATACTTCAATTCTCAATTTATATTTGTATTTCATTAGAGAAAATCAAACCTGAGACGATGTTATTAAAAATCATAAATAAATAGAAGGTACTTAGTGCTAATTTAACTTAAGTACGTTAATAAAATGGAAATGTACCTAGTTATTTTTTTTATGAAAAAAAAAAACTTACTTGAGCTCTAACAGCAGCGAGATGTAATTGTGTAGCACGATAATCATATTTCTTTATAGAGATTTCTTCCTGTAACAAAAAAATTATATATTTTTTTAGCTGTATATAATTGAGTATATCTTTTTTATTAATGCCATCTGCTAACCGTTTCAGAATTGAGTGTGTTTTCATTTAAGGGAAATTCAATCATCTAGCCATCTTTCATTTTCATGTTATTAAGAATTATAACCTTTTCACCACAGATGGAGTCTCTAGTCTGGCATAGTTCAGTTTTTTTGTGGATTGTAGATGGCGTTGAATTGAAACATAAAATAATTTATTTAGATGGCTATTTACTTTTCAGAATAATTTTATTCTGTTCAATACTTTGGCGAGTCGTTTCAAATGAAACATAAGATGCTCGCGGCTGTACAGAGATGGGAGATTATTTCTTTACATTTTTATTATTTATTGCAGGCAGCTTCGTTTACAATTTTTAACATTTCATTAGAAATTGCAAGCAATCTTTTGTGTTTATTCCCATATGCTACTGGCTGTGGATTGTCAGTCATCATTGTATCGAAATTTTAAACATAGATTAAAATTGATTAATAGTAAGTGGTATAGTTGGGTAGTACAGTTTTGCATAACTATTTTTAAAATAGGTTTAGTTTACATATGTAAAAAATATACGTAATATTTTAGAAATATTACACAGAAAGAAAACTAGGAAATGTAGAAAACTTAATCTCCATAATTAGCTGACGCTTTAAGGAAATAAATTAAACTTCATCGTAAAATTTTAATGACACACTTACAATTAATTGAAAACATGAAAAATATTTTAGAGGTTTTATTAATTTGCTCTCCGTTCGGTATTGAATATTTTTTCCAATATACAGTTTCTATTTGATATATAAACATAGGTACTTGGTATTTGGATATAAAAATACAACTATATTTTTAAAACTAGGTTTTAGTAAACACTTTTCATAAATAGTAAGTATTTTCTATTAAATAAAGTATTCGACTTGGAATGTATACGAATACGAGTGGTAACACAACAATACAAAGGCAGTCAATCCACTCTTTGAGAATTTCTTTTAAAGCTTTTATTTACAATAGTGTCAAGTTGCCAGTAAATCCTCAATGCAATCTTTTATTACTAGCTGAATGCAATGTTATTTTAATAATAGTTAAAGAATATTCTTTTCGCTGTATACTTACTTACCTACCTAAATAAATAATTATTTTCTTATTGTGTTGTTGATATAGCTCATTTAATTTAATTTGTATAAAAGTAGATTAATACCTTCTATGTAATTCGAGTACCAGAGTTCAAGAAAATAGCCGCCTGCGTAATTCCTCCTTAGTTTTATTTTATTTAATTGTACTTTTAAAATTAAGTTCGTTTGTACATAAGTGAACAAAAATATTTTTTTATTTTTATAACTATGAGTTGGTGAATAATACATTAATAATAAGCTTTATTATTTTAATAGCTAGAACCCAAAAACAGAGCCAACTATATCTTTTCTCTTGTTTATTATGTCACTATAAAATTAGTGTACTTGCTATTATATTTGATTACTACCCACCCGCGCGGTATCGCCTGCCTTTTCTATACGAATATATATTTATGAAGATAAAAAAATCGATATCATGATATCGATTTTTATTCTACATACAGCATCCGATGACCGCTAAACCGCCTCTACTAAATTGAACACGTTCTCCTCACTTAAATCCCAACGTAGCGGTCGAATAATTCAATTGACATTTTTTTTCAATCATGTAATAACATCTATACATATAATTTCCAAGTGCATATTTTTACTTACACGATACCAAAAATAAAAAAAAATAAAAATTTGTCCGTCTGTCTCAGCAGATTTTTATACGACTAACACTGGATGGAGAGGTGGTTATGGGGGAACATATAGGCTACTATTTATTGGAATGCTTTTTGCTGGAATTCCTGTCCTCTTTGTTTGCCTTACCTAAGGCCTATATAGACAAATGTAAATAACTAATATAAATAATAAGCTCCTATTTCATAAATTTCTCAAGGTGTAATTTCACTTCGAAACACAAATAATGTCAATATATAAGTTACGTGAATATGTTATGTCATGTACATTTTTATATATTAAAAATGTAGTTCACTGTAGGTGTAATATCTACAACTTTATTATACTTACTTGAATCTCGTTAACTTTGCTGTAAATATTGCTTTCGATGTTGCGAGCTTGATGCCGAGCTAGAGCGTCTAGACCCTCCTGTAAAAATGCTATACATTTTAATGTATGTCATGAATAAGCTTAGAGGCAATTATAGGACCCTTATATAAAAGATTTATACAAAAATAATTTAAAAGCCATGAATAAGTAAGCCATATTAACTAACACTCTCTCTAGGATGCAAAATCTTCTTTGGTCCAACATCAGAGCACAATTTAATTATAGAAGTTGTTTTATATAGCCATTTTGAAACATGTCTTGTTCAAATTTTTTTGATTGGCTTTGAATACTTGTGAGGATTATGGTTTCGCTAAAGCCATATTTTAATGAGTTTTATAAAAGCTTTTAGTTTATATTTATTTGATTACAAAAATAAATAAAGTGTGATTGATTATTATAGAATGCGAAAAGTAAGAAAAAAGTAGATTAGCATTTATGACAAAAAATTTAGAGCTTTTTTTTATATACTTAATAAAATGTTGAAATATTGGGCTTTGATATTTTTATTCTTATTGAACTTTCGTTAAAAAGTAATCGAATATTTTCTACATTCGTTAAATATTCTATATTCACACGTTAATTTGTGCAAACTATATTTAGGAAATTACACGATATTCCATGTATACATTTCATTTTTTCAGCTTCACGCTGTGAACTTGGTTTTTATTATGCAATGGCAAGTGGACGGAGAGAACCTAAGAAACTAGTGTTAAGACACTCTGTTCCCAATAAGACACCTCCGTTCCGCACTTTCCGTCGAATTTGATGGATTCTGTTTTCTAGGCTGTCTTTTGTGAAGAAATTAAAATACTAAATATTTAATTTTCTTATGAGGGGACCAAACCCATAATCTGTCGCATTTATATTCGCACATACATAATACATACAAATGTATGTATAGCCTGCATTGTTGTTGTAATTCAGTCTCAGTAGTGTTTACAAAGATTCAAAGGTATTTGTGAAAATTGAGATTTTAGTATTCATACCAACGATAGTTTAAAAGTTAAGATTTCATTCTCTTAATTAGTTACATCACCTGCAGCTGCTTAATTTGCAATTCAAGGTCTTGCGCGTCTTGCCGTAGTTGCTCGTAGTTGAGTCGTGCTTGTCCACCGCCCATCCTATCAAGCAGCATCTCACCTCGAAGTACTGGCGGCATGGTCTCCTAATACGTTATCATTTAAAATTCCATTATTTTTATAATAATAATTCCATCTACCTTTCTTTGATTTAATATAGTTAAAAGATATGAAAACAATGTTAAAATACATTTAACATTAGGTATATACATACATACATTCTTTTATTATCTGATTTATTTTGAAATACGATATTTCATTTTTAGTTTAAAGGTCTAATTAAAAAAAAGCTTTATATATTAAGTTTGAACCCTGAGATAGCAAAAATCGCTTGGATCATGAAGTTTTTTGTAATTAATTATAATATTTTGAAATAGCACAAAATAAAGGTATTATACAAGAACTTTAAAAGAAGTAGATATAAAAAATGTAATAAGTAAATGTTGAAAATAGAATTATAGTAAATGTAAGCTGCTGCTGCAGAAATGGATAGCCCCGTCGATAATAGGGTTAACTGAGCGCTGTCTACATTAGTGAACTGGCTAATCTATATACAGCTAAATGTAATATATTTTATTGACGCTGAGTTACAGAAAAAAAATATATAAGTGTGATCTATATCATAATTTATTAGGAGTGTTAAATACTAATAATAAAGGTTACGTTGGGCTTGGTTTGATTTTTGAAAAGAAGCGTCGATAATATAGATGGGTACGTATCGTTTCCGCAGGCACGCCACAGAAAATAAAAATAATGGTATCATATAGTGCATAATATCTATTTACTTTTATCGACTAAAACATTTGATTTTATTCATAGTAAAATAACTCACTTTATAGTACCCAAGGAATATAAAGTACTGGAAAGTATAATTCTTATATTAATAATTCTTATATTATTATTTAGCATCTCTGTATTATAATGAATATTAATGCCTTGATTTACTTGCGTAATTCTCATTTAATAGTATTGCTTCAAAATCCGCTTCCTTTCTATTATTATTAGTGATAGGCAGCTTCAAATATCTAAATTAATTAAATACTCTCAATTTTATTAATTTCATTCCACGCTGGTTTTGATGGCTTGTCACTGGACAATTTTAATCATAAAATCTTTTTATATTTTTCGTTATATACAAAATATAAAGTAATCAAGAGCAAACAAAACATCACTTTTAAATTGGTAGATACAGGCGGGATATATGGAGATTTTTTGCTTTTTTTATTATAAATTAAGTCTGAATATAATATAGACTTACGAGTGAGTTAAGCAATTTCCTATACGAATTTACTTATGAAAATAAACTTTTAAATACATAAAACTTTTAGGTTCAGTTAATATAATACGTGAATGCTTTTATCATTTTGAATAGATTTTAAATAAAACGTTTATTAGTAGTGTATTATTATCTCGAGGCCAGTCGTAATCGTGTGGCTATAAGCGCGCCAGGATGTGGGTTCTATTCCCACTCGAGGAAATTATATTTTTAATATTATCATTTTCTGGTAACGAGGTAAACGGCGTTAAGTCCGCCACTCATCATGCAATAAATTGGTGGAAAAATTCGGCGCAATTTGGGAAACAGAATATTCTTATTATGAACGGAGTGTTTTAACACTAGGTTTCCAGGTTTCCTTTGCTTAACCTGCTATAACTCCATTTCAGTGTACACCCATTAAGCTATATACATACTACTACATTATTAAATTCTTTGTATTTCTGTGAAAGAAATAATACAATTCAGCCGTGAGCAAATTCATAAGAATTTAATACATTTTTTGCTCGGTATGTAATTTATTTCTTTTTTCAAATAGACAGGGAAAGTGACACAAGAAATCTCTCGGGATCCGTGAATATGTAGTTCATTATATACATTGATTTTATTACTTTAAAAAGAGTGATCTATGTGACGTTCTAACATTTAATATTCAAATTATATATAACGTAGCGATCTATATTATTATAATATACATAGAAGGCCGTGTATAGCATTGGTTTTATGTTCCGTTCATTACAACCACAATATTTGTTGTTCACTTGTTCGGTGTGATGTTTAATACCAGTTTATCTAAGACACGTACTTTATATAGTATAGTTAAGTAATAATAACTTACCATAGTCCATAAAAGTCAAATAAATAAACAATTTTAATGGATACATCAAAATTTTGTAAATAAAACAATTTCATATTAATAAAAACTATTGAAGAATCAATTTTAGAAGTACACACAACATCAATCATATTGATTGAATTGGAATCACAAATATTTTGTATGTTTGAAAATACCTACCATGTCAATATGAAAAATACTGATGATAGTCTTTGTTTTCTTTTTTTTTTCAGCTTCAAGCTGTATCCCGCCCGAGGCCGGGTAGGCAGAGGGAACCTGGGAACCTAGTGTTAAGACCCTCCGTTCCACTTCCGTTCCCCATTTTCCGCCGAATTTGAGGCATTGCGTGTTGAGTAGGGGAACTCAACGCCGCGTTTTGCCTTATTACACGAGCGAAGAAATTAAACATTAAATATTTAAAGTGAAAATATTAATTATTTCATTTCCTCGACTGGGGATCGAACGCAGAACCTATCGGTTACAGTCATACTCCAGTATGCGTTTTTGTTCTCAACAGTGGGTCTTCACATTTATGACGATACTTGTATTGCTTTAGGTGAAATGTTGCATTTTCATATAAAAATGTTTTATTACCGTTTATAGTTTTTTAATTGCACTAATTCAGGCATATCTCATTTTCTCACTATCATAGCGCAGATAATCCATATCTGACTGAGAGGGATATTCATTTTTACTCACCTTATCAGTGATAGATGACCAAAAGAAGGAATCTTTACAAAAGCAAAGTATCATTGCGTATTCCGCTCACTCTGTGCAAAGTGAATGTTTATTCTATATTATGATATAATCTTTCACATATTAAAACTTTTTTTTATCGTGTTATTCAATTCAACAATAGAAATGGATATAACTTTTCCATGGAACCATAAAATGCAAACATAAATTACCATTTACATTAACTATATTTATTGATTCAAATATGTAATATTCATTCATATATAATTGGTTTAATATGAATTATTTTATTTATATAGAGTATATGCCTTTTTTGTTTGGTTTATAAACGTTCATTTCTGTTAAATGCTATCAAAAATAATTTGAAATATGAAATGTGAAATTTTAATGACGTACTTACCGCAATACTTAATATAATTAATACGTATAAAGCTCTAAGCACTCTCAGCATTGCCAGCTATAAAATACTGAAAGTTGACTCCACTGCGCAATTTTAACAACATCAAGATACTCCTGAATGCATTCTAAAGAATGTGTAGGATTTCAGATGTATTTAAAAAATATATTTTATATTTGCAGCTTTACGATAAGAATTTATAATAGATTGTTTTATTAGAAGTATTTAATATAACTTAATTTTAATATATATTTATTTGAATATAGGTTTTTATTTAATGATTTATTTCTAATTTTATTTTTAAAATAAACAAAAGAAAAATACGAAGAGAACAATTTTTTATCTATAAACCATGACTATTTAATTTGTAAAACTTCGACAATCGTGTTACATTTCTTTATAATATAGGTAGATAAATAATATGTCTTTGTGACTGTAAACATCACATCTGCTAATAATAAATCCTTCTACGTATAACTTTACAGTTTTCTTATTTATTTTTAATCCTTGAAGGAAAAATCTCTGTGGGCGGTGCTAACTCGTAATGTGTTTGTATGCGTAGTACTCTACCGGAACAAATTGCACAGAATAAATAAAACTTAACTTTTAATCACTTGCTGCAGAAATTGTTAATATGTATATTAGGTATTCACGAGGATATATAAAAGTTTGTATAATATGTATGTGTGTATGTTTGTAAAACGTTACCGCAGCTACATCCAATGGTGGATCATCAGGTTCCGGAGGGTAGGGTGGTAGGAAAGCTCTCTTCGGAGTTCTCATTGGCGGTTGATTGTTCAAGAGCGTACGCGCGAGATGAGCCAGATCTGCTGTACTGGATACGGCACGCGCTTGAGCACATAACGACTCGTACCGGCGAAGTTGGTGGTTACTCTGTGTAAAAAAGATATAACTTTATATTTGGTTTTTAGGTATCTTTTTTTATTTTTTGAATTGCAATTATGAACTTTAATAGTACCTTATTAAAATATAAACTGTTAAATGTTTTTCTTAATTTATTTTGTGTTATATATATATATACATATATATATATATATATATATATATATATATATATATATATATATATATATATATATATATATATATATATATATATATATATATATAACTAAAATGTTGTTATTAACAATATCAATATATATTGAAAGCTTTTTCCTATACACTTTTAATATATAAATTTATCAAATTACACTTTGGCTCGTGATGTGTCCAATAGTTCTCTCGTTCTCGGCTCGTGATGTGACCTTTTATCGTTGTCGCCATGAGTGTTAGAAAAACTTTTAGAGATTCAGAGGTCAACAGTATGCATTGTATGAATTTATATTCGAAGGTATCTTTTTAATAAGATATTACTCAAACAAAAGTTAATTATGAAGCTTATAAATAACATAATTTAATACCGCTGTTCGAGAGCCGTTCCTGTAATGGCATCCCGAGAGTATTTTTATATATGTGGGTTGCAGACTGAACTAAACTCACTATGGTAATATGTATAAATGATGCGCTAAAAGATTCGTACCAAATATAGTATAATTATTCGAAAACTCAATGAAATGATCTTAAAATCGAATTTGTTGATCGATATGTGCAGAGGCTTTCATAATTGGCTTATGCGAACTGTTACAGCGACATTAGATTATTGTGTTCTGAGTGATACCGTGTCACGGTGCGATGTATGTTGGTCATTGATATAGTTGGTCATTGATATAACGTATACCAGTGCTGTTTGCTTCAAATTCAATCCTATGAGAGTGTGCCATTATAGGTTTCATATTATAATATTTATTTTATATTCAGTACGAATCTTTCAGTGTTATCATATTTATTAGTACTGTAGTGCATCCATAGTACTCGACCGCTGTCTTTCACTGCTACACACGTACATACCAGAACACGGTTACGACTCTCGGGTCGTTCACCACAAGAATGATGAACAATCAACACGGCATTAACAATACATTGTTATTTATATAATTCATAATTAAATATGTTATTTATGTGTGAATTGTGTTAGTGGTATATTTTTTATTGCATCATATTTAAGATACGCATTGTTACAATACAAAAATTTAATTAAATCATAGGTAATGTAGGAGGAACAAAAATATATTTACTGTCGTATTATAAAAATTTATTACCTTTTCGGTTATTATTTCTCCCTCCTGACAAATTGCGTCGCTGACTGCGGTTGTTACGTCCGTCAAAATCTCTTCTAACTCCTAAAATTAAAGCACATTTATTAATTATACCTATTAAGCTTAGTAAAAGCAAATACGTCATAAACCAGAATATACGATATAAAGTGTAATGAAAATTTCCCACCCACATAAAGTTAACCTTCATAGAAAAAATTGAGGCCCTTGTTAGTTTATTTTATTGTAACATGTTTTGATGTCTCGAATGAATGATTTGCAAAGAAAGGGGAATTTTTAAATGTTACATAGATAGTATGTATCACGTTTATCTTGTGTATTGTAGGCATAGAGAAACTATATGTGTTTATCTATTTCTAATTTAAAGAATTGCGAGTTAAATGGCGAAACTCAACACCATATTTCTATCTAGCTAGAGGGGAAAATTGGTTAAATGAAGATTAAACCCACAACAACTATGCTTATTGTATTTATTGTCAAATGTCTATATATTAATACGTAAAGTAAATGTACCCATTTTTACGAAAATTGTGTGGAAGAATGAGTATGAAATTTGGTATAGTTATAGCAATATATTATATATATTGCTATAACTATACCAAATTTCATACTCATTCTCAAATATCACTAACTGAAATAATAAAATAAATATAGAAAATATTTTCGTGTATTTGACTATATAAGTATAAACCATCTACTTTAAAACTCAGCTTACAAACACATATCAATAGTTAATCCTTGACACAAAAATAGCATCAAAAATTTCTATTTACATACTTTTTTATACAAAGAAAAAAAAAAAACTGTCAATATGTCTAATGATAATTCATTGAAAGAGATCCTTCGTTTTAAAAAATAACGTCATTTTACTAAATTTGTTTTTTTTTTAATTTGTTAACGAATGTAGTGCAACTAACCTTAACTTGTATTCTCTATAAAGTTAACTAATCGAGCGTTAAGTGACTTTGGATGGCGAGATCGCACGTTGTGTTAGAGGTGCGCTAGTTGGCCGATAAATGTTATAAATTTTATTATTTATTAATTATTTTTATATATTTTTTTAATAATATTATTTTTGAATGTGAAATTTACTTTGTGACAAATGATAAACTAAATGTTATTTTAATTATACTGATTAATGCGTGTTTGTATGTAAGTTTAATCTTAAGGAAGACGATATCTACAATTTTGTTGCACTAGTTTCATTTAATAGATCGAGATTCGTGCACGATCGTCCATATCTAGTTAAGATAACCAGATATGGACGATCTTGCACGAATCTCGATTTCAAAGCACGAAAACGTCAGTTTAATTAAAATCTGTTCGTGTTTCTATTCTGCTCTTGAAGCTTTCGTTTAATATTGAGATTAATGGCTGAGTGGATGTCACAGGTAGTTGGATTTAATAGATTGAAAATTATATTTATGTCGATTTTTAAATAATAATGAAAATTTAAAATCGTTCAATGTTTCGAACAACGTCATCGTGGCACTGTGTGATTAAAATCGCAATGGTTTCGATTTGGATTGCTCAGGGGACTGAAAAATACTTATTTTCCCGGCACACAAAAAGTGCGGTGCTAAGCTTCACTACTCTACACACAGTGTCTCGAACTCTATATCTCTATATATAATCTTTTTTTGTTTAAGATATTTTATTAAAATCTACAGTTATTTGTTTAAAACGATGCAATATATAGTGTTTGTAACTTATAAAGAGAAGATACAATTTTGCAGAAGAAATTATATTTGACTTGGGTTTTAGGATTTTTATGTTTGACCTTATAGGACTTTTTTAATATTTTATCAATTACACTACAGACATTTGGTTTGTTCCCTTTTTTTATGTTATTACTAGAAGAAAATATTATTTTTATCTTTACATTAAAATTTTTAATTAGGACTCAGGTGTATTCTAAACAAGTTTTTTTTTATCAGTATTAGGCATAGCTTAATCTATAACTATTGAAAAAAGAATATGTACTACTAAAATAAAATTCAATTATTAATATCACTTAGGTTTGGGGGTAAGGAATTTTGTTACTAAAATAGGGGCATGGCCGCTATAGCGGAAAATTTGACCGTTGTGTTTTAACTTTTAAAGCCTTTTGCCATTGCCCTCCGTCGCGTTCCAAATTAGCATTTTCCGCGTCGTCTTTGCTTTCGCTGTAGTATGTCTAGCTGTCGGAGTGCCGCGATATTGCTGCAAAGGCGTGCGAAACGCTATCACGCAGCTGCACAGCTGTTTCACTGGTCAGATCCTGAGCCTCGTGAATTGTCAGCATTTTCGAGTCAGCTTCTCTTCCCTATCCTTGGCTGATGAGAGATTCTTTCTCCTCCTGGGTTAGCGAAGTAAAGAGTGTAACTAAGATGTATCGGCACTGGTATAATCTTGGTCGTAGCACGTAGGCGACGTCCATAAAAATTCTTTGGGTATGTAAGAGATTCTTATTGATGAATATTTGTGGCGGTCTGCAGTACAACATTTCGATGAGGACCTGCCTGTCTATATAGAATAACTGGTCCAATTAACAGAATTTCTTCGACTCCGAAGTTTCTGCCTGCCATCATTATCGCTCCAAAGTAGTTTATTTAAGCTTCGTCAACTATCTGATTCTCCTCGTGCTACATTTACCAGCATTGAACCCACTAAGGGTTGATTTTAACCAAATTCAATATACATTCCCACAACCTCTCTTGAATTTCGTTGGCTGCTTCCGTTGTATATGTGACGACTGTATCTCTATCTAGATAAAATTTTACCACTATCCACGTTGTCTTGCCACACCCGGTAACACCATTAACCCACATCATCTTAGGCACCATCCACCAAGTGAATATTGTAGTTTTGTTATTTATTAATTTCTACTAGTTTTCAGTATAGTTTAGTTGCGTAGAAGAAGTGCTCTAAAATAATGTTTGAGCTAAGATAAGGATTTATGGTTGGATACGGATTTATTTGATGATTAGATAAGGATTTATTTGAGCTAAAAGCATATTTATTTAAGCCTAATTCAATACAATTAATTCATGGTTTATTTTTTTCTTTACTTTACAATTATCACAGCTCTGTTTGATCAATTAGTGCGCGCTTTACCAACTTTATTACTAACTTAAATTAAATGATCTTTAATTAAATAAAGTTAGAAGTAGTTAGTTATCGTAACGGTTAATTGAAGATGTAAGAATTGATTATAATTATAACTTCTTGAGTTCGTTTTGGTATTAAACTTATATTTTTAATCTTATTAAGAGTAAATCAATAAATTATATTGAATTTATACAATATAAGTGTTATAAAACAATTAAAATTTAAGCGCTGCTTATATATATCTCGTAGTAATTACGAGGTTAATTAATTTAATAATGAATGATTGTTGAGAGCATGTGTAACTATATAAACATTTATATATATGCACTTTACATCAATTACATATATTTCTACGTGAAATAAAATTAAATCGATACGCCTGTCTTTGTAAATATGTTTTATTGCTTTAATATGGTAAGATAGATCAATAAATTGTGAGTCAAGTTTGTTACAAGTGATTGGTAAACTTTTCATTTACATATATGTTTGTAATAAACACATACTAATGTGCTTTTTATAATATATACATTGTATTTACTAAGCTCCAAACAAAGTTCCGTCATTAGACAAGCAATGCCTCAACTTTGGTGGAAAGTGGGAATAGAACCGAATTTCTTAACACTAGGTTTCCAGGTTAACTCTGCCTACCCTCCAAGTGCGGGATACAGACTGAAGCTGAATGTAATTACTATTTTTAAAATGTTAATGCACACATGTTAAATAAAAATACTTATATAAAAAATATTTCGACGTAGCTTGATGAGAACGTATGGCTTAGTGGTTAAAGCGCTTGGACAACTTTCAAGAGGCGCTGGTTAAATTCCCGCTATGTTAATATTTTTATACGTTTTCTTAAGTAAATATACAGATTCTATGTCACTGTGATTAACTTTAATCAAGTCATGATCTAAAAGCTATGATGTATCCATAATGTTCTCAAACATTAATATTTAATTAAAACTAGATTAACATATTATTTGTAATTATATATTACAGTCATGAAATCATGCATCTTGATTGTAAAATATCAGTGATATTTCTTAAATATTGTCAAGGCGTGAAAAATTCATAAACTTATGTTGTTGTCGCTATTTTTGACGTGAGTTAGCTTGAGCAGAAATAGAAATATTTTCCTCGACATTTTCTTCTTAAGGGGTTCGATGTGTCAAAATATTTTTAACCTATCCTAGGTGAAAATAATTTGCAAGAATATTTTAATTTGCAAGAATATTAAAAAACTTTTAAATTTATTTATTGATATGACGAATGAGATTATTGTCAATATTAATATTAAGCTTGGTCAAATGAACGCTACAGTAATATCTAACCTAAGCAGAATTTAATTTTACATAAAAAAAATCCCTTTCGTGTATAAGACAAGACATTCGTATATAAGATATGTAATTTGGTTGGTATTTTGTTTTATTCTAAAATAGTAAAATTTGACTTATTTAATAAACTATGTAAAATTAAACTATTATATTTAAAATAATTAAATACAAATCTTACCTGTAATATTGTGGGTAACGTGTGCTTGTGATATTGTTCAATCATTGCATTTGTAGCGGTCAGTTGCTGCACGTAATTGTTATGGGAATCGTAGTACGTGGCGAGATTCGTCGGATTCGAGTTGTTGCAGTAATTGAGAAATGCATTACGATAATCCGAACGACTCTGAAATAATAAATTTAAAATTCTAAAATTTGTGTACAACAATATTACACATATAACAAAATATTTGCAAATATCTCATAATTGTAGAGATATTTGATAACTTTAACGTTAATATATATATATATATATATATATATATATATATATATATATATATATATATATATATATATATATATATATATATATATATATATATATATATATATATATATATATATATATATATATATATATATATATCGAACACTTTACAGACTACTGTAAAGTGTTCGATAGATCGAGTTCCCAAAAATTTATAATATTGTATAAATATAATAAAACTGGTTAAAATAGTTTCTTTTAAAAAGACGATTACTGTCCCTCTATTTTCAATTGAGTAGATAGATTCAATTCATTTGAAAATAGATTTAATTTATAGCATCTTACTGAGCAATTTATTGTATTAGTAGGATATAAAACCTTTACTAACTTGAATAATAAAGTTCCATTAACCTTATTAAATATGTTTACAGCAATATTATAAATGGAGAGAGTGTAATAAATAAATATTATTGTCTCTCTTTCTATACTATAATCAAACAGAAAAAATGTTGATTTATACAATATTATAAGAAAAACCTAGTCAGGCTAATAATAAAACATGAATCATCGTCGTTTCAGTTTAATTATTCGTCTCTCCCCCTGTTCGTTCGTCTATTTGTTCGACTGGTACAATGACGAAATTAGGTTATTAGTGACAATTTCCGGTACAAATAAAGAAAAAGATCCGAAAAATACATTTTTAGTAATTCATATAAAAGTTTATTTCACACAAAATGAGTACGCCTGAAAAAAAATCCATCACTAACATCTTCCATAAGTTGTACTTTCCATAGGTAATATCACTCTCTCACTCAACTTTACGCAGTATCCCGCACATGACAGGGTAGGCAGAGGAAACTTGGGAACCTAGTGTTAAGATACTCCGTTCCACTATCGTTCCCCACTTTCCAATGAATTTAAGGTATTGCGTGTTGAGTGGCGGAACTCAACGCTGCGTTTTGCCTTGTACCAGAAAACACTAAATATTTAAAATGACAATATTAAATACTTCATTTCCTCGAGTGGGGATCGAACCGATAACCTATCTGTTTCAGACTCATGCTTGTGGCGCTGCGTCACGAAGGGCCTTAGGTAATATCAGCCAAAAAAGGGGTTGATTAATGGCTGTGGGGATGATTATGGATTCGCAAATGGGAAATAAAAAATATATGTTTTTCTGTTGACCACTAACTACTCACAGTAATGAATGTATATTAACGACTCAGAATTTACTTTTATTGGAACGAAAATTTTAAGATTAAATTTAAATAATAAAATTTTATTTTTTTCATATTGTTTTTTATATACAGCATAAAAAGTATTATATTATACATTTATGACTACTATTTCTAGGTACTAAAGTTGTTTAAGATTTTACATGCTAATTAAATGGCCATTGATGTCACGGAACGTACTAATAGTAACCACAAGCTTGATTGCCTTTTGCAAAGTGAACATCGAGCTTAGAATTTCGTAGTGTACGTATGTTATGTTACTTCATGTCAACAAATAATCTAATATTAAACACTTTTTTTATACCATATAAGGCTGTATTTACTTATTTTACACCATAAATAAAAAAATAGATATTAAATAGAGAATTGTTAAACTCAAAGAAGATTCTTTCTCAAAGAGACTGTAACAACACAATTTAAGTACAACAGATAATAAGAGAATAAGCTTAAAGAAAAATGTATTGCTTAGTAAGACATGTTTTATAAAAGAATAAACAATATCGTGGTTTCACTAGCAACTGACTTCCCTTTGTAAAGAATAGCTCAAGTAAAAAATAACATATGATTTTTTTACTGAGGAAATTAATTTAAGAATAAATTAGAATTATAATATTTTGCTTTTTTTATACAATGGTGAAATATTGAAACATATCCTCGAAGATATGTTAATAATAGTATTGGTCATAGGACTTTTTTTAATTTGTAATTATGTCTAACTGATAAAATAAGAACTTTAAAAAAATATATAAATATTAAAATTTGTTGAACTAGAGAAATATAATAGTAGTACAAGTGCGCGAATGTAAACAATGATTGTAAGTTTGATTTTCACTCGGGAGAATGAAATATTGAATATTTTTATTTCCTTGGTAATCCGGGAAAAGCTAGGGTTTAGCTGCATGTTCAAATGGAAATAATTATTTAAATATATATTAGCATTTCTTCATATAATCCGATCCAGGTTTTCAGATTAACGCGGTTTTTTAATAATTAATATAATAATGTAGATAATAATTATATATTCAGCGTCCGCCGTCCGCGTCCTCAATCAACGCTCGATGCAACAATAACTCTGTTCTCATATATGAAAACTACAAATCTTCGGAAATATCCATCCACGTCCATTCCATTCATCTAGTCACGCAAATTTTGATCTATATAAAAGGCACAACGTATCTGAATAATTTAATTAATTAAATAAAAACATCTTTATGTTTTTATATACTTTCTAAATCATAAAATTGGTTACTGTGGGTGTCCTAAGGAGATAGATATGTGATTTTGCGGAATTGTTTTTAGAACTTGATTTAAGGTCAACAATTCTTACAAATACAATTTTGGCGTAGCCAAAAACATAAAAGGTCAAGTGCCTTAACGTAATAGGAGTAACAATCCAATAAATTATTTATTCCCTAACAGATGATTTAATTTCACAATTCTCTATTTAATTTCACAATTCTCTATTTAATTTCACAATTCTCTATTTAATTTCACAATTCTCTATTTAATTTAACAATTCTCTATTTAATTTCACAATTCTCTATTTATTTTCACAATTCTTTAAACATTGATTAAAAATTTGTTCTTGCGTTACTAATAGGATGGACAATTGTTATTTACTATCGGATGTACGGTTCTCACCAAAGTTTATTTGGCAACCATTTTCTACGTAGTTCCTGCCTGTCGTGGCGTATGGGCACCAGCGTGCGACTGTAAACGCGACACGTGGTCGGCTCGAACTCCTCTGGAGGAAATTAAATATTTAATATTTTAATTTCTACTCTCTGATTATTGAGCAAAGCTCCACCACACAACACGCAGACCTCAAATTTAGCGGAAAGTGGGGCATATTCTCCCATGTCCCCTTTGCCTACCCTATCATATGCGGAATACACACAATAAATACATACAAAAAATCGCTTCTCTCATTAGCAAGGAGCTAAACGCCGCAATTCGCCTTGTTACCAGAATGAAGAAATGAAACAATTACATATTTAGGTGTATTTAGTATACTATCAAAACCGACCAATTATCCATTCGTCGGTTTTGATGCTTATCTAAATTGCTATATACTCTTAAACAATCGTTATATAGGTCTTTTAAAATGTTGTTTGATTTCATTAGTCGTTAGTAGTAGTTATCGTATTTAATAGAAAAGTTGAGTATATATGAACTGTCATATACATATAAGTGTATCTGGTAGGTAAACGCACGTTAAATGTGGTTGTGTGTTATCCACCGTAGGCTTATTTCCTCTATCTATCAGTGTAAGTCCCATAAAAATCGGTTAACAAGATTAGCCGGGGCAAAATGAAAGATAAGAAAATTGTTTGCTTGTGTCATACTATCGTGTAAATAATGACGAATATTTAAAAATCACAAACAGAGATTTTATTTATTTGCAATAGATTAGCGATCCAATCGCGGCTTCGCTTGCTTAAGCTTATTGTGAGATTTTAAAGCGTTATATAAATAATAGTGTTGTTTTGATATACACTCCAGTTCTATTACTGTTAAGTTTCATTTAATTTTGTTCTATAGCTATTGCGTAAAAGATCAACAACCCATCTATGTTCACAAGATTTTACGTTTATACAATATATATGTAATATAGTAGGATACATTTTATTTAAAAATGTACTTGAACTATCAATTTTCAAATAATTGTTAATTTGGTAGTTTATACATCTACTAAAATTAAATTTAAAAATTTTTCACGCTTTTTAAATTTAAGTTTGGTATTTTATGTCCTAAGTGTGAAATAAAACTTTAAAAAATAGTAAAAATTTATACATCTTTAATTTAATGAACTTGCATTTCTGCTATCTCTTATATTAAACGATCTAGCAAAACTAGTGACGTAGCGAAATTAAGCATTTTCATAATCAGATCAGTAGGAACATTTGTATTATTTGCTGATGAATGAAGTGTGAAAGTGAAAAATTATCTTGTTTTCCACTTCAGGAAAATTATGTGTTCAGTGAAATTCGAAAAACAAAAATAAACTATTTTGCAGAGTGGAAATTGCATCAACATCGTATATTAAATATAGTAGCGTAGACAGACAGACTTTTACTAGTTACTCTACAATGATACATAAATTTACATTGCATATTTTACAATACTAATATAAACTGATTGACCGTTTTACAATAGGTACAATAGAAATATTTTCATTTAAATTTGAGGCCTGTCGTGGCGTAGGGGCACAAGCATGTGACTGTAAACGACAGGTTTAGGGTTCGATCCTCGATCCCCCTTGAGGAAATTAATTATTTAATATTTTATTTAATATTTAAATATTTTTTTTTTTTTTTTTTCATTTTTTCAAGAGCACGGTGTTGAGTTCCACCACTTAATACGCGATGCCTCAAATTCGGTGGAAAGTGAAGAACGGAAGTGGAACGGAGTTCTTAACACTGGGTTTCTAAGTGTCCTCTGCCTACCCTGCCATATGCTGGATACAACGTGCAGCTGAAAAAAAAGAGAGCACCAAAATTTAATCCAGTAAACTTTTAATAAAAAAAACCCTTTGTTAAAAAAAATCGCTTCTCTCATTAGCAAAGCTTTGTTATGTAAATGTAACTCAAACACGAATTTGTAACAACTTTTAACGATTTTCGCTGAGTGGCTGACGTAATTACTGAAGTCTATTTGAACGAGCGGTTACTTTCTTATGATGCCTGATAAAAATATTGTAGGAAAGTACTGATCGTTATAGATTCGTGGATGAGGTTGTGAGACAAATATTGATTATAATGAAATCATGAAAACTCAATTCTGTATGTATATAAAAATTATAAAATAAATGTTGATTAATATATAAAATATAAAATCGATCAAATGTGAGACTAGCGTACTGAATGTTGCATGACGATTTCAAGATTTTTAATGAATGGTAAATACAATTAACAAAAGTTGACAAACTTAGGTTTGTGTGAGGTAGTTTTTAACTGTGAAATAAAGGAGAATAAAAAAATCTTATACATTAATAATTAGGAATTAATATTATTACAAGATGTAAGTAGACCTGAAACGTACTAAATTAATATTAGCAGTAAGAGGATTTGATTTTCAACGAAGTCTTTTGTAATATTGTGTTTCGTATTTACGCATTGAGCCTCTTTAAGGAAGTTACAATGGTATTTGTTATAAATTAGATCACATATAAAAAAGTTGTCTATATTATTAAAAATTGTAGCAGTATTAGGACCTTTTAAGGCTGGCTATATAACTAGTTTATTTAATAATGTGTATGCATAAACGATATCGCTGAAGAACCAATACTTACTCGGTACGGTATAAATGGTAAAGTAATGCTTGGTAAAGTATACTTGCTTATATTGTTCGAAAATTGGCAACACCTACTTTACCAGATAGCTTTGTAAAACTTATAATGAACTATGTACAAACTAGTTACAAGGATTGATATAAAGATAAAAGAGTTATCTAGAATTTTATGACAAAAATAATATTAATAAAGAGGATAATTTAGATTTGGAAGAAATTAAAAATTTACAAATTTTAAGAAATTGTCACCTCACATTAGCGTACATACGTAACTGTACCCACAACAGGTTTTAGGTCCGATTCCCACTCGAGGAAATAAATAATTAAATATTTTTATGCTTTCCTTCTGGTAACGATTTTGTCTCGTTACCAGAAAGAATCTCATTAAAAATCTCGAGCGCGGAGTTGAGTTACGCCACTTCATACGCCATTGCGTTTGTCATTGAGGCCTGGCCTCGTGCAGGGGCGTAGTGTGACTGTAAACGCACTGGTTGTGAGTTTGGTCCCCTCTCGAGGAAATAATAATAAAATATTTAATATTCAATTTAAATATTTAATGTTTTTATTTCTTCACTATTGTAACCAGACAAAACTCCACGTTGAGTTACACCACTCAACACGCTATGCCTTAAATTCGGCGGAAAATGGGAAACCGAACGGAGTGTCATAATGCAAGTTCCCTCTGCCTGCCCTGTCATGTGCAGGATACAGTGTCAATCTGAGAGTGAGTGAATTTCCTAACCTGATTGACGGAATATTGAATAAAGCTAAATAAAATAGAAAAATATGCAATACTTCCTATAAATATCGGTTTTTTGAAGTTTTGTTTCCAACAAAGATATTTTTTTATCAATGGATGCAGGAAAACATACTTGTTAGTTAACAATAGCTGTTCTAGTTATGGAAAAATGAGATTTATTCCAATGTTGTGTTGCAATGAAATTACGAAGTGGCATTACAATACAATCATACGATACTGAAGGAGACTTTTGTCCAATACCTACTCTATACTTGGTTTAAGGTATTGATAAAAATACACTTGACATAAAAAAAATGTTGAAAAGTACTTGTATTTACTTGTTTTATCTTTCACTACACTTTTTTTTTGGATAAGATAGGGCAAACGAGCGTACGGGTCACCTGATGGTAGGTGATAACCGCCGCCCACGGCCCCGTGTTACTACAGAACACAAGAATAGAAAATAGTTGACAAAATAAAACACTTTTGTACCTTATATTACACTTAATTTAAAGGTACTACTTATGTAATAGTTTCCATTATGTCCCTGTCAAATAATATCAATAATATATAAAAAACAAAAAGATACCTACTTAGAAAGAAGGTTGAAGATCTCTTTATTATCGAGAATAAAAAAAAAAGTTCAATATATATATATATATATATATATATATATATATATATATATATATATATATATATATATATATATATATATATATATATATATATATATATATATATATATATATATATATATATATATATATATATATATATATATATTAATGGGTATATATATAATGTCTACGAACTGTAGGCACTGCAGATAATTATTGCAGTAATATTTAACTTGTGTCAGGCTTTTTGAAAAATAAATCTTACCTTGTTTAACTGATCATCCGCCTTTCCGAGTACAACTTCACAGCCCTCACGATGCGCAAAGAGTTTTCTCGCTTGCACTTTCATATGAAAGGTTTTTTCTATGAGAGGTGTGGCTACTACCCTCTCCAGAGAAGAGGCTGCGTTGTTATATCCCACTACATCCGCCTCTACCTCCTGAAGTAGTGTTTCCCAAGTATGGAATAGGGAAGACGGACAACTTGCCCTGTGGATGAAAGTTAGTCATAATCAGCAAACGTTAAGCATTTAGCGAATATGGTTTAAACTCGCAAAGGTCATATTGAAAAATTGATTCAGGTAGTATTGGGCTCTAAAAATTATTGATATAGTTTAAATTGTATTTAATGCGTATATACATTTATAAAATTATTATAAAATTAAAAAAAATCTGTGCAGTGCGAGTTGGACTTGTCCACAGAGTATCGCACGTTACTAATTTTAATGTTCAATTGTAGGTCAATAGAAGTACAAGACATAAAAGCTGACACACAATATTACTGAGATATAATTTATCTGTACTAAAAGCGAACAGTAAAAAAATTTTGGTCAAATGTAGAATAATTGGAACTACAACTATCAAGAGCACTTCAAATAAAAATAAGGCGGTCTGCTTTAGTTTTATATCAAATTAAGACAAAATTTAATTTATAATAGTTTTTGTTTATAGATCAATAGAGTACTCTAGAATAAGCTTTAATTGCGCGTCAAATTTCATATAATGTACGGATAAATATAAGCAAAAAAAGCAAAATTGGTATATTTTAATTGTGTTGACTTAGAAGATAAAGTCAACAAGCCATTTAGACGTTAAATTTGTGTCGTCTAATTGTACACCTTTGATAACAATTTCAACTTGATATCTTTTCGACGACGGAGACATATATAAAAAAGACAAATATATAGACGGACGGTAATGCGATCTTATAAATATTTACTTTTATCTTTTGCAATACGAAATGCTAGTCTTTTTGCTTATACTTATTAAAATTAATTATATTATAAAAAAGTAATTATATTTAAAGAAGATATATTAAATAAAATCATCTAGGGAAATTTTATTAATGTAATAGGGCCCAAAATAGTAATTCTCTAAATTTTGGTCTATTTATGAGTTTAACTGTTTGTCGGTATACGTTTTTACATATGCGGTAAACGGCTCTAAAACGGCTTACAATTCAAACGTAGTTTTGACTATTATATTTTGGCCACCTTTCCTCAACAATTAGTGTTTCTTTTATTTTAATCAGTTATTATATATAAACATTAAAAACAAATTATGTCAATAAAATATATTTAATTAGACAACATTGCTGTAAAATTTTGATGCACTTAGCTGAGTTTACAATTTATTTGACATTGTCTTGAAAGTGATAATACTATTAGAATACGAAAGTAATTGAGATTAGTAAATAAAAGAGTCTAATCGAAACGGGCAAAGCCGTGAGCGGGTCGCCAGTTTATTAATAAATTAGTTAAGTATGTTATTCTCGTAGTCTGCATAATTTATAAAATAGAATGTTGACAGTATGTTAAAAGCTTTCAACTTAATGGAATTGGCCATATTATGTAAAAGTTCTTACGTTCAATAATAAACTGGCATTTTGCTACTTTCAGACCAAAGAATGCATAAATATATAAAGGTTTTAGCACCATTTCTTTCATCTGTTCCTTTAACAGATATCTGTAATTGTAGATACATACTTTGTTCATTTTATAACTAATTAAAATAAAACAAACACTAATTGTTGAGGAAAGTTATCAAAACATATTAGTGAAAACTGCATTTAATTCGATAGCCGTTTCGAAGTATACCGTGTAAAAACGTATACTGACAAACAGATAAACCTACAATTAGACCAAAATAAAAAAAAAAATACTATTTTGGGCCCTAATACATTAATAAAGGTTCCCTATATGATTTTATTTCATATGTCTTCTTTAAACATATTTAAAATATAATTACTTTTTAAATTTGTGTTCACAAATATACACAAAAAAACTTTAGGGATATGTATATATGTTATAAGTTGCGTTGGAAAATAAAATAATAATAAAAGAGAGGTATTTACTGGAAAAGGATTTCAATATTTTTTCAGCCGGCATAAAGCTTTTAACTTAGTTAAATTTGACGGCAATCGCTTAATGAAAAATAGATAAAAATGAGGTCGCGGTGTTACTAAAAGTGTTTTGTAGTTACTTAGACTTAAAAGCTTTATAAAGTAAACAAACATACAGAAGGCAGGGATGAACGCTCATATATATATATTCTTCTATTCTTATTTAATATAGGGACAGAAAAATATATAGTATCTATATATCTCGTGTTAAACTGCACATCACTCAATAGTTTACAAAATGTTCAAAATCAATTATTTTAGAGGGGCTTTTGTCTATAGCAAATTTATTTGAAATCAAGAGCTTCCAAACAATTAAGGTCAAGCGGTCTCTTAATAAATTTTTTACTCAAAAAGGTATTTTGACTGATTGATATTATTTTAATTAAAGTGTTCTTGTAAATAAAATATTACTATTTTTTATAATGAAATATATATATTACTACCTTATATATTCATACAGCATTAGCAATCGTTGCGGACCGCAGTATTAAACTTTTGCTGACCTACTTGATCGTGCAAATACATAAAGTAAACATTTCTACCTCTAAAATGAATGCAAAATTAATTAAGTTTGCTAAAGAGGTGGATACTGCCTGTTGTTATAACCTCTAATGATACATTAGTAATATGTAAAGGTAATAATATAAATTCTTTCTATTCTTTCTGTCATCTAGTCTATAGACTTTCATTATATAAACGTATTTTAATATCAGAGCCACATATAAACGCTGCTCTTTTCTTATTATAATACGCTCAAATTAAAAGCTGGTTAAGTGGGAGTTACACTCGCCCACCGAAGGTTCTGTATCAAATTTAGGTCTGTTGATCAACGACGACTGTTGGTACAACTTACATAAGTTCATTAAAATTATCTACAAGTGTAAGTTTTTTCGATGAAACACCATTTTTTTTTACTTTTTGGATTTTTATTTTATTTGTATTGTAAGTTCTTATTTCGTGCCAAATTTTATAAATATAGGTCCTCGGAAATTTCATATTTTTTGAATACGTTGATGTTTTTGAAGTTTGATTTTTTCGGTGCCAAAGGACCATAAGTCTAAATATTATATATTAATTTTAGCTTGGTACGTCCACATAATCTTGAATTGAATTACCTTGACAGATGAATAGACGGACAATTTTTAACTTTCGAAGTAGGGAACCCTAAAACCTGATTTAGATTGAACTATTGACTTTAAATTAGATGATTTTATTTGGACATTATCATTAAAGACTTAATCGTGAAAAAAATAAAAAAAACCCTTGTGTTATGAATTCCCTTCGATCTTGGTACAAAGCTTGTCGTTGAATTCCATCACCAAGTATGCAATAGCTCAAACTCGGGCGACAAAATATCAAACGAAGTAATCAGACATTAGACTGTCTCTACCTACACTACTGTGTGTAGAATATAAAAACATAATTTAAAACATATCACATATTTATATTTTATTGTTTAATTTTAAATAAAAAAGGTTTTCAACAATTATTGGTGTATGTTAAATTTTAATTAAGTTTATAAAAAATATCAATATTTGTAAAGCGTTAATTTTAATATACTTACGTAAAACTGGATACCAGTTAATTTGTTTACTATTTCCTAGCGACGTTGAAATATCTTTGTATCTTGAGAAATGTCTGTCATTTAGATGGGGGTTCCGGTCTACCCTTTGTTCCGGAAATATTTCTTTCTTTATCAGGTCATCAACTCTTAAGACTCTCGCACTCGCATTTAGTAAAGGCAGAGAAAACGTTATAAGACATTATTTTATTCCTTTATATTTATAATTTGCTGTATTAGTTTAGCTTAGTTAGGCAAACTTTTCTTCGTTCGTTTTAAGTAAGTATATTGAGAAGATGACTTTCCATAAATCGAATCGGACACGAATTTATAAACAAACGTTTTAAAGTAGCATAGGTATCGTTCTCAAGGCATTTCTTATCACATTAGTAAATTTTAAAAAAATACGTTGATATACTGATACAATTACGATTCAGTAAGAAATCTATGACGGGGCAGATTACTCCAGAAAATAGCAAAAAATTGTTTTATTTAATTATTTTTTAAAAAGCAACAAAAGCGTAAGTTACTTTTAAAAATAACATAAAACATGAGGCAGTTTAAACTAATCACGCGACGCGAAGTCGTTTAATGAAGGTCCATTAGGCCAACCTAGTTATTTTCACTATCATCTATTCACATCTATGAAACTGTCGTGTACTTTTGACAGTGCTCATTTTATCTGATAAAAAATAATTATAATTTCACATTTGAAGTAAAAACTTAGTATTATCCTTTATTTTTATTTATATATTTTGAACATTAACGAATATACATATGTACAAGCTATATAATTTCTTCTTACAATTCAATATCAAATAGTTTAAATCAGCACAGAAAGGAGGAATAGAGCAAAAAACAAAAGTGACGAAAACCTTTTACACACCATAAGAGTTAGAATGTCAGGGTTGGCCGACGTTCTAGTAGAAATTAATCACCTCAACCGCCGAAGGGTAACGTCCGGGATGCTACTGATGAAACTAAATTACCTTACTCGGGAAATAGGCCCCAGCCTATTAGGAGGCGCAAGTCGTCTTTTGATTACACTAATTATTTCTTCGAGAATAATCTAACTGTAATTTGTAATTAAAAACAGTTATACATTTTGCAGTAATACGTAATTTAAAAAAATATTCAATTCAGAATTGCATAAGAAAGTTTAATCAAACTAAATATGTCCGTCCTAACCGAAACAGATCACATAAATTGGTACCAGTCCACATATTTACAAACAATATTTATTTTTAAAAGAAAGCCTTGTTCACATCAAAATCAATAGAATTCTTGGAAATATTCAAATTATAATGCCACCCTTTTTGCGAAGGACCTAATAAAATGTCGATTCAAATATTCTTTTAACATATTCTCTTATAAATTCTGAACATGAACAGTATTAAAGTATTATATTGAGCGGAAAATAAAATTACGTTATTTACGCTGTCCTTAAAAAGATAAAGATCGAAGGTTGGGAAAAGGGTCAATAAAACGGATTTAACCCTCGTAACCACTCTGTTTGCCTTGTTGCAAATTATAAAACTTTTATATAACATCGTTCATATTTCATTGTTCCAGAAACAATAATTATACAAATATACGTATATTCTATTTTCTATTCGGTGTAAAAGTACACTATAAAAGTGGTAGCCGGTATAAGTTTTCGTTTGTTCTACTATTCAAAGGTACAGTCATCTATTTAAAGTAATAATATTTCAAATTTAAGAAAAAAGAACACAAAACCAATCAAGTGCGAGTGGGACCCCCATCGAGGGTTCCTTATCAATGTTAGTATAGTTGGTCAGCGGAAACTACTTGTAATAAAACTTGACCAATTTAAGTTTGCGAACATATGGACTCATTTTGTATTAAATGAAATACAACTATAAGCTTTTAATAGGATACTCTATTCTGGAAAATAAAAATATAAATTCAATTTATTGGATTATTTCTATTTCAATTTCTCATTACTTGTCAAATTATATAATTGTAGGTATACGAGAAATATAGTATAAGTCTGATTACACGACTAAGTTCATATAAAATGTAGCAAAAATAATGCTTTAACGCTGGTCTTATATTAATTTATTTATGTACTTAATTCTGGAATTTCATTGTTGCTCCCTGAATTAAATGCTTGATTTTGATTTCTAAAGGAATATAGACTTTAATTTTTTATATTAATCTCAGCTTGATACCTCCACTTCAACTTAACGTAAATGGTGTTGATAGACAACCAAATGATTCTATTATAAAAAAGTACTGTTTTTATCTTTTTGAGGTAATTTCGTACCTTCCAAATAGCATTTTATTACATTGTTTTTTATATAAAGTTACTAATGCTTTTCAAGGTTAAATTTTCTAGTCTTGAATTATACAAGTATATGAATATATGTTTTTATTGTAAAATATTAAATACATATTAGCCGTGTGATTCCGGCTTAGAATAGGATCACCCTGGTACTGATGGTGTCGTAAAAGGCGACTAAAGTGCGTGGGGTAGAATCACGTTATCAGTAATGGCAACACGCATGGGCAGACTCGACCGGATCATTACCACCCCCGGCATTTAAAACCGGCGTTAAGTAGTAGCTTCGGACACTGCGTTTCGCATTGGGTAATGCCGGGCCCCGGTGCCCATCCCCATCCCCAATCCCTCTCTAGAATATGAAAGCGGCACTAAAGAAGAATTTACCCCAGGAGGGTACCAGCATCTCTGGTGCTGGAGAATCCCTCCCTGAGTCTTTAACCTCAGGCTGCCCGTCGAATTCTGGGGAGGGCACAGTACCGCGCACTACACAAGGCAAACGAGGCGTACGCTCCACGGCAGCCCCTGCCACTCTTAACGTGGAATTTTCCAATATCAGGGGACTACACTCAAACCTGAATGCCGTCCACCACCATCTTGAGACAGCACGGCCGGCCTTGTTATTTCTGACGGAGACCCAGATTACCCGACCGAGCGACACAGCCTATCTTCAATACCCCGGCTACAAAATAGAACATAATTTCATACCTCATGCCGGGGTTGCTGTGTATGTGAGGGAGGACCTGAGTTTCCGTCGTCTTGTCAATTTTGAAGGTCGGGACCTGTCCACCATCTGGCTCCGTGTGGACATGGACGATCGTGTCCGAATCTACGCATGCCTGTATAGGTCCCACAGTGGTAATGCAGAAACGGATCGGCTCATGGAGCACATGCAATCGGCTATTGACGATGCGCTCTCACAGATGCCCACCGCAGAGGTCGTGATACTTGGCGATTTTAATGCGCATAATGCCAGTTGGCTTGGGTCACGCACCACTGACCACGCGGGGAGGGCTGTATTTGACTTTGCTATGGCGAATGGATTGTCCCAATTGGTTGAGTCGCCTACGCGAATCCCGGACGCGGACAACCACAACGCCTCTTTATTGGACCTTCTGCTGACTTCACACCCAGAACAGTACCAGGTTGTCGTCGATCCCCCCCTAGGGTCTTCAGACCACTGCCTGGTACGGAGTGCTGTGCCCATTAACCGCGTCAGTCGCAGAACACCAGCGACTCGTCGCGTCTGGCACTACAAGTCAGCAGATTGGGATGGGATGCGTACGATTTACTCATCTTATCCCTGGGGGCCGGTTTTCTTCTCTTCTGATGATCCTAGTGCTAGTGCCGCTGCTGTCGCCGACGTGGTTCTGCAGGGTATGGAACTTTACATTCCTAGCTCTGTAGTGCCAATCGGTGGCAAGTCACAGCCTTGGTTTGATACGTCGTGCAAACTTGCAGCTTCTGGCAAGCGCGAGGCATATCGAATCTGGGCCAAGGCACTTGCCACTAAGGATCCGAAGGTGAAAACCTTAAAAAGAAAGTACAACCGTGCCTCTAGGTACTTTAAGTGGCAAATTGCCAGAGCAACGTCCGAGCACATCGCTAAAATCGGCCAGAAGCTTGAGAGCTATCTGTCCGGATCTCGACAGTTTTGGGCCCTCTCAAAGGCTGCGCTTGGCAAATTTAGCCGGCCATCGCTTCCGCCGCTACGCACAGAAAATGACATCCTGGTCCATACGGCGAAAGAGAAAGCCGATCTCCTGGGCGCTCTCTTTGCCTCAAACTCGACTATGGATGACCGAGGAACAACGCCGCCGACCATCCCGCGGTGTCAGAGCTCAATGCCTGACATTAAATTTAGTCAGAAAGCTATTAGGCGAGCTCTGTCTTCCTTGGACATCCACAAGTCGAGTGGGCCAGATGGCATTTCTCCTCTTGTGCTCCGTTCTTGTGCTCCTGAGCTGACACCGGTGCTAACGCGTCTATTTCGGCACTCTTACTCAGTTGGCGTAGTCCCAGATTCGTGGAAGAGCGCTCTTATCCACCCGATTCCGAAAAAAGGCGATGGTGCCGATCCAACTAACTACAGGCCTATTGCTATTACCTCCATGCTCTCAAAAATTATGGAGAGCATAATTAATAGCCAGCTCTTGGTTTACCTGGAGGATCACCGATTGATTAACGACCGCCAATTTGGCTTTCGTCGGGGTCGCTCAACCGGTGATCTTCTGGTTTACCTAACCCACCGCTGGGCTGCGGCTATTGATAGCAAGGGAGAGGGCCTGGCAGTTAGTTTGGACATGGCAAAGGCCTTCGATCGTGTGTGGCACGGAGCGCTCCTTGCGAAACTTCCATCTTACGGGCTTCCCGAGAATTTATGCAAGTGGATTGCTAGCTTTCTCACTGGGCGCAGCATCAAGATCGCTGTCGACGGTTTTTGCTCCAAATACATGCCCGTGAACGCCGGCGTCCCCCAAGGCTGCGTGCTGTCCCCTACGCTATTTCTTCTGCATATCAATGACATGTTAGAGGACTCTAACATACATTGTTATGCAGATGATAGCACTGTGGACGCTGTATACTCCGGCCATGCAAGTCTTTCTCGGGAAAACGTCGACCAGTGCCGAAATCAACTTGTGTCCTGCGTCGAGGCATCCCTCGAGAATGTCTCCGCATGGGGTGAAAAGAACCTTGTTCACTTCAACCCCCAGAAGACACAAGTCTGCGCGTTAACCGCTAAAAAAAACCCATTTGTCGTATCACCAGTTTTCGGGAACACTCCCCTTAAAGCCGCGCCCTGTATCAGTATATTGGGTCTCAGCTTTTCGAACGACTGCCAGTATCGCGATCATCTGGAAAGCAAGGCCAAGTTGGCCTCGAAGAAACTGGGGGTCATCAGCAGAGCGAGACAGTATTTCACGCCAAAACACCGTTTAGCCCTGTATAGGGCCCAGGTGCGGCCTCATATGGAATACGGTTCTCACCTTTGGGCTGGTGCACCCCAGTATCAGCTTGAACCATTTGATCGCATACAACGTAGAGCCGTTCGAATCGTTGGGAACCCAGTGATCTGTGTGGGGCTTGATACTTTGGCTTTGCGTAGAGACGTATCCTCCCTGTGCGTTCTCTACCGCATTTATCACGGGGAGTGTTCTGGAGAACTGTTTGACTTGATACCTGCCGCCGAATTTTCCAACCGCACAGTACGTCACAAACTAAAGTACCATCCACATCATCTGGACACGTGGCATTCGACTACTGTGCGGTTTCGTAGGAATTTTCTTCCACGCGCCACACATCTGTGGAACGACCTACCCGCGGCAGTATTTCCAGGTCGATACGACATGGGTACCTTCAAAAAGCGCGTCTACCTCCACCTTAAAGGCCGGCAACGCCCTTGTAGCTCCCCTGGTGTTACACGGGGCCGTGGGCGACGGTGATCACTCACCATCAGGTGACCCGTACGCTCGTTTGCCTTGTCTTTTCCATAAAAAAAAAAATATTAAATACATGCCTCACTATAAATGTCTGTACGTATGACAATCAGTAAATGTCGTTATTGTTTATATGTTCCTAAAACATAAGTTCTTAAATATTTTTAGATTTCGTACGAATCCTCATGAACACGTACATGTTAATGGAAAACTGAAATTGTTCATTTTAATTCATACCAAGCTATGTTTTTTTTATTTATTTTTGTCGACGACAGGGATCACATCTGTCATGGATCACAAGCTCGTGAAGCGTTGGTATATAACTGATGAATTATATTGTATAAAAAATTGATAATTGTGCATTTATCCATTGTTTTTCAGTTGTGGCTATACCTACCTAGTTATAGCCCTCCATTTCATTATTAAAAACCATATAGATAGACATCTTGTTTTCTTTGCTTTTAAGAAGAAGTGATTAGTAGTAAAAAGTATTTTTACTATGTTTCAAAGTGTTATTCCACACTTAGGATAGAAAATACTAAACTTAAATTTAAAAAGCGTATAAAAATTTTGAACGAAGCAGGATTTGAACCTGCGGCTCTGGAAAACCGTTCCGGAACTTTGTTTCCGGAAATTTAAGTTTAGTAGTAAAAATTACTAAGTCCTTGTCGATAAATAGATAGAAATGGAAAATTATTTTTTTATTGTAACTAGAATAACCCTATATAGGTAAAACAGCGAGTATCTACTTAATATCTGAGTCAATATTTAATATCTGTTTGTGATTTCTAAATAAATATTTCTGTTCTAGTACTTATAGTTATTAGCTCGATACAAAAATATTTTTTAAAAATATTTTTTATAATTAAAATATTACTTGTATTTTTGTTTGTCCGTCAAAATACCACACATCAGTTAGTACAAATTAGATGTACATCCATATATGTCACTTCAGTCTACCCGTGACCACGGACTACTGTAACGTAATCGAACATCAGGTTTCCAAAAATGTGCAAATAACAATTTACGCGATTAATTAGGTGAGACTTGTTTTATTAAGAATTGTTTACTTTTTGTCGCACGGCTTCCTGAATGAGGTATTCTTGAGCTGAGCGTGTAAAGGAGAGCACGGAACAAGCGATAGAGAGGTACAAGCGGCGGATTTAATAGTTCTGCTTAGGAAGCATCGATCTCTTTTCCTTTTGTCCAAAATAATTATATTATTTATTTTGTTTGTCATAAATTGCAAATAGTCTCCAAATCTCTTAAATATTATTTTTATGAAATCTAATTCAAATACTTAAAGTACTGCTACTACAAATAGTTAGTGGAATTTTGTAACGGGTAATTTCTTATAAGTTCTGTAACATCCGACATTGTTTGAGTGTGTTTATTAAAGCTTTTGTTTATCCTTTATGTATATTTTAATATAGTTATATATAACAACATTTAACCATAAAAAAGAATTGTATTAGAGCTTGAATTCTTTTTCACAAGCCTTCTACTATTGCATAGTATTTTTTTATTTTAACATACAATCTCCTTCGTGTGTGCTCATTAAAACAAGATCTTGTCATTTTTTTATTTGTTGATCATGCTGAATGTCTATCAGATTGGCTCCAATATATTTCAAATACAAAAAGCAATAAAATTTTAAATAATTTTAAATTTAAAATATCGCACTTTGACTGTAACACAGACAATATTACTGAACGAAAAGTGGAGTAAAAAACTACCATAAAGTGCGACACTGTAAAGTTTCACATAAATTCGGTTAGGAACGCTCCGGTAAAGAGGAACACACACAGACCACACAAAGTTTTACATTTATAATTAGTATTATTAAGATTGGTAGGATAATTTCATTTACATATTTTAATAGCGTCTACTTATTATACATACAAATATTCAAAGGATCCCAAAGAATATATTAATAAATACAACGTGTATTTGTTCGAGAGGGCTGTTATTTATTAGATAAACACCCGGGAGGATAATAGGATAACGCTAGCTTACTTTGTTGATAGTTGATACAATGGGAATGCGATATGAGTGACACGCGTGTGTATGTTACGTTGAGAATACTTGAATTAGACATGTACACTTATAAACAAAAACAACACCACATGAATATAAGTTGATTATTTTGAAAATTTCATGAAAATTTGTTAGAGCTTGTCGTGGCGCAGAAGCCCAAGACTTAAGGTCCAAGACTGTCCTCACTCGAGAGAATGAAATATTCAATATTTTCAATCGTAGTGTATTCATATGATTTTATATAAAGTAATACATACGTATAACTACATAAATTTAAAGTTGAATTACAATGCAATGTGATAAGTGCTTGCTGTGAGGTATTTGTGGTAGGCACTTATACAATAATTTACCCTTTACATACCTCTGCATTTATATACTCAGTACCATACTAATATAAGCATAAATAAAAGTTTCATATAAAATATTATGAATAATTAATGACAACGTCGAAAGATTTTTCTAAAGATGGATGAATTTGTTATTATGAAGCATTTTGGTCATGTAGATTTTGTTTGATGAGCTACGATCTTTATACCTCGAGCTCGTACATAGCCTGAAATCAATAGATATTTTTCTAATTGAATAGATAATATTTTTACTCTCTATATATATATACCTATAAAAAAGGTAAAGGTATTATATTGTTCATAATTCATTTAAACATTTATTTTCAATGGATTTTGAAAAATTGAGCTAAATAAATATATTTCCAACGTTCTTATCTAGCTATGTACGTAGAAATTATTCTGGCTTCTTACAATTTATTTATGCTGTAACAAGTGTATAATAAATGAAATGAAGAATGAAAAATACTTTTTAGTACGCGTTAAAAGTCGTATAATTTTTACATGTTTACTAACTTTGAAATAGGCACGAGTGGATTATTCATCCTGGATCCTGTACACGGCAGGTTAAGCAGAGGGAATGTGGGACTACCTAGTTGTTAAGACACTCAGTTTCATTTCCTGGTTTCCGCCATACTTGAAGCATTACCTGTTGAATGGCGGAACTCAACATCGCGCTTTGCCTTTACCAGAGCAAAAAATGAAAATATAATATATTTTATTTTCTCAAGTAGTTATCGATCCCACAAATGTCAAGTTCGCAGTCACACGCTACATGCGTGTGACTGCGAAGTTGACATTTGTGCGATTCTCCTGCACCACGACAGGCCTTAACTTTAATCATGCTATATATAATTACGATTATTATAATATGTACGTATGACCTTATATATATATATATTAATAGCGCTTAATTCTATTACATATAAAATAACATTAATGTTAAACATGATACTTAATGAAAACAAAGTGAATTGTTTTTAAATCGTCAACTCAGGAAAGAAAAATATTTATTTAAAAAAAAAAATAAAAAAAATTTAAACGTATCGGGATTTGAGCCCATACCAAATCCCGCTACGTTCATTTTTTTATACATTTTCCAAATAATTATTCTAAAGTAAATGGTATAACTTTGTCAAAATCGTTATCTTCAATAACAGTCCACAGTAACATTAGTAGCAATTCTCAAGTGACGTAATTGACAGATGTTTTATTCAATCCGACGAAATTGAATTTGAGAAGAACAATAGTAGTAATTAATCTTACGAATAAGTTTGTTCTATAATAATGGTTTTTTGTCTTCATTGTCTACATTCAATCTTATTTGGTGTAACTTTACAGTTTTGAAACATTGATGAAACTAAGTAGTAGTTAATTTTGAAAACTTCGCTTTATTAGGTAATATCGGAGAACAATTAATATCAACCGGCGCTATATTGAATTAAGTTTCTTTTATTATTTAATTAAGTATTGGAAATGTTTATTAAAATATAAGTTCTAAAAATACTATCGTGATACTTGAGTCTAAGTTCTTTTTTTTCTGCTGCACACTGTATCCCGCACATTTTAGGATAGTCAGAGGAACCTAGTGTTATGATACGTGTTGAGTGGCGGACCTCAACGCTGAACTTTGCCTTGTACCCAGAGCGAAGAAATGAAAATATGAAATATTTTATTTCCTTGGGTGTGGATTGAAACCACAACTTGTCGCGTTTATGTTTTGTGCCGTGTGATCCCGGCTTAGAATAGGATCACCCTGGTACTGATGGTGTCGTAAGAGGCGACTAAAGTACGTTTGGGATAGTCACGTTGCCAGTAATGGCAACACACATGTGCAGACTCGACCGGATCATTACCACCCCCGGCATTTAAAACCGGCGTTAAGTAGTATCTTTTGGCCACTGCGTTTCGCATTGGGTAAGTAATGCCGGGCCCCGGTGGATGGGCACCCACCTTATAGACCGGCAACGCTCCTGTAACTCCTCTAGTGCTACACGGGGCCATGGGCGACGGTGATCACCACCTGATGGTACCATCTGGTTCCGTACACTCGGTTGTCGTGTCTTATCCATAAAAAAAAGTCACACGCTTGTGCCCCTGCTTCACAAGTCCGCAACTTGCGTCTGACATACTACTGCAACCTTAAGTCTGACTTCTTAATATAAATAATATATTAACGTGACCTTAAAACTTTCCTCTTGTAATTCACATCAAAAGAAAATATTGTTTACTTGAGTATTCTAAATTTTCATTTTCTTTGTAAATCACTCGAGAGGTTTGCGTTCGCGGCAATTTAAGTAATGATCCTCGAACTCCATCGAGGATATTAAAGTATAGCTGGAGGTGTCTAATCCCAGAACAACCTACTTCGATACATTAAAAGCAGATTATGTTTTAATGTCGTCGATTTAAATTTCTTTTACGGAAAACGAAGTGTGCTTCTAATTTGAATTTTATAGAAAAAATATTGTTTATAGCGTAACACAACATTTTGAATGTAGATAGGACACGTATTACGTTATATATATTCGTCGTTACTTAAATGTTTACCATGTTCAGCAAATGTTTTATTTGGTTTAAGCGTTCATTTCATTCCTAATTTTCAATTTAACACTCAAAAATTTGTAAATGAAATACTTTTAACCGGATTAATTGCGTATATTGAATGGTAAACATTTTTTGGGCAAGAGTGGGTGGTGGAAGGTTGAAGGATATATACTATATATATATATATATATATATATATATATATATATATATATATATATATATATATATATATATATATATATATATATATATATATATATATATATATATATATATATATATATATATATATATATATATATATATATATATATATATATATACTATCTAATCCATATATATAAATATATATATGCCATCTAAGCCATGTTTTAATATTAACATGAAATAGAGTTGAAAAATACAGATCAATAAAAGACTGGAGCTCTTTCGTGTGTATATGAATATTTTACGGGCATGGCGCCATTTGTAATAGCGACAAAGGTAGTTCAATGAACGATGACTTATTCAGTTTACTCTTATTGATTATTGTGACGTATACGTTAATGAAATATATTTTGGGTTAATATATTTAAAGCATTTTTTTTTGTATGTTATAATTCGTTATTATTCTGCTTATTCACATAACGTATAAAAAACAGAATGTATCGAGATGTGAATCCGCTAATCTTAGTCGAAGATCCCGCTGCGTTCAAATTTTTGTATTTGTTCTAAATAAGTATTTTTCTTTCCTAAATATGTATGAACACTTTAAAAAACAAAAAAAAATCTTTATTATTATTATTTTAATTAACTATTATACAATAAGCACGATAATATCTTGTGTATTCTTGCATACATATACATACGTGTACCTACATAGGTTAACTTCTCATAACGAAAATACCAATGTACGCATTCGTTACTTTAGTAATTTCTGTTAATGTACCGATATTACGTTGATGAATCATTTTCCTGTGAACTAAGATGTTCTTTCGTACCTTGCCAATTAGGATACTTAGCAGTCTATCCCTATAGTGATCGCAGTAAAAAATGCAATAATAACGATTTACAACCTTTTTTAAGCAACACACAACAATTTGATATTATATGTATAAATTTTAAACATTTCGTATCATATGTACAAATTGTTAATATTGTAACATGTCAAAATATATATTTTTTCCAATATAGAGGTTCCAAAATTTAACAAACATGAATACGATAAATTAAATTCATTTGATAAATTTTTTTTTTCAAAAGAATGTGTGTATGTTATTAAAACTCTACAGTAATTGAAACTAAGTAGGTAAAGGTACACAGTGTCGTAATGGCACAAGTGTAAACGTGTAACCCACATGGGGGAATGCGTTTATTTCCACCACTAAAGATGAAATGCCTCAAGAATTCAACGATAAATGGGGGCAGAGGTGTCTTAATACAAATTCAAATTTAAATATTTTTATTCAAAATAAGAAGTTACAAGCTTCGTTTTTTGAACGTCAAAAAATTTACCACCAGTTCACTAAGGTTACTGCCTCAGATCTGAGAAGAACCGGCGAAAGAAACTCAGCGGGACATGTCTTTTTTTTTTTAATCAAATTTTACATCATATAATCAATTGTGACAATGATACATTTCAAATAGCCTGGGGCGAGCATTTTATTCCCAAGGCGTGTTATCATTTATGAAATCGTTAATTTGGTAATAACCTTTAACACACAAACGTCTTTTCACAACTTTTTTAAATTGTGAATTAGAAAATTCCCGGACGTTTTCTGGGATAAAATAGCCTGTACAAAATAGCCTTTGCTATAAGCGGGATTCAGAGTGAAGGTAAAAAATATTTTTATAGTGTTCCCACCTCAAAAGAACAAAATCCTTATAAAATAACTTTCTTGTCCATTCAAAATTTATATTAAATATTCATCATCTGCAGTCCCTTGGAGTACAGAATAAAATAAGTTTCGAAGTTAATGCAATACCCACATTTATGAATTTTGGAAGTAAAACTACAAATAAAGCAAAAAATTGAATTTTAAGTGAAAATATATATCACAGTGAAAATATATATCACAGTGAAAATATATATCACAGTAAAAATATATTACAGATTGAAATGTAAATCTTTTGAGCCACTTGTACTTAACTAGATTGTTACTCAGGTTTGGTATAGATACGTCTAGAGTAATAGTTACTTAGATTACCTCATTCACCCAGTTACACGCTTTATCCCGCACATGGCAGGATAGGTCCTCTGCCTATCCTGCCATGTGCGGGATAAAGCGTGTACTTCAGTATTAAGACACTCCGTTCCATTCTCTACTTTCTGCCTAATATGAGGCATTGCTCGTTGAGTGGCGGAACTCAACTCCACGCTTTTCCTTGTTACCAGAGCGAAGAAATAAGAATATTAATTATTAAAATTGAAAATATTAAAAAAATCATTTCCTCGAGTGGGGATCGAACCCACAAGCTGTTGCGTTTACAGCGTGGGACTGCACGCTTATGCCCTGGCGCCACGACAGTTTTAAATTGATATATTTGTGTTTTGTTGTGTACGATACGCATAACGAAATCACTTTAATATTGACCTTTTGATATAGGTCTTATATGATAAAAAATGCTACGTTAGAAGAAAATGGAAAATAATTTAATAATGATTTACTTTAGAACATTTCTTGTGTAAACCTAACTATCTTTATTATTACTAAGTACTACCTACTGATACGTTTGAAGTCGGTGCGAAGCCCTTTCAATGGGTTTTCAGTATTCTACTAACATTATATATATTGGAAGCAAGAACATTTGTTAAGGAAACACTTTTTCCATTTAGTACCCAACAATAGAAAGACAGCCAACTAAGGCAATTGAGTTTCGACTATGCCAATTATATTGTCTCTAAAATAAGTTATAAAAGGGGTAATGATTTATTGTAGCATTGATGCTTTTAATTTTTTTTTAAGCTTTTTGCGGCATAAATGGAGATATTATATCGACCTTATGATTGTTATATATCTCCTTTCGCCTTGTCCACTGTACTCCTACACGCCCTTTCGGGGCTCACAATCTTTTGTTTTACGTAATTTCTCTCTAGTAAACCAGGATTATATTCCAAAGGTTAATCAAGGACTTCACTCACCTTCCATCTATTTACTCATTCTCAAATCTTTTTATGATTATCTTATTATTCACAGTCTCAAGGTGCCCTAACCATCTAATCACGTCTTTGTATCCTATGCCACATTGAACATAATAAGACGTGAAAATTAATTACTTCCTATTTTATCTGTTCATCAAATTATACTGTATAATACAGATAGTTGATAATATTGGAAATTTTGACCAGATAATTATCGATTATGAACTGTGTAATAATAGCAAATGGTACCTAATGCAATATACTTCGTTACTCTGCTCTCATTATGCATCTGCGATGACAGAAATTTGTGAGGACGAATATTTTTTTTAGCTTCACGATGTTCCACCAATCACGCGTAATTCGTCAAATTCTGCAGAAAATGGGAAATGGAACGGAGTGTCGTGACACTGCCTACTTTTTATTTATTGTATCGTTTCTTTATAAATATATTTATTTATATGTCATTATTAAGTTAATTTTTATTGGAAATAAATATCATATGAGAATGGCTAGTACAATTTGTACTAGTATTATACTTCATGAATAATCTCTTTACTTTCAAATTTTCCTATTCGAACAACCACCTAATGAAGATCCTTCCAATATTAAATTATGAATCTCCATACTTGGCCTACTTATCTTTAAAACCAAACCATTACAAGTAAATTGATGAAAAAATTGGTAATTACGTATACATTCGTTAAGCTTGGAATTAATGTTTACTTTTTACACAGTACTATTTATATGCTATGTACATACATATTTTATTAAAAAAATATTTATATGTAAATTGAAAAGAACTTAATAATGTTAACTACTTATTAATCTATGTGAGTGTGTAAATAACCACTTTTATAACCTTTTTTTACTTCAAAGTGCATACGATGGATGATATTATTTATGTTAAACCGACTTTTAAAGAGTAAGAAGTTTAGTGACACATATTTACTTTTTAGACATATTTTCTTCTTTTGTGACAATAGATATAGTTTTGACTCAGTTCTTGTATTTTTAAGTATTTGTTAACCAAACTGTTAAAGCTGAATGAAAAATGATCACACTAAAATTGGCTCATATTAGGTAAAAATATGTAATAATGTATGTGAAGTGTTTCTTTTTCATATTATTGCATTGTATTTAATAAATATACCCAATTTCATATTAAACTGACGTTTCAAAGTCAGCTTAAATCGCTTTCAAAGTTTCCATTACAATCATACATTGATATATGACCGAGAGACTTGTTAAAAATGAAAAAAAATATTATAGTATTAGTGTGCTTAGTACAATAGCATAACATATTCATGTTGTTAAAAAATGTGAAGTGTTTTTACATTGAGTTTATTGTCCAAGTACAAAATCTAAACTCTACTAAATTTACTTCCATACTGTACATTGCTCTCTATAGACACTAAGTAGTCTGCAGCAGTGGGTGTAAAGTATTATTTGTGGCGCTTATACCATGTTTACTAAGAACAAGCTTTGAACATTTGTCTGTTATGATAAGTTTTTAAAATAATATTTTAAGCATGAAATTTATGAGGCTTGTCGTGGCGCAGGGGCACAAGCGCATGACGTGACAGATTGTGGGTTCGTTCCCCACTCGAAGTAATTAAATAATGAACATTTTCAAAAGAAATATTTAATATTTTTATTTCTTCGCTTTGGTAAAAGTGTAAAACGCGGCGTTGAGTTCCGCCACTCAACTCGCAAAGACCTAAATTTAGCGGGACGTGGGGTCTTAACGCCAGGTTCCCAGGTTCCCTCTGGGAACCCTACACTGCACATATGTATGTGCGTGAATCTAAAAAAAATGCATTTTTAAAAGACTTGTTTTTCGCAAATAGTAAGTGATTTTATGAGCCTTCACGTCTATTTAAATTTAGTATTCCTAAAAGCCTTTGATTTTAAATATTCAAAATACTAAAGTAGCAACAATGTTTCATTCTATTTTTGTAACCTGTAGTGTTCATTATTGGAAATCGATATAATCTGTATGTGCATATGTAAAATAGAATTCGCCCGAGGTGATATCGTTATGTTATAGTAGCGCAGGTATACAAGCAAACGACTGTAAATATGGCAGGTCTTTGGTTTGATTTTCATTCTAGAAAATGAAAATTTTAATACTCTAATTTTCGGTCTGGTAACCAGAGCGAAAATTAAACCAAACAGTGGTAAAAGCTTATTTATTTATTTTTTTAGCTTCATCGTTATATACAGGATATATCGTGCTTCTCGCAACAGCTTATAAAAAAGAAACCTGGGATGATGATTCACTTCCACATTTCTGTTCTTCACTAGCTTGCGAGTTCTTGAGACGATATATCCTGCACATGGCGATAAAAGTAAAAAAAAATATAAATAAACTTTTAGCCCTGTTGCTGACGTCTCCATAGAGAAAATAAGTAATGAGAAGTAGGTATTGTATTGTAGTACTTCAACACACAAAGCATTAAATCTATAAATATCTATTTTCGTTTCGTCTAATCTGTTGTTTCATTTCTATTTTCGTTATCCACCTACAGTAGTCTGCTCTTTTAATAATAAATTAAATCATCTTGGGATTTACTATAACCCCTTGAATTAAAAAGATAAAGTTGCTCACACCTTTATAGAAAAGATACTCGTCTAAAAATAGAACAAAGTTAATTAAAAATACGAGACTAAAGACTGCACTAATAAGTTTGTAGCTTTCAAGTCGCAGGTAGAGCTTATTTGAAGTGAATAAACTTTTAAAGGGGCTATTTTGAACTATGACATTAAGTAAATACTTATAGAATAGTACTGAAGTAAATATTAATTTTAGTGGGAGCTAAAGCTATCGTAATCAAAAAACTATAAAACAATTGGAGCTTTTCCAAGATATTATTCAAGTTGATTTCAAGTTCATACAATTAGAAACAATTAGAAATGGTGTTTAAACTATTAAAACATAGCGTAAGTTCATTAAGCACTGTTGTGTTACTGTAATTAAATCTCGCTTTCAGTATAATAAGTGAAGGGTCGTCCGCCGGGAGTATTGTTACTTTGGGATCACTCACACGTTGATTTGATACTCTCGCTGTTCGAAAAGGTTGGCTCTGAGTGGTTAATTTTGGTAATGGCATCAACATTATAATTGGTATTGTGTTTTCAGGTGTGTATTTAATAAAACAATGTTATATTTATATAAGCGTTATGCTTTTAAAAGAGGAATATAAAAATAATATATTCGTTTATGAATTACAAAAGAATGTTTTTTTGTTTCATAAAGATATTACAGTCGTCAGTAAATGTAATATGTCTAAACAATCCAGATAATCTGAGATAGCACCTTTGAAACAAAGTCTTCAACAGATCCACTTGAAATTGCTTCAGAAATCTCAGCTTTAAAGTTTATTCGGAACGTCACGGAAGGAAATTCATTGAACAAGTCTCATATGAGAAAGACTTAAGAATATTACTACATTTTATATTTTTTTGACTGATAAAAAAACCAGATAAAATTTATTCACCTATTTTTTACTTAAATATTTCCTTTTTTTTCTCAGCATCACGCTGCATTGGGTACATGACAGAGTTGGAAGAGATCACTTCGCATCAAGTTTTAAAACACTCCGTTCCGGTGCACAAATTTCGCCCAATTTGAGGTATTTCGTGTGGAGTGGCGGAACTCAACGCCGCTCTTTGTTTTGTTACCAAAGTACGTTCAAACAAAAATATTAAATATTTCAGAATACCATTTTTACTCTTGTTAGACTTTTAATTTTTCTGTTCATTAACTATTATTGTCTCCTTTTTGAGTGATCATATAAGGTTTTTTATTTTAACTTACAAGGGAACAAGATAAAAATGGAACTGTCGTGACGCAGGGGTGTGCTACTGTAATATTGACAGGTGACGGCGATCCCCGTTCGAGGAAATGAAATATTTTTTAATAGGAACGGAGTGTCTTAACACTAGGTTCTCATGTTTCCCATACCTACCCTGCCACGTGCAAGTATATGTAATTATAAATTTATAAAATTACCTAGATTTATTTAGAATTTATAAAATATATCCTCATTACGACCGCGACTGTGACAAGATAAATTGAAAAAGTCTAAACTTTGACAACCGTAAACATAACATCGACAATGTTTTAGTTTACTCAAGCCAATTAGCCAAATAAAAAGGAATTTCGAGTTGTTTTATATAATATTTGATATAGTTGTATTTTAAGTATATTGAGGCCTACTTAAGCGAAGCTACTTTTACTTTTTTCGTACGTGTGGGAGAGTCACGTTGTCAGCAATGGTAACACGCATGGGCAGACTCGACCGGATTATTACCACCCTCGACATTTAAAACCGGCGTTAAGTAGCGTTCGGCGACTGTGTTTCGGATTGGGTAACGCCGGGCCCCGGAGCCCATCCGCCTAAAAGGCCGGCAACGTTCCTGTAGCTCCTCTGGAGTTACACAGGACGGTCAGCGACGGTGATCACTTACCATCAGTTGATCTTTACGCTTGTTTGCCGTGGCTTGTCCATAAAGAAAACTTTCCCGTAAAAGGGAAGGATGAATATATCCTTAAAAAATAAAAATTAACTGATGAAGAAAGTGAAAAACCAAAAATATCAATTTTTTTAATCATTGATATTCATTTAATTTTATTGTATGCACTCAATTTTATATAAAATGAGCTACAAATATAAGTTGGGATTTTTTTTTCTATTTAATATTTAGAAATTTTCACTGGTTACATTTATTTTTTATTTATTTGTAGTAATGTATTTTAAAGGATTTCATTACGTTGTAAATTTCATACAAGATGCAGCAAAAATAGTGCATAAATGATTAGAAGCTTGATTTTTCCTATACTCCAAGGGACCGTCTGAATATTTTATATAATTTCAGCTTGATACGTCTACGCGATTTCGAGATAAATGGGCGGATAACAAAGTGGTCCTACAAAGGCTTTTTTATACCTAAGTAATTTTGAATCGTAATATTTGAAAGATTTGTTATTTTTTATTTTCAGTTTTCTTGTAACTTTGTGTTTTTATTAAAAAGATTTTATCATAAAAAATGTAATTTAGTAAAATATATGTATAGATATTATCATTTTGTTTTGTATAAGTTTATTATATAGGTGCACGTATTTTCATAATACCAGAATGAAATAAGGTACCAAAAATGATTACTGGTAATTATTACTGTTTAGTAGTAATTATACCTGAAAAAAGAATTGAGCCCTAAGTGGATATTACCTTCGTATATTCCTTTTAAGAAAAAAAATATATTATTTTTTATTCTATAATTCTATGGTAATACTTAATTTATATGTTAGCACTGTAAGCAATAATATCAGCATTCAGAAAAAAAAATGAAAAAATTATATCTGCTTATTAACTTTAATTAATAAACATAAAAGTGATAAATAAAGATTTGCTCAGCTTTACTTTGTATCCCGCACACGACAGGGTAGGCAGAGGGAACTTGGAAACCTAGTTGTGAGTCACCCAGTTCCACTACCGTTTTCCATTTTCCACTGAATTTGAGGCATTACGTGTTGAGTGGCGGAACTCAATGCGGCGCTTTGCCTTGTAACCAGAGCGAAGAAAATGAAAACATATAGAATTTAATTTGAAAATATTAAATATTTCATTTCCTCGAGTGGGATCGAACTCACAACCTGTCGTTTACAGTCACACGCTCGAGCCGCTGCACCACGACAGTTCTCAAGACAGAATAAAGATTTGTTCCTTATATTATATTTATTATTACATATCACTCTTATTATTATTCACATAAGATAATTGAATCATAAAAGCAAAGTAAAGTTAGTTAATATATATAAGTAAGATATATGCATTCGACAGATAACTTGTCTATTGTCGCTTTGCTATTTAAATCTACATTACCAAGATCGTCAGTGGCTTGTGCTGGCACTAAGCCAATGTGTTAGTATAAACAGGCGTCACACTATGAGATTGTCGAAGTTGTTTACTATTGATGTTTGAACACGATCAGATGTGTGTAAAACATATAATTTACTATGTTTTTTCCATACAGCGTTTTTTTATTATTTTTGATGTAATCAAAAAATGTATAAGACGCTGTATGGGAAAAGATGAGGCCAGTAGTATTATGTATCCACTCATTAGGCCATCGCGTCGTGCCCTGGCAAAAGGGTGTGATTGTAAATGCGACAGTTGCGCGTTTGATCTCACTGGGCGAAATAAAATATTAATTATTTTTATTTTCTCGCTTTGGTGACAAGGTAAAATGTGACGTTGATTTCCACCATTTAATACATAGTGCCTCGAATTTGAAAAAAAGTGAGCGAAACGACAGTCTCTTAACGTGAACGGAGTGTCTTAACGCTAAGTTCCCAAGTTTACTCTGTCTACCCTACTAAGCGCGGCATTCAGCGTGAAGCGGAAAAAACGTGTGTACCAATTTCATATTCCAATATCAGTTAAGAAAAATACATTTTATACACAAGAACTACATAAAGTCAGATGATGGACGCTCATAGTGGTAAAAAAATAGAGGAACATGAGAAATGAAGGTCGCCCTTAAACAGACGTGGAAAGCTGTGAGCATAAATATTTGGTTATTTTGGTTTAAATTTATTTAGATTCCTTCTAAATAAAATAAATAAACTGTAATTTTTTGTTGGATTTCTAAGTAAAATTCGTAATGTAGATGATCAGTACGGTGTGTCGACAAGATTATGATCAAATAAACGCAGTGATAAGTTCGCAACGGACATACGACAGCTGCTGGGTCGTATAATAATATTACAATTCGGGTCGCTTCCTAGAGATATATAATTTGCGATGAATTTCAGGTACGAAAACCCACCTTACATCTTGTAATAAGTTTCTCAGATATATTTTAGATTGGAGTTTTAAAAAGTTATTTGAAATATAATTTATGATATTTCTTAGAACCAGGCCTGAGGCCTGTCGCGGCGCAGCGGCACAAGCGTGTGACTGTAACTGACAGGTTCTGGGTTCGATCCCCAGTCGAGGAAATGAAATATTTAATATTTTCAATTTAAATATTGAATGTTTCATTTCTTCGCTCTGGTAATAAGGCAAAGCGCGGTGTTGAGTTCCTCCACTCAACACGCAATGCCTCAAATTCGGCGGAAAGTGGGAAACGGAAGTGGAATGGAGTGTCTTAACACTAGGTTCCCGGGTTCCCTCTGCCTACCCTGCCTCGTGCGGGATACAGCGTGAAGCTCTTAAAACCATAATATTAATCATGAAAATAAAATAATAAACGGGAGACTTATCGAAACGAAGAAATGGTTCTTTGCTCTGGTGGCAAGGTAAAGCGGCGTTAAGTTTCGCCACTCAACACATAATCTAAAATTGGCGGAAAGTGGAGGAACGGAAGTATCTTAATGAGAACGTGTCGAGTCTTAACACACTAAGTTGCTAAGGTTTCTTTGACTACACTGCCAAGTGTGGGTTACAACGTATAGCTGAAAAAAATAAATATTGAATTAAATTAGTAAAATAATGAAATATAAATATTAAATCAATATTATAAAACAAGTGAACAAAGCGAAATAATACCATAAAATTGTATAAAATATATAGAAAAAAATATTTATTAAAGCTTCACATACTTATTTATAATGTTTTAATTTCAATAATAAAACCATCGGATTTAAGGCTTTAAAATTAATTAAATATGTTGTAAAGAATTGATATAGGCTCGAAGAAGTTTTACAAAAGTTTGTCAAGCAAGAATGTCGTAATGTAAGTAGGGTTTACCGTCAATCATACTTATCGAAGTTGAAGTGGTTTTACACAGAATAGAAAATTATTTTTCGCTTTCCAAAGTTAACTTAATATATTGCTGCGTTTTATTTCAATAAAGTTAAAAAATGAAAACTTATTTTTTTATTATTTACTTTGTCGTGTAAATTTACATATGTTTATTTGAGCTGTAACCGTAGCGTTTGGCGCTCCGTGCTCTCTGCCTACCCCGCTAGGGATATAGCGTGAAGTAAGTAAAGTAAAGTGTAATAAATAATGTAATCGAGCCTCAGAATAAGAATTAAATTTATATTTAACAATCCATTTCTATTTGTTGTATCATCAACTGGTAAGAGAAAGTGGGAAGCTATATATATTAAGAGGTAATAGTTAAAGTAACATTGAGCTTTGTAGATTTATAGTTCCTAAATAGAAGATATCATATAAAAGATACTTATGGCTAACAAATATTAATATTTGAAAAAGTAATCGTGATCGTATTGGTCCCCGCACTACGACCCCTCGAATTTAGGCCTTGACCTCATCCATAATGCAAAGAGAGTACCACCTTACAAGTCCGAATGCCATAAAGAACATAAACATTTCATATATGCAGGAGCTTAAGGGATTTGACTGTTATAAAATGTAAGAGGTTTTGTCACCACTTTAAACGTACAAACGAAATACAATTTTAAGGTGAGGATGAAAATAGTTTTTGAACGCAGATTGTAAGTTTTGGGAATATTTGTTTTTAATATTTATTAAGGTGTAATATTTATTAAGGTGAATTTATGCGGCATTTCATTCGGAATTGAATGGGAGTCTAACATTATGGTCAGACCAGCCTTATGTTATGGTTTAAAAGCTGAAAGTTTCACGACGCATACACCTAACAGCGCTACTACTGCATAAATGTATTAAATGCGTTACAGAGCGGACGTCTTGTTTTATAAACAATCAGCGTCTTTACATTCATTTGGAAATGTTTATAAAGTTGAGATAAAAGTTTAGAAAATTAATTATTTTCCCTGTAAAAAAATATTAAAAAAACAAGATTACACATGGCTTCGGGAATGGTCCATGAATTCCCATTGCTAAGACTTACGCTACATTCTGTTCAACAGCATTTTTTTAATATAACACATGTTTTATAATAAACAAGAAAAGTATAGCTTTGTCTTAAACCCAAACAGATCTAAATTCTGAATATGCTAAAAATATTTAACAGAAAATCTATATAGGAAATATAAAATTTCCATAGAAAATGTAGAAATGCATAAGGTTATATAAATAAACATGTCACAGAAGATCGAAATTTCGGTCTATAAGCTCGAAATTTCAGTCTTTTTATATGTAATGAAAACAATTTGGGCAAAATATTTTTAAATTATACTGCATATAAAACCTGACAAAGGGTACATTTATGTGAGTATTGGTCCTATTCAATAAAACTACGTATATGTCGTCAAAGACGCTCTTGGCCCAGGCTTTTGGCTACACTAAATATTTTCTACGATGTCTACAAAATTGTGCTTCTTGTTTCATTAAAGTTACGTCAAGAAAACATATTTATATCACCGTTAACAATACAAGAATTTTTAATAAGATATTAAGTAAACAGTCAAGGCAACAGTAATGCAGTAGACACGCTTGCCGTGCGACAGCCACAGATTAGGCAAGCCATCTCTTGTGGCTGTCCGCTGGGCAAGCAAGATTGATTAAAATAATAAACAAAGGAGTTTAAAGCTTATCAGTATATGTACGCCTTAGGGGTCAGTGGGCTTGGGTGGTTTCCAAGAGGCGCAGCTTAAAATTTCGCAACTTTAAATTTTCTGTACTTTTTTAATAAAATATTTCTCTTTTTTAAGTATCCACGCTTAATAAAGAAAAATATAACCTAAAAATTGTTAAATATATTTAATTAATAATATTGTTATATGCTTAACTTGAAATTCTTTTATGCTTGTTACTACTTATTTACATACCATCTCAGTAGCTGGACTTTTTTAAATTTACTACTTAAAGATAATTATTTGCTCAGAATTATCATTGACCAAGAAAGATTGGTTTATCAAATATTTTTAAAACATTAAAAATTATATTCCACACTTAATATAAACATGTTTACGCAGCAGAATTTGAACCAGCGCTTCTTGGAAACCATCGAAGCGCTACTAAAAATATTATTTTATTTAAAATACATATATATAACTTCTTACTAAAATATTAAAATATTAAACTTAAATTTTCTGTCCTAAGTGTGGAATAACACTTTAAAACATAGTAAAAATATTAAAATATTGTCTGTAATTTAATGCTAAAATAAAAGTTTACTTACTTACTTAACTTTTTTATGATTAATTTTAATATAGACTTTTTCTTGCAGTAAAAACAAATTAATCTAGTCTTCAGATTTATCTTCGAAGCTAACAGTGTAATTGACTTAACCGCTTTGTATTACCTTTCTTGAGACCTCAATCTTTTAGTCCTTAACTGTAGGACGATTGTAAGGTGACTGCAAATGTATACGTATTACAAAAAGAACGTCAGCTGCAGCACAGCTGTTTATTTTAAAAATAATATTACATTTCATAACAGTTTATACTTGTATGTTCTATGTGTGTTTGTATATTAAAGAAACTTTATAATTACAGAAACAGAATCAATCATTCAAAGAACAAAATTTTATTCGGTATAAATTGATAAGCAGTTTATATGCAGGCATGTTATGTCATGTCACGTCACGTCGTAGAATAACGAGAAAATACAATATTTTATTATAATTGCATTGTTATATAAATATAATAACAGGTAAGGGGTTATTATAATTGTACTTAATAAAATATTCACTTTATATTCAGCCCAGATGATTCCAGCAAGAGTAAAAAATGAATTTTATAAAACAATATATATAAATATTTTATTGAAAATATGTGAGGCACACAAACATTCAATGTTTTCATTTTTTCGCTCTGGTGAGAAGGCAAAGCGCGCGGATTCCGCCACTTAACACGCAATACCTCAAATTCGGCAGAAAGTGAGGAATGGAAGTGGTACTGAGTTTCTTAACACTAGGTTTCCAAGTTCCCTCTGCCTACCCTGCTATGTGCGGAAAACATCGTGAAGCTGAGTGAGTGATTGAAGAAATATATGAAGGTTTGAACATAGCAAAAGTTGAAGCCGAGCCTCTTGGAATCAAAACGTCCATGTTAAGCTCTACGGTAGCAACGTGGAATTTCTTATTCGTTTGTCACAACTTGAAATTGTTGGCACGTGCACATGTATGGCGATTTTGTCAAATTTCACCTAGCTAAAGTATATAAATTATTTTAAATATTTTAAAAGCACTTTTCCACACTTACGAAAGAAAGATTGGTTTTATTATTATTTTCTTAAAAGCTTTTCCCATACATATATCCAAATACCTGTCCAATCTCAGTTAAACGATTAAAGTACGCAAAGAGAAGTTGAAAAAGATTCACCATACCATTAGTTACATAATTTTGTACACAAAAAGGTATCTTCTTAGAATTTATATTTTCAATAACAGAATATCAATATACTTTACAAAACATTATGGTTGTTCAAATATTATATTTTAACATTTCAGGCCCGAATTCGCAATTAATTTATGGCATACACGAAATACGAATTCTTGTTCTCTTTTAGAATCAGTCAGAAATATTTGTAATTTATCATGTTGCTTTTTAATTACACATCTTGTTCAAGTTCTTTATCCAATTTTTTATAAAGGTAAATACTAATTTGGATTCATAAAAATGGTTAATAGACAAAGTATAATTAATACAAAGTAATTCATAATAACTTTAGGACGGTTCTTACCCAGGTGAAAAAAACCTCGTAATTATAATCTAAGACAAACGACTATATATTTTTTTCTCAATTTTAAAAAGTCGCTTCCGCTAGTACGGAAATCAAATTCACTTACAGACCCATAACATGTAATCAACTGAATATTTATGTTGACCATGGAAGACTTTTTTACCTTTCCTAATTTAAAGAATTTTTGATCTAAATGTTTGATAAAATTGAGTTGCTTGTGAAGAAGTCTCCAAGTATAGATCATAAATTATAATCCATAATTATATAAATTAAAATATATAAATTACAATACATCATTGCTAATTAAATACTGTTGGGACAGTATTAGCTTATCATTTTATAAGAACGTGATATTTGCTTTACAGTCAAACTTTTTTTTTTAATTTTATTATATGTGGGTTTTTAGATGACTACCGACAATAATGTAAGTATCATTAATTACAGGCTGTTCTCTAAAAAAATAAGACAAGTATAATATGTTTATTATTAATTGATCAAATAATTGTATTTTACAAAAAATCTTAATTGGTGACAGTAATGAAAACCTATAGGGTCCATCTTACCTAAGGAATATATGTATATAATTTAATATTTTTTTATAATTGGACCAATATAGCTTAATATATTGGACCTATATAATTATTGGAGCTATATACTTTGAAATTGATACCGAACCTGGGTGGTCGAGTCCTACTTGCACTTGACTTGTTTTTTTAATAATTCTCTTATTATGTATACAGTATAGAGTCCAAATTATTTAAAGTTGCCAACATCTTAAGGCGGATATTTATAAATAGAAGCATACAACTTACCGCTCTTTCCTTAAATCACTGTTTCGTTTGCGAAAAGTCGCTACTAAAAGTTGTAGTTCTGCAGAATGTCGCTCATACAATTGCGACAGCTGTGTTGTGAAGTCCGAAACTGAAACAAAAGTGTCGTTGTCAGTGTTAGATTTATCTAGAAATCACTTTAAAAGTCCAATAAACGAAACTTTTGGTAATAACATACGCGAAGTATTTTGTCTATTTATAACTAGATACATCTTTAACCAAATATGGTTAGTACACATTTATAAAGAAAATAGTTATTTTTATTTACGTAAAAGGCCCTTTTTTGAATAACAGTATGTCATGTAAATCATATCTCAGTGGTATCATTTTTGTCAATACAATGGTAATGCACACTGTAAGGCTGCTTTTTATATATAGTCATGATCTGACATAAATCTTCAAACTACGTGCGCGATTTTACTAAGTTGATGTAAAATATATATTTCTTTTCATTAAAAATAGAAAAAGAAGTAGTACCGTGATAGCTACTCTACAGAACAAAAATATCAATGTGATCTTCTATAAAACTCTACAGTTTATTTTTACTATTCTTAAAGTGCTATTCCTCACTTAGGAAAGAAAAATTAAAAAAATAAAAACGTATAATAAATTCTAGCTTCGTTCAAATTTTTATACGTTTTTAATCTTAGTATAACTCTCAAGTTGTTCATTGGCTTTTTCCATTATTACAAAATAATTAATGTTATGTTAAATAATATGTAAGTTAAACAGTTATATATATAGGATTCTATGACATTTAATGATTTTGACTAATATTAATGGGACTACTATTCCACACTTAGGACAAAAAATACTTATATTTAAAAAGCGTATAATTGTTTTTTAACGTAGCAGGATTTGAACCCGCGCCTCCAAAATGAAACCATCCAAGCGCATAGTTGGTCAGAGCGCTTGGACGGTTTCCAAGAGGCACGGGTTCAAATCCTGCTACGTTCAAAATTTTTATACGCTTTTTAAACTTAAATTTAGTATTTTCTGTCCTAAGTGTGGAATAATAATTTAAAGAAAAACAAAACGGAAAAGATGCATTCATCCAAAATAATAAAATCATAATAAAGAATACACACGATTCAGAAAAAAGAAAGAGAAATCCTTCGACGTCACCTAATATCATACATGCGCCAGCTACATACACAAGCGGCTCAAAAGATATTATTGCACCATCTAAACTGCAAAAAACTAATGCATTCGATTATATGAGGGGAAGATCTATATCTTTAACCGAAAAACCACCTCAACAAAATAAAGCATAGGAACTATTAGACACCGGTAACGAACACATAAAGTATAATACTAAAAAAACAAGAATAAAAAATAACATAAGCCCCAATACGACTGGTCATCGCGGGGCTACTGACCAAACCCCCCAAGATCTCATAACCATCAAAAATAATAATAAAAATAATGTAAAAATTAGTAAAAATAAAAACAACGTAAGAATGATGGAAAACAAAACAACTAGGATTCAAAAACAAAGACTACGCGTAGCAACACTTAATACAAGATCACTAAAGTCGCAGGAATATCTAACCGAACTTGAACAAGCATTAAATAATATTAGTTGGGACATTCTTGGCATAAGTGATGTACGTCGATCGACGGAAAAGATTGAAGAGCATGAACAACACATTTTATACTATAAAAATGAAATACCAGGGTTGTACGGCGTAGGTTTCTTGGTTAAAAAATATTTGAAAAATAATATAATACAATTTATTGGAGTGTCGGACAGAATAGCTGTATTAAACATCACACTACCAGGTCACAAACACCCAACTTCGATAGTACAAATATATGCCCCAACCGAGATAGCAAAGAAAGAAGTTAAAGATAGCTTTTATGAAAGTCTTAGTAAAACAATGGAAAATTTATACAGCACTGTTATTGTGATGGGAGATTTTAATAGTCAAATTGGCCAAAGGCACAAGAAAGAAAATATAATAGTTGGACCATATACAACCGGTAAAAGAAATGATAATGGACAAAGACTAATAAACTACGCAGTAGAAAATAACTTACATATTATGAATACTTTTTTTAATAGAAAACACAAAAGAAAATGGACGTGGGAATCTCCCAATGGCCTAGTGCGAAATGAGATAGATTATATAATTACTAACAAACCAAGGCTCTTCCTAAACGTAGAAGTGCTCAGCAGTTTTAATTATAATAGCGATCATAGATTACTAAGAGGTCATTTATAAACGCAGGAACCAAAAAAATCTAGAAAAAATATAAACAATACAAAGTTACCAATATTACTGCCAATACCAAACCATGTACTAGAACCCTTAAAAACTACGTTGATACTAGCGAATGAACATAAAACAGTCCAGGACAATACGATTTCATAGAAGACAAACTAAAAGAAATAAGTAAAAAATTGGAAAGAGACAAAACAATAAAAGACAAAATTGGACCAGAAGCAAGAGACTTATTAAAGAGAAGAGCCCTATTAGTGAAAAATAAGAAAAACAACAAACATGAAATAATTAAAATTAGTAAAGAAATAAAAGCAGAAATAAGAAAATATAAAAATAAGCTGAGAACACAGACGCTACAAATACATATAACAAAATCAGGTGGAATAATCAAAAACGCATGGAAAGAACTGCAGGAAAATAAAAACTGGATTATTAACATTACCCATGGAAAAACTAAAAAACAAAAAGCAAAAAGAGATGATATACTAGCAGCAGCAACGGATTTCTATCGTGAACTGTACAATGACAATCGAGTAACAACCACTAGGAACAACCAGAAAGACAGTGAAGAACAGATTGAAAAAATATTAAGGGATGAAGTTAGAAAAGCTATTACTACCCAAAAAAGAGGTAAAACACCAGGAGAAGATAACATCTCAAACGAACTCTTAATTGGAACATCTGAAACTATTTTAGACACAATGACAAACTTATTCGAAGAAATCTTAACAACTGAATATATTCCTTACCAATGGACTACGTCGACTATAGTTTTATTATACAAGAAAGGGAAAACAGATGATATCTCCAATTATAGGCCGATTTGATTAATGACCAATATGTATAAAGTATTCTCCAAGATAATACTAGAGCGAGTAATAAAAACCCTAGATGAAAACCAACCAAAAGAGCAGGCAGGGTTTAGGAGCGGCTTCTCAACTATCGACCACATACATACTATATTAGTGAAGATCCAAAAACTACAGTGTATGACAGAAGAATTAGTAAATGAAAGTTAACTGGTTGGACTATCAATGAATATGGGAAAAACAAAGGTAATGACTAATCACATAAAGGTTCCTATTAAACCTATCAATGCTAGTGAGCTGGAATATGTTGAAGAATATACATACCTGGGCCAAATAATATCTCCAACAGACCTCACTACAAAAGAAATAAATAACAGGATAAAAATAGGTTGGAGGAAATATTGGGCTCTAAAGGACGTCATGAAAAACCCGAATATACCAATGAAAGGAAAAGAAAAAATATTTAATACATGTATCCTATCCAGCATGACCTACGGTTGTCAAACTTGGAGCTGCACCAACAAAAATATCAAAGCACTGGAAACCTGTCAACATAGAATGGAAAGGAGTATACTCAACATAAAACTTAAAGACAGGACTAGATTAACAACAATAAGAAAACGTACAAATGTGATAGATATAAAATACCAAATCGATTCACTAAAATGGAAATGGACTGAGAAATGACAGAGAAATGGTCTAAAGAAGTGACAGAATGGTGTCCGAGATATAAAAAGAGAACTAAAGGTAGACAACACCGAAGATGGGAAGATGATATTAAAAAGGTGGCAGGAGACACTTGGATGAGAAAAGCAGGAGATAGATCTTTGTGGAGAGCTCTTGGGGAGGCTTATGCTGTAAAGCACAACAATCCAGAAACCGGTGTCTAAAACATAATATCTACTTACTATATATACTTATACATGTTAGAATTAAGATAAAATGTAACTATATACTTAAGGATTGTTAATAAAGGCTATTATTATTATAAAAATATTAATGGGAGTAGTGGCTGGCGAGTTAAGAGTAGCTAGAGGTTTCGATTTCGTAATCGCTGGCCCTACATATATTGACTAGGAAGGATGAAGTTAAATATTACCAAGATTTGTCCGTCTCAATACATTTTTAAGATATAGGGACATCTAAAGGTAATTATATAATCAGTAAATTAAACCTGCATGCTGAAACTCAATAAAAACCACATTAATAATATATAAAAGAGACTATAGTTTAAAAATAAAAAATACACAGAATATTTCTATTAAAATTATACACCCTAATTATAGATCGACTATTACACAATTATTGAATTCATATTTTATTTCCGTGCGCCATTTTTATACTATAATTTTGAAGAAGTAATAAAAATAAGACCCAAGATTTGAAGGAATATCCTGTGATTTGAGTTGAGACGGTTGAAAATATGCCAAAATGAATAATTTTTCTTACTAAAATGTAGAGCTCATTAAAAATTAATTGCGGCGCCTTAAGACCTCATTACCAGTTTTATACTGTTTGGGTAACGTAAAACTTTACAGCTCCTTAATTAACCACCCTATGTTTAAATTAATCTGTGAATACATTTTTTTCCTACTTTTGTTCCTAATTGGTATAGGAGTTACTTTTATAAGAATGACTTTGCATAAGGGAATGGTAGATTTATCTCTCAATATATTATCTTAATAACAAAGGAAAGTGAAATACAACACTAATATTATAAATAATAATGCATATATATATATATATATATATATATATATATATATATATATATATATATATATATATATATATATATATATATATATATATGCATTATTATTTATAATATTAGTGTTGTATTTCACTTTCCTTTGTTATTAAGATAATATATTGAGAGATAAATCTACCATTCCCTTATGCAAAGTCATTCTTATAAAAGTAACTCCTATACCAATTAGGAACAAAAGTAGGAAAAAAATGTATTCACAGATTAATTTAAACATAGGGTGGTTAATTAAGGAGCTGTAAAGTTTTACGTTACCCAAACAGTATAAAACTGGTAATGAGGTCTTAAGGCGCCGCAATTAATTTTAATGAGCTCTACATTTTAGTAAGAAAAATTATTCATTTTGGCATATTTTCAACCGTCTCAACTCAAATCACAGGATATTCCTTCAAATGTTGCGTTTTATTTTTATTACTTCTTCAAAATTATAGTATAAAAATGGCGCACGGAAATAAAATATGAATTCAATAATTGTGTAATAGTCGATCTATAGTTAGGGTCTATAATTTTAATAGAAATATTCTGTGTATTTTTCATTTTTAAACTATAGTCTCATTTTTATATTATTAATGTGATTTTTATTGAATTTCAGCATGCAGGTTTAATTTACTGATTATATAATTACCTTCCGATGTCCCTATATCTTAAAAATGCATTGAGACGGACAAATCATGGTAATAATTAACTTCATCCTTCCTAGTCAATATATGTAGGGCCAGCGATTACGAAATCGAAACATTTAGCTACTCTTAACTCGCCAGCCACTACTCCCATTAATATGTTTATAATAATAATAGCCTTTATTAACAATCCTTAAGTATATAGTTACATTTTATCTTAATTCTAACATGTATAAGTATATATAGTAAGTAGATATTATGTTTTAGACACCGGTTCCTGGATTGTTGTGCTTTACAGCATAGGCCTCCCCAAGAGCTCTCCACAAAGATCTATCTCCTGCTTTTCTCATCCAAGTTTCTCCTGCCACCTTTTTAATATCATCTTCCTATCTTCGGTGTTGTCTACCTTTAGTTCTCTTTTTATATCTCGGACACCATTCTGTCACTTCTTTAGACCATTTCTCTGTCATTTCTCAGTCCATTTCCATTTTAGTGAATCGATTTGGTATTTTATATCTATCACATTTGTACGTTTTCTTGTTGTTGTTAATCTAGTCCTGTCTTTAAGTTTTATGTTGAGTATACTCCTTTCCATTCTATGTTGACAGGTTTCCAGTGCTTTGATATTTTTGTTGGTGCAGCTCCAAGTTTGACAACCGCAGGTCATGCTGTATAGGATACATGTATTAAATATTTTTTCTTTTCCTTTCATTGGTATATTCGCGTTTTTCATGACGTCCTTTAGAGCCCAATATTTCCTCCAACCTATTTTTATCCTGTTATTTATTTCTTTTGTAGTGAGGTCTGTTGGAGATATTATTTGGCCCAGGTATGTATATTCTTCAACATATTCCAGCTCACTAGCATTGATAGGTTTAATAGGAACCTTTATGTGATTAGTCATTACCTTTGTTTTTCCCATATTCATTGATAGTCCAACCAGTTAACTTTCATTTACTAATTCTTCTGTCATACACTGTAGTTTTTGGATCTTCACTAATATAGTATGTATGTGGTCGATAGTTGAGAAGCCGCTCCTAAACCCTGCCTGCTCTTTTGGTTGGTTTTCATCTAGGGTTTTTATTACTCGCTCTAGTATTATCTTGGAGAATACTTTATACATATTGGTCATTAATGAAATCGGCCTATAATTGGAGATATCATCTGTTTTCCCTTTCTTGTATAATAAAACTATAGTCGACGTAGTCCATTGGGGAATATATTCAGTTGTTAAGATTTCGTTGAATAAGTTTGTCATTGTGTCTAAAATAGTTTCAGATGTTCCAATTAAGAGTTCGTTTGAGATGTTATCTTCTCCTGGTGTTTTACCTCTTTTTTGGGTAGTAATAGCTTTTCTAACTTCATCCCTTAATATTTTTTCAATCTGTTCTTCACTGTCTTTCTGGTTGTTCCTAGTGGTTAAAGGCTATTATTATTATAAACATATTAATGGGAGTAGTGGCTGGCGAGTTAAGAGTAGCTAAATGTTTCGATTTCGTAATCGCTGGCCCTACATATATTGACTAGGAAGGATGAAGTTAAATATTACCAAGATTTGTCCGTCTCAATGCATTTTTAAGATATAGGGACATCGGAAGGTAATTATATAATCAGTAAATTAAACCTGCGTGCTGAAACTCAATAAAAATCACATTAATAATATAAAAAAGAGACTATAGTTTAAAAATAAAAAATACACAGAATATTTCTATTAAAATTATAGACCCTAACTATAGATCGACTATTACACAATTATTGAATTCATATTTTATTTCCGTGCGCCATTTTTATACTATAATTTTGAAGAAGTAATAAAAATAAAACGCGACATTTGAAGGAATATCCTGTGATTTGAGTTGAGACGTTTGAAAATATGCCAAAATGAATAATTTTTCTTACTAAAATGTAGAGCTCATTAAAAATTAATTGCGGCGCCTTAAGACCTCATTACCAGTTTTATACTGTTTGGGTAACGTAAAACTTTACAGCTCCTTAATTAACCACCCTATGTTTAAATTAATCTGTGAATACATTTTTTTCCTACTTTTGTTCCTAATTGGTATAGGAGTTACTTTTATAAGAATGACTTTGCATAAGGGAATGGTAGATTTATCTCTCAATATATTATCTTAATAACAAAGGAAAGTGAAATACAACACTAATATTATAAATAATAATGCATATATATATATATATATATATATATATATATATATATATATATATATATATATATATATATATATATATATATATATATATATATATATATATATATATATATATATATAATGGCGTACACGTAAAAAAAATACAAAAATTTATAGTTCAATTTTCGTACTGTACTGGTCGATTCTACACTATCTTCAAAACTACATAACTACATACTACCTATAAACTTTCGTACTTAAATATGTGTTCTAAAGCCAAGCAAAGGCAATGCGGGTCACTTTATATATATGGTAAACCAACTAGTCATTGTCATTCATAATGTAAATTGTATTCTAAGCAAAAAATATTATTCTTTTTTGTGTTGCACACATTATTTTATTTTGTTCCGTTATATAAGGTTTAGCCTGAATTTGTAAGTAAACAAAGATGTCCGTTTTATTAAAATATTATATATATTTGATATTTCTTGGTCTTTTATATATGGAAAGTTATCTTCTAAAAAAACTAAATTTTTAGTAACGTCTAAACAGTTTCAAATATTCAGGTCCTGACTGGTAGCGTCTTGTAACATTGTCACTAAGTAACATATAACTGACAATATGATGGCGATACAATAAATCGAGAGGGGTCAAATTTATATTTAATTTCCTACTTACACACTTAAAAATGGTCCTAATATAAAGGGTTAAAAATAATAACTTACTACAATTTTATGTTATTATCATCGGGTAATTGTACGAGTAGTTATAACTATTACATCGTAGCTATTCACTAAAATTGCTTGCAAGCTTGCATTGTTTGAATAACTTTTGTATTGGCGTAAACGAAAGTAAAAAAGACTTTAGAAAAAAATAAACGAGAACTATAACTTTATTATCCTCAAAATTTTTACACTATTTGTAAAATTTATAAGTCTGCACGTTCACTAACACATTTCTGATCGTCGAGACTAGGTTTTTATAGCTTATTAAGTACACACATCTAACAGCACAAGACCAATGCGTAAAATAATTTAACATATATGTAATGTATTGATGAATCAAATACGTGTCTATATAATACTTCACAGAAACAATAGAACAAATGAGTTGGTCAGAATAATGTGGGTCTTTATGACCCATTTCTTATATGCTAGACATAGGACAATCACTTGTCTGGTTTGGTACGAGCAACTTGACGTGAGTTACCTTTAACAATTTCAATATTTACTTAAGTTATTTTGATTGGTGAGCGCAAATTTAACATATATTTTTTGAATCCATTTAACTTCATATCATTACAGTTTCAGACTGAAAATATTGATATTACGTACTTCATTGGTTTAACAAAAGTCGTGGGTTTCGTAAAAATCTCTTCTGATGTGAAAAATCTTATTAATGGTTGTAATTTTTTTAATGCCTGATAAATACCAATACCAAGAGATTAAAATGGGACATAATTATTAAAGATTTAAGTACTTAAGGATTTATTTTTAAACAAAATGTATTCAATACTTCCAGTCAAAAAGGCACGTTTCAACAAGATGATAATCATATATTTTAAATTTATGGTGGTATTCGTATTTTTTTTTTACATTGCATATCTTTATTTGATATAGTATTAAAGATGTATATTATTATAGCTATGATTCTTAACTATACTTTGTACTAATATAAATGCCACATAGAACAGTGTTGCTATTGCTTTGGACAATATATATTAATATTGTCAGTATTTATTCATTCTAATTCAGATTTGTATATTTCCACTGCTTAAAACATAGGTAGTACAAAATTTCTACAATCGAAAGCAACGATCCCCCAAAACAAAGACCAAAGCAATTACCCATCGCAACTACTAAGTCCAAACCATTACGAGCTATTTGTCGAGTTACTCGTTCATACGGCCTGTTAGTCAAAATGAATTTTAAAGTTCCAGCCTTTAGGTCTCTCTCTGGATCTGAAACTTTTTTATATATAATACTATAATCTGGTTCACTACACGAAGATAGACAATTACAGCTCAAGCCAGTCTCATTGACACTGGGCACTTTAAGTTTCTTTAGTTTACCATAATGTTTTGTCAAACACTTCAATCCTTCTAAGTCACAAAATCGGTCAATGAATTCTATAGGTGATAAATGGGATGTGCAATTGCAAAGTTCCAACTGCGCTTCGATGCGACATTGAATGATACAGATTGAATAGCTATAATGTCTGTAACCACGAAAATTGGTAGGTAATTCATCAGGAAATCTACATTGTCGAACATCTGGTGAGGTCAATGAAACTTCTGGCTCGTTAACTATATCTACAATTGAGAATAACATCGAACCTTTGCTTCCACGTAAAACCACAGCCCGCCGATCTTGCTCCATATTCCAATATGGAACATCTTCATGTGAGTGCAAAAACGCTTCGTAATTTTCCGAGAGTGAAAGTTCTAGAGTCCCTAATTTACGGCGATTTGAGGATGAAACATAATATGAGGTTTGTTTTTCTGAAATTTGATTGTTATTCATGGTATAGCACAGGCCATATTCAGTATATATAGGACCAAAGTGCTCACAGCAATTTAGAGGCTTATCGTTCCACTTGCAACTTATAAATAATTCTTTACATACAGAACGAAATGTTGAGCTTATATTTACGAAATTCGTGGTAGATATAGGGAAGCTTTCGTCAGTAATAGAACAACTGTGGCAATCACCAGCATGAAAAGCAATATTTTCGGCGAAAAAAACCATCTTGTCTTGATTTTCTTTGTTTAGTTCCAAGCTTTGTACATTTGTAAGTATTTTGTCTATATTGGCAATTTCACATACCGTAACTGACGGAAAAGTAGTGTTCCAGTCAAGGTAATCAGTCCGAGTAGTAAATCGAATGGTATCTTCTTGGTATGATAATATATATTTATAAATTGATGCCACAGCGGCTATCCAAACATTAATATATATTATAAAATAAATGAATTTATAAACAAAACTGATATCTTTTCGAACTAGAAAATTAGGACCGTGCACTGATAAATTTTGAAAAGTATATTTAATACGAGGGTAAAATATATTAAATTTCTCTCGTAAATACTTCATAATTCATGTAGGTATACAACGGATATCTGAACTAAAAATGACTAATCTGTATAGAATTTGGCTTATATACGAGTAAATTATACTACTAATGGTATAATAGTTATAATGTTTTTGCTTTTATAACAAATCTTTATTAAGTACAACAAAGGGACGTCGAATAGATAAAAATATGCGATAAGTAGAATAATTTACTAATACGTAATACTTTTTTATTTATAACTAGCGACCCGCTCGCGGCTTCATCCACTTTAACTACTTGATGTTTTAATACGCTAATTAGGTTCGTAATCTAATTCATATTATGTCAAAAAAATAAATGTTTGTATACCGATGACAGCTGGTCTTATAGAAACGTTTGGAAATAATATAATAACAAAACTTCAATATTTACAATGTAATAATAAACTCAACTTATTATATGGGAATTTTCAACGTTATTAAATATGAGATTAATGTTGTATTTACTTCTATGAACTTTATAGTGAAAATGCACATACCCAAAATGAATAATTAATTAATGATGATAGTAACTATTTTAAATTGCTTAACAAAGTATAATATAATAATTAAAAACAAAATTATAAAATCCTCTGATGAAATTAAAATGACATGGAACATGCATGCAACAAGAATTACATCAATAAATTTAAATAAAAAATTGAGAATGGCGTAATCAGTTTCATTCCAGTTTCCACAACCAAAACCCTTATAGCTTTTTAAATAAAATATAGACTTTATTTAGTTGGAAATAGCCATGAAATAGTAGTGTTTGCTAATGACACGTGATTAAAAATATATGACGACGCAAACAATGCTCTCTCAATAGTTCAGATACCTCGGATCCGTTATGCACGAGTCTAGAGGCATCGATCACGACGTTCATGGTTGGATAAGCGCTGCCTAGTCACTGGTGTGGTCTGCGATCGCAGAATACTAACCAAACTCAAGGGGCTGATATACAAGAGCATCGTTTGACCGGTTCTTTTATACGGCAGCGAATGCTGGCCAGTACTATCTCGGCACTCTCAGGAGCTTCATGTCACGGAAATGAAGATGCTGAGGTGGATGTGCGGCGTAAGGCGGTCTGACCGCATACGTAACACATTCATTCGAGGTAGTCTTGGAGTCCGTGACATAGCGGATAAGCTCCAAGAGCGTCGCCCGAGGTGGTATGGTCACGTTGCGCGCCTGCCTAGGAACTAGGTTGGACGCAATTGCCTTGATATGTTGATGGAGTGAGACCTCCCGGACGCCCAAGAAAGCGCTGGTTTGATGTCGTGATGCGGGACATGAAAGTCAATGTTCTCACCACTGAGGACGCAAAAGATCGTGCAAAGTGAAGTAGGCTTAGTAGGAAGGCAGACCCTGGCAGACACAGCAAGCCGGGCTTAATACCAGGAAGAAGAAGAAGAAGAAGAAGTAAACAATGCTCTCTCAAAATTAGTACCTTGGTTTAGAGTTAATAACTTAATTTTGAATAGAAAAATAATTAAGGGTATATTTTCAAAGCATCTAATACGAAAATTGTGAAAGCCGATGAGCGCTTGAATGGTGAAACCAGGGATCTTGTCGATTCTACAGTATCACCATTAACTCTAACTTACAGTGGGGACCTCATATTGATGGATTGGCGAATAGACTTAGCTTAGCAGCTTTTGTGGAAAATTGGGGAAATGCAGTCGGTATTAAGTTACCTTTTGTCTTGCTATAGAGAGCTATTCGTGTAATTTATAAATTAGGCCGTAAAGGTTTTTTTAAACGAAAAATTTAAAGAAATTAATGTATTGAAAGTTACATCTTAATATATTTTTGAAAATGTTATGTATGCCAAGAAAACTATTAATGAATTTAGAAAATCGGTGATATATATAATACTAGAAATAAGTTTAAACTTAGTCCACATATAACTCGATTGCATCGAGTTCGTAATTCTTTTATGGGACAGTCAGTACGGTTTTACAATAGAATCCTAGAAAACTTTCGAAAAATTTCTATTTTTCAATATAAAAAAGGTAGAAGTTAAAAGACGTCTGTGTATTAAAGATTGTTACCAAATTAATGATTTTATAAATGATGCACGCCTTGGGAATGAAATGCTTGCTCCAGTCTATTTCAAAGGTATTATTGTGACTTAAATGTCAAATTGTAAATAATTGAATAAAAAAACTTAAATATCCCGCTGAGTTGTTCTCAGATCTGAGGTTGAGGATTCTGTATCTTTAGTAAGCCGGTGGTAAATTGTTTGACGTTCGAAAAATAAAACATGAAACTTCTTATTTTAAATTAAAATATTTGAATTTAAAATTGTCCTTGCACCCTTTCAGTGAATTTGAAACAAATGAATAACTTACGAATAAACTAGTTTTTTAAAGTTGTTTTCAAAAAAAAAAATTAAAAAATATATATTAATAAACAAAATATATAGGATATTTCTCGACATAAAATTATGGATATTGGCTGAGAAATTGCAGTAATCAAAAAAAAAAAACAAAAAATATATTCCTATTATACAGATAAATATTTACAAACTTATAATTGTAGTTGATTTTATGTAAAATAAGTAAATATGCCCGCAAACTAACGTTGCCCAATTATATAGGATTTACTTCCCGTTGACATACGATTCTAAAATTGGTACGGAACCTTCAGTGGGCGGGACCGACTCACTCTTGACGTTTTTTTGTATGTGTCGAAAAATGTATACACAACTCCTTAATTTTCTTATTATAGATGCAATTGTTGCTACTAAAAATTTCTTTAAACATTGATATTTTTTATATTATATTTTTGATACTATATTTACAGAATATCCGAAAGTAAGAACTGTCCCCATATTGTATTTTTTATGGTAGTACAAATTTTGACAAATACTTTGACTCATTTTTATGATAAATAAAATTAATATTACATTATTTATACAATAGTTATTATATCTTAAATAGAATTTATCTTCTTATTCATCAACATAAAGACGCATTAAGATTAAATTTAATACGAAGGAAGCGGTCGTACGTTAAGCTTTAGATCTCATATATCTGAGCTTAGTTGTTTCGCCTGCGCTTGACAATCTGACAACGTGTTGTTACATATACGAGTACATACCTTGACTATGTCGCTCCAATTAAAGTTCGTCAGTTTGTCGAGTAGGGTTTATGATTAATTTTCATGATATTCTAACAACTGCTACAATTCACTACTTTTTAGATTATTAGTTCAGGTAAAATCAGTTCTATCTTTTAACTGAGCTGAAGGGAAAGTGTTAACTTAAATGTACTAATAATAATCACCGGACTTAGGGACCGGCCGGAACCGTTTGTAATGGGGGACTTTGCTTCGCTCAGTCTAAGCTAGGACTACTGGCTTTATGTAGGTTCACGTTGCATATGCACCAGGGTCATCCGGATGCTATGCGGAGGAGTTTATATTGGATCCTCGGAAGGAGGTCTATCTTTGTCTGCGCCAACACGCCACATAAGCATAAGTCAGGATGCAAGCTTTGTAACAATGTCAGCTTGTTCCGAAGCGATATTTTATTCCGCTTGCAAATAAGTAGATACAGCCTGTTCATGGTATATTGCTTCGTTTTTAAATTTAGTAAGTAAATAGTAGGGGAATGAGCACAGTTATGCTTATTTCCGAATTGACCTCAAACTGCCACATGCTAAGCCAATAGCCTAGGCCCTAGGCCCTAGGGTCGTGTCGGCAGCTTGTTACAGTCTTTGGACCAGAAATTGACATAAGAGTTGTCACGCCTTTTATACATAGTTTTACATTAGTCAAATCAGCAATTATCTTGACAAGTACCTGCTTAACATAGTGTCAATTGACTTTAACAAAATACTATTTGACAATTTAAGCCTTGAATAAAATTACCATCTTTACTAGAATTATTATCAAATAATTTTACAGTAAAAAAAACTATTTACAATAGTAGTTCTACATTATAGCAACAAAATCACTCATTCTTGAATTCAGTGTAGTAGTTGTAGGTTAGAAATAACAACGATTATATTCAATAATCGTAATATAATTCCAACAAAAAAATCAAATGTTTCGGTTAGTCATAAAATATTAAGATTTTTGTAATGTGACGGAGATGGCAGGGTAAGCAGAGGGAACTAGGAAACCTAGGGTTAAGACACTCCGTTCCGGTCACCACATTACACCGAATTTTAAGGATTGTGTGTTGACTGGCGGAAATCAACGTCTCGCTTTGCCGTGTTACTAAAGAGCGAAGAAAAGAAAATATTAAATACTAGCTGACCGGGAAAACGTAGTTTTGCCATAAAAAGGGAAACATTTTAAGTTTGTTCAACCCATACGGGTTACACTAAGGTCTTACAAAAATAGATAGTAGCCATATTCATTTAAATCGAATGATGTTAAGGGCAATATTGTTTTAAATTAAATACTTGTGATGAACAATGTATTTATTTGGATAAGAATTGCTTACAAAAACATCTTAGCTGGAAAATAATGCATTTTTTGTCAAACTAATTTGGTTAGCATAAAAAGCTAACCTTAAAAGATATACATATGCAGTCGCGGACTTTTTTTAGAACTTTTAAAGGAAAACTATTCTACCATACATGATTTTGCGAAACTTTAACCGTTTACGCAAAACATACAGAGGAAACTCTCAATTAGGAAAAAAATCCCCCGATTTTCAAACATTCTTAATTGGTGCTCCGGTCATATTGGTCTTAGCATGACGATATATAGCCTTCCTCGATAAATGGGCTATCTAACAGCGAAATAACTTTTCAAATCGGACCAGTAGTTTTTGAGATTAGCGCGTTCAAGCGAACAAACAAACAGACTCTTCAGTTTTATAATATTAGTACAGATTTCATAATAATAAAAATATTGAATTTTTCACTTCTTCGATTGAGGGTCGTTCACAGTTACACGCTTGTGCAACGACAGGTCTCTTATGGTTTTATTATCTTTCTTAAACAATATATACTTTACTTTTTTAAAATGGGAGCCAATTTTCGAGTTCTTTTGTTATGGCTCATTCTGTATGTTATGGGCTTGCCCATTAAAGCATTTGTTTTTTCGGCTCAGCATCCTTTTTCATGTCCATATTTATACAAATTCGTAAACTGTATAAACATTAAAATCCAATAAAATTATCTATTATAGAAATAAATAAATGTTGTTACAATTTTCTATACTATCCGCAATTCAATCTCGAGGACAATTGAATTTATTCATGATGTAAGAACCCGAGAACCGAATGAAATGGACCAATTCCGATTTAATCTCAATTATATCAGATGTTTCTCTCGTTTAAGCCATAGTATATACTTATATATTTCATATTGCAATGTTAAATATTTTAAATTAATAGGTGTACTGTTGTATTTCAAATTTTATATTTTAATAATTAAACATGATCTTTGATATTTAATATATAATTATATTAATTAATATATCATTATATGATTAGGTATATCATAAAAATATAACACAATCTAATCGCAAATATTCCATAGGGTGAGAAATCTATATGTAGGGAAGGGAGACCAATCTGTTTGATACAGAGCAAAATTTTTGATAAAGGCTTATAAACTTATATATTGATTTACAGAGAAAAATCATGGGTATGTTTTGTATATGTTTTGCTTCTTGGAGTTTTTTTTTGTACAGAGATTGACAAGATTGCTTATTGAGGAATTTTGAAACCGACTACTACATTATAAATTTAGAAGTGTAGTATTTTCTTTCCTAAGGGTGGAACAAGACTTTAAAAAGTAGTAAACCTATTGAAACAGACTCCTTAAAATTTTAATTAAAAATCTCCATGTAAAATGACTGATAGTATGGAACAAAAATGGCTGCTATATATATAGATATATACGCAGCGGCACAAGCATGTGACAGATTGTGGATTTAGACCCCACTCGAGTAAATGATATATTTTATGTTTTTAATATATATATATATATATATATATATATATATATATATATATATATATATATATATATATATATATATATATATATATACATATATATATATATATATATATATATATATATATATATATATATATATATATATATATATATATATATACATATATATATATATATATATATATATATATATATATATATATATATATATATATATATATATATATATATATATATATATATATATATATATATATATATATGTATATATATATGTATATATATATTAAAAACATAAAATATATCATTTACTCGAGTGGGGTCTAAATCCACAATCTGTCACATGCTTGTGCCGCTGCGCCACGACAGGCCTCATACCTATCTACCTATATGTACTTCTGATTTTATATATTAAATAGCAATCCATAATAGTTATATATCCTTAAAGTGGTTGTAAAAATGTTTGAATATGGCAAAATGTGCCGTATTGATTCTGTTAAATAGCCAATTTTGGTTTCTGTATACCTTTGGGTATGTTAGTTAGAATTAAGTGATGGATGGAAGTCATTAATTAATTTGTTTACATTGATACATAAGTATTTCGGGTTTCTAAATGACCTTTCCCATATTATCGTCATAAATTTACATTAATAAAGGAAACAAAAATAGTAATCAAGTATTATTCGTTTATTATAGAGGAGTATATGTACATATAGTAAATTTATAGATATTTTACTAAAACAAATAATACAACAAACTAATATGTGTAGTTAATTTCAAGTAAAACTAATGGAGAAGCCCACCCGAAAATTCAAGTTTATCAATTCAATTTACTGCATATTCAAAAATGTCTTTTTTATTTTCAAGTTTACGCTGCTTTATGTTCATGGCAGAGTAGGCAGAGGGAATTTCGGAACCTAGTGTTAAGACACTTCGCTTTCCGAAGCTTGTAATTTTTAATTTTCCGTTGACTTACAATTTTGAAATTGCTACGAATATATGTAGATCCGTAGCAAACCCTGCCCACCGTTAGCGGTAGGCTATTCTGACTCGAACTTAACTGTTTTTTAATATTCAGCATTCAATTTTCTGCACTGTTATTTTTTATCACTTTTTTACATTTGGAAGATATTGATTTTGTTTACTTGCTACTCCAATTCATTGAGCAATTGTATAACAAATATTTCTGTATTATGCCTTTAGGTAGGATTGTTATCTTGGTAAAAGCTTAATGTGCTAGAATTGAATTGTAGTGATTTCACACGGCTATTGCATCAATTTTCCTTTATAATATTCTGTAGTATTTTTTGCCATTTTTGCATTATATTATCAAGTCTCCCGTTTCCCATTTTCGCCGACTTGAGTGGCGGAACTCAACGAGGCTTTGCGCGTTCTGTGTTTGCTTTAGATATGTTTTCTGAGTTATATATTTTAGTTTTTTAGTTTTAACTAGCTTGTTACCTGTGGTTGCGCTCACTGGTCAAACAGACAAGTAAAAAAGAATTCTGTTATTGTCTATAGGAGATAGACATACACTCTGGCTGACTTTTGTTAGAACTTTTGAAGGTGAATTGTGTTATTCTAGTTAGTCATAGCTTCAACAGATTACACAGCACACGCACGAATGTGTCCAAGTAGTGTATGTCTGTACGTTGAATCTATTTATAAAAAAATAATTAGGGCGGCTTAAAATGACTAATAGAAAAAGCACATCATCTAAGCCACTGGACTGATTTCAATTATTCTTTTTTCTGTTATATACCTATTTGGTCTGACATAGGCTATATTTGATTTCAAATACTTCCACACCTGATGAAGAACGGCATGAGTCCAGATAAACTTTGAAAAATATTTAAATAAGTCCATAACAAAAGTAACAAAGATTGATAAGAATTTTACAATGGTATATTAAAATTAAAGATCTGGAACATCTAACGAACAATCTCAACAGTCAAGCTGAACTTGCTGAGCTGAAAAATACCTGAGCTGAAAAATGATAAGAAATATTGAGATGCTGTCTTAACAAAAGTAGTTCGTCGATCGTGATGAACATTTTACATTGACATATTAAAATCGAAGATCTGGAATACTTCATGTACAATCGTAACGGTCCAGCTAAAGTATAAGCGTGGTGACAATTTTGCATTGACATATTGAAATCAAATATTTAGAATATCTCATGTACAATCATAACGGTCCAGCTAATGTGTAGGAAATGATGAAAAGATATTTAAACAAAAGTAATTGAGTGTGATGAGCATTTTACATTTACATATTAAAAACGAAGATATGGAACATGCCATGAAAAATCATATATAATAATATGTGGCATTAATTAAATATGTGCAGCTTGACAAATATTTTTTATCACATAAAAAAATATGGATTTTTTTTAATATAAACAAAATATTTGACAGCGTGCTCGACTCTCGTATCGGCGAATATGTACAGTTACACGAGTCACAGTTTGGATTTCGGTCAAAGTTGTCAACTGAGAGTGCCATTTTTGCATTGAAGCACGTTGTCAAATATTATACTGATAGGAAAACACCTGTGTATGCTTGTTTCCTGGACCTGTCAAAAGCCTTCGACCTAGTTTCTTATAATATATGGGAAAAGCTTCGGAGCAGCGGCATTCCTGCTTCACTAATATCTATATTGTGTATGGTATGATAATCAGAGAAATTTTGTAAAATGGTCAAATGCTTTGTCGGAGCCATACAAACTTGATTGTGGAGTGAGGCAGGGAGGTCTCAGTTCGCCTAGGCTTTTCAATATTTATATAAATGAATTACTTGTTAAGCTCAGCAGCACACATGTCGGATGCCATGTAGATGAGATATGTGTAAATAACTTAAATTATGCAGACGATATGGTGTTGCTGAGTCCCTCCATATGCGGAATTAGAAAGTTGACATCAATCTGTGAAGGATATGCTAGGCAGCATGGCCTAATATACAATCCTAGGAAAAGTGAATTGTTAGTCTTTATAGGGAAAAATAAAAGTCCAATGTGTGTCCCTCCAGTACAACTCAGTGGAAAACTAATAAAGAGGGTAACTGAATTTAAGTATCTGGGACACATTATTACTGAAAATTTAAAGGACGATAAAGACATAGAAAGGGAGCGCAGGGCATTGGCTGTTAGGGCCAATATGCTGGCTCGAAGGTTTGCTGGTTGTTGCATTACGCTATTTAAAGCTTACTGTCAAACATTTTACACCAGCGGCCTTTGGGCTAGCTCTAAACAAAAAGCAGACAATATTCTGCGTGTTCAATATAATAATGCTTTCAGGGCACTGTTGAGGCTCCCTTATTACTGCAGTGCATCAGGCATGTTTGCAGATGCTCACACCGACGATTATTTCGCGATAATGCGTAAAAAGGTGGCGTCGGTTATACAAAGGGCAAGGGTAAGCACCAACAGTATCGTGAAAGTATTTGCAGGTCGATTGGACGGGCCGACTATAGAAAGATTTATCAGGTTGCATGTACAAAATGTAGGCAGGACCATCCCTCTATGGTAGATCTTGCTTATATTTAAATTTTGTTTATGTTTAGTATTTAATTTTTTTTTTTTTTGTATTTTGTCTTACTAACATAGTTCTTAAGTTTTTCTATTGTACTAACCAACTATGAGCCTAATGTTGCTTGAAAATAAAAGATTTTTTTTTATTTTATTTTTTTAATTATAAATATAAAAAGAAATATAACAATGAACAATAAAATTGCTTATCTAAAGTTGTTCATTGTGATGGGTAAATTTAAAATATTTTTTTATATTAAAATAGTGGTGAAAGGGTATTTGTACACTAAATTTTTTTACAAAAAAACATGCAAGTTAAAAAAAAAAGAATAATAATAGAATAGTATAATATAATAATATTATTTAATAAATTTCGACGTGCTTTTAATAAATTTGCTACGGCTCGACGCATCATACGCAGTAGAAGTAAAATCATTTAGTTATCATTTTCGTGTGTTTTGTTGTGGCCCTTTGGGTAATTGAAGACGATATCCACTGGGAAAAGTCTTAAGAAATCTTGCGTCAGTGACAGTCCTAGAAGTTTAGGGCAGCTATCTGCTATATAATGTTAGTATTTTGTACAGTCTCAATCCTTCATGATTGTGGAAAGAGTAAAAAACGTTTTTATCAGAAGATTTAGATTTTCCAACAGCTAAAGGAGCAATTAATAGTGCCCTTTCTTCATTATCTTACAAAATATGTGTTTTCAATTGTAGGCAATTCTCTTCCTGACTTCGGTCTTCCTTTTCCTTTAGCATTGTTTTACCGAGTTCACTACTATAGTTAATGAGAGCGCTTTCAAATTTATAATGGAATAAAGGAAGTATAATGGAATGAATATAATTTAGTAAGGTGGTCCAATGGCGCCTTAAGTAACGAAACTGTTTCTTAGATGCTCCAGGCGGCGCTGGAAAAACGTTTCAGACAGGGGTAATTCTAGCTGAATTGAAATGACAAAAGAAGATCGCTCTTGAAGTGGCATACTCAGGTATTGCTGCCAAATTACTTCGTGGCGAAAAGACGGCAAATGACAGGCAAATGAGTAGTATTATAATTTTATTCTCAAGTGATTTCAGACAAATTGTACCAGTTTTAAGTAGATTGACTAGGGCTGATAAAAAAATATAATCGGATTAATCACGTATACAAAGTTTTTAATTATTTTTATAATAATTTGAATCAATCCGGTTAAATTTGTTTAATTTAAAATTAGTAATAATCGCGAAAATCAAACACAGTTTAAAGTAAATATAATATATTTGCATTTTTTTTTGCGAAAGAAGCATGAAGAGTAAAAAAATATAATAGAACACGACAACCGTAAGCGACGCATACTACGCAAGGGAGAGGAGGGAGGAGTGCCGCCATATCGTGTTCATTTTCATGCATTTGAAGATTCCTAATTAGTACAAATTCTGACTCGGAGGCGATACGATGTTTGTTTTAGTTTTTATTATAAGTTATCGTCAAAATCTATCGATTAATATAAAGTATAAGTAAATGATTGTATATAAAGTATTAGTAAAAAGTAATTGATGAAACGATGTCAAAAGAAAAAAAAATACTGTGGCCAGATGCTGCTCTTAGCACAGTATACATAGGACATCCTAATAATGGAGAATATTATTGTTTGCGCCTATTGTTCCACGTTGTTGGAGGACCAACTTCTTTTTCCTTTTTAAACTCTATTGATGGTGTAGAGCATCCTTCTTCAACAGTCTCAAAAGTTTACGGGAGTTATTCGCTATTATTTTTGTTTGTTGTGCCATCTCAGATCAAAAAAGTACAAAACGTTCTTATGGTTCTTGGGTCCTTAAGAGTATCAAAGGGTAGCTAAGTAAGTTAAGTAAGCTAGTAAGTTTTTCTTAGACGCTCCAGGAGGCACTGGAAAAACCTATCTGACAAGAGTATTTCTGGCTGACTTGATACGACAAAATAACATTGCCCTTGCAGTTGAATCTTCACATTATATCCTGGCGGATAGTTGGCACAAAGAATGCTAAAAAATTCCAATCAATTTGGTCAGAACAAAAATACCAACATATTCTGTTACACGAAATTGGATAAAGCAAAATTGTTTTAGGATTGCTGCCTGAGCTGAGGTTGGTAGTTGTTCATATTCAAATCAAGAATTTTGTGAAATATTACTAAAAGTTGCGGAAGGTCTCCTTCTTGAACAGATTGGTCAGATCAGAATTCCTGAAATACATGGCAAAGTGCTCAGCTTCAAGATGTGACTTATTGAGTCAATATTTGAAAATTCTTGGTTATATGAACGCGTTGTTTTAGCCTCTAAAAATGATCAAGCTGGTACAATAAACGAAAAAAAAAAATATACCAAATTTAATTGGGGATGAGGTGATAAATACTACCTTTTATAAGGTAGTGCATGAAAATGACACCACGAATTACCCAGTTTAGTTTCTCAACTCATTAACAGCTGGCGGTCTCCCTGTTCACAAAATAACACGTAAAGTGTTCCGGTAATGCTGATGAGAAATTTCACTCCGGCGAAATTATGCAACGGAACCCGACTTAAAGTCAAAATATTGTAAATAAATATTTTTGAAGTGGAAAGTTCTCAGAGGGTGTGGTGCTGTTGAAATCGTAGTTTTATCACGCATTACACTTTTATACGTTTAATTGTTTTATTATTACGTATTTAATTCCCTGTGAGAACTGGCTTTGCGATTGGTTATTTCAGGTCTGTATATATTTGCCACCGACAGCAAAACTACCCATATAGTATACAAAAAAATATTTTAATTCGTAAAACATTTCTAACCAATATCTAAAATTGAGTTCATTAAAAATATACGTAGCTCATTGGAAAATCATTACTAAAGTAACTTTAAAACTAAATGATTCTTATGCTAAAAATTACTTTAAAGGTCATGTTAACATAATTGTGGCCAGCAACTAAATCTTTAAATAATGTTACTTATATTCTAAGACTATTTAATAAAATTAACAAACCTTTACGATCAAATGAAATCTAATGGTATCTATATAGTTATATGTATTTCTTTATGTTTTATATAAGACCATTCAAAAAATAAATGGACTCTATAGGAAGACATGGTTTAATATACGAGTATAATATATCAATAATCAGATTAGCGTTAAATTTTACAATGAAAGTATTGTATGTCATCTTAGTATATATAACATACCAACAATAATATACAATATACTTATTCTTAAATATAATAAAGTCCATTCTCTGCAAAGGAGAATTAAGTGCTTTAGTTAGTTATGCCAGGTGGTTTTCATGAAATAAATTGAGTCGCGAGTGAAGCCGCGGGCAGCAGGTAGTATACAATAAAATATTAGTATAGATCTAGATAAATGTGTAATTTTAATAAACATTTTTAATTAAACGGTGAGGGGATTAACAACTAACGGATTAATAACAGTATAAAATTGAAAAAAGTGGTTTTTACCACTAAAGAATGCATAGGGTAGCTTAGAAATTCTATATAAATAATATATTATTTTTTGAGACTATGAAGCTTACTTAAATTATTAAAATAATGAAAAAGTAAATAAGTGATGCACAATATAACAATTATTCATAAAGTTGTTTGTTCATTAACGAAGTTAACAATTTTATATGAGCGATCACTAATAGCGAACTTTCCGCCACATCCATTTAAATTTCTATTTCAAAGCGAAGTGTGTACGAGTATAACATGATACCGTATTCGACACCTGAGGATATGCCGATCGGAAAAATGGAACAAAGGCAATGATAATCGATCTTTTATTGCAGAGAGCATTTTTAAATAGTATTTCATGCTTAAAGTACATTTAGGTATATTGAAGCAAAATACTGCTTGGCGGATGGATATTATATGAAAACTGGCGACAAATAGTCTTGATACATATAAATTAAAAGCCAGTCGGGAGCCTTTACTCTTTTATAAATGCTTGTGTATCAAGATGAAGTGAGTATTTTCTTTCACTCCACGGTCCCTGGGGGCATAGTTTGAAGCAAAGTTTCAATAATAAGGTCTCCAGGATAAATTTTCGTTTTAATTTGCAAAACTTCCATTTTAATTTGCAAAATGTATTTATATCATTCTCTTTTGCTAGAAAATAAATCTAAGTAATAGTAGTAGCAACTACAAAGATGCTAACAACATAAATAAGTTGTTAAGCGTATAAGAATTTAGACATAGCTAGATAAGAACGTATACCATCAAGTGGTTAGAATATTCTGAGGGGTTCCAAGAGGTTAGACTTTCTATACGTTTTATAAAAAACATTTTTCATTACATTTGTCTGACAAATGTTAAAAATATTTAAATTAATTTCCTATTTCACGTCTTCTTTTATAAAACAAGACAACGTCAACTAAAATGTTTTGTACTTTGTTTATGAATCATGTTTAAAAAACACAGTGACAGCCGTTCATCAAGGGTGCTATCATTATAAGTAATAATATATTGATGACGTTATCAAATCTGATAGCGTCCTTTTTAATGTTGCAACAATTTAATTATGATTTGTAAGATTTTTCCTTTTTTTGAAATTGCGCGCGAGTAGTAACTTGTTACCGAGGAAACGAATATCATAAATAATCCATTCCTTCGAGTGGGAATCGAAACCACCACCGTCGTGTTGTATATGTAATCATATGCTGTTCCGGCATCAGGAGTATAGGGTTGAAATGACTGAAACTAAGTTGCAATATTTTATTTTACTTTATTTCAAATAATAATTAAAGTACATATATATATATCAGTGCATTCAGCAGTCAACAAAATATTAATTATGATAAAAGAATCAATAATGGAAAACACACAGTATTAAATATAACTAAATGACAACTGCTAATGAGATTTCATTCATTAATAACAACTGGCAAAGTAATAATTTTAATTAATTACTGACGTCTTCTTTGTCCGTCTTATATTATTAAAGTTAGCAAATTTGAAATAGACACAAAGATGAATGCGTGATTTATTCCAAACGACTGTATTAATTAAGAATTTTACGTGAATATCTTAAAGTCTACTTCTTTATAAAACAAGTTGAATATATAAAGGTATATATGTAATTTTAACTTTATAAAATTATTTGTTTATGAATAGAAATCGGATTTGTAAGTGGAAATAACGAAGGCAAAGTTAGATTAAATAAGTTCTGTTGGATTGAAAATGTAAAACACGATGACAAAATAAATTATTACTAAAATTGACTTAATAATATTTCATTTGCGTATAGACAAATATAATATATGCAAAAAATTAAATGTATTTTTAAATTTAAATTTATTCTAACATGATATTTTAATTGGTTTGCTCCTTATTATACAAATCTGTAAGTTTGCAATACTACAGATTTCTATAAAAACGAGTATACTTAACATTGAACAATGAAAGCAAAATTGCCAGTTTCATGCCTAAACTATGTTCATTTTCATTGTTCAGTTTTATTGATTTAACTTAGTTGTATAGTTAAATATTATTCAATTAGAAAATAGTCAAAACCTTTTATTCAAATGGCAAAAAAATATTTGCTTTTGCAGGTTCCTAATCTAAATGCTATAGTTTTGCTCAATTTGTTCGATAATGACCTATATATAACATAAATAATAAGAAAATCTTTGCATACGTTTGCATATGATAAGAAGTGTTTGAAATAAATTCAAATCATTGATTTTATTCTACTGATACTTAACAATATAACAATATTATCTTAACCAGATTTATAATATGGTATCAAGATATTTTATAATGTTTATAAATAGTTTTTGATTTTTGTGTTTTAGTAGACATAAAACTCCTAAAGAGTACACTACCAAACTCGAGCTTCAGCTATTTTCATCTCTCCGTCACCATTTCGCCAGCCACCTTAGATAACTTACAAAGATTGACTATAATTTCAGTTAAAACAGTTGACACAAGGATCGACATAAAAAATACTATGATGTAAACAAATAATAAGCAAGATTCCTCTGATGTAAGTACGGTATCGCACTGCTCAGGAGTTACTGCATAACTTCTGGATATGCTACGAATGCCAGATGATACTGTGCTTCATCAGTAAGTTACCTTGAAGCTATTTGACTAGTGAAAGTTATTTAAATCCTTTTATTTATTGAATCATGGTTAGGAACGCTTAAGAATCTTTAACTAAGAACACTTGAGTTATCTTTAAGAACCAAGATTAAAATGGATTATTCACATACAAGTTTGATATTAATAACATATTTGATTTTCGTGATTATTAAACATTTTTTTCCATAAATTTTTGGAAACTCGACGTTTTGAACACTGCGTGGTCACGGGCAGTCCGGTTAAATTTGTTTCATTTACGTTTGTTGCCCTTAATGTATTACTTTTATGTCAGCTTTAATTTGGGTGGGTATATGAAATGATGTTAAATATTTTATTTATTTTTGTTTTTATGATGTAACAAATAATATTATTTTACTAGTAACTTATTTAGCTCACTATTAGTATCTATGTAGGTAAATAATGTGTTAAGCGCATTATTTAAGGATGGCTAGCATTGAAAATGTGTAATAACCGAAAAAAGAAAATTATATCATTTTCTATGTAGATAATTTGGACTTGATATTGCATTATATACATATTTTGTATATTTAGTTTTTTTCTCTTAAGAACATATAAGCAAATTTTATAGAAACAACTTGCAATTTCTTTTAATACATTTATTTTGATAGTATTCAATACGTTGTGAGTGTTAAAAACTTGTTTTGATGTAACGTAATAAAAATGTTCATAAGAAATCTACCGGATGATGCAAAGGTTAACCTAAAAAGGATTTTTCTGCTTCAGATATACTGGCTAAAAAGCTCAACTGAAGGATTTTACTTCGGACTTCAAATTTGTATGGATAGACTTGTTATTTAAATATTAAAAATATTAACTGTCAATTTATGACCTTTTAAAAGATTTTCGGTTTCATCTTTAAGGAAATCTGAACAGAGATTCCTTTTTTAATGTTACGTTTTTCCTATATGAAACACTTTACAACATACAATATTTCACTCTAACTGCATTAGGAGGTCAAAAGAACGGGTACATTTCAAATTTTACATAAAATTTGTTGTTCTAATTTATATTAGAACATAAATATATTATTATATTTTTAACTTGCCATATTAACGATACTAACATATTTTGTCTTACTTATCTGCAATATAATAAAGCAATAATGAGTGCATTGTAAAATGGCCCCCCCAAGCCAACACCTGCGGTCCCAAGTCCAAGGGCACTACATTGAGGTCAAAAGTAATAACATTTGTATTTGAATTTTTAATAAATATAGTATTTCATTTAATTCTGTTCTGTCTGTCAACATTTAAAGTCTTTCTCAGATCATTTTAATAAAGAAGTTACGTAAACGTCAACATATGTACGCGCATAAAGTTTTATTTTGTGTTAACTACAATACCGTACCGTTACCACAAAATGACATATTTGAAACGAGATTTGGGGCTTAGATTGACAAGCACAAAGCTTGTCATAGTGAGCTTATGTAACAAATTGCTATTCTTAGTATGAATCTCATGCATACAAGGGATATACTTACATACATATGTATTCATTAACTATGTTTTGATGTTTACAAAATATACTTATTATATAAATGACACATACTTATTTGTGAACGATTTACAAATAATTGTAAAATAAATTAAATGTTCGCTTGTATTATATTGTGGTACTTACATATATAAATTATTCGTATATAGGCATTTATTATAAGCTGCCTGAGGCCTGTTATGTAAACAGGGTAGGCTGAGGCAACCTAGTGTTGAGATACTGGGCTACCCTTACACCGTCTAATTATTATGACTACGCGTGTTATTCCCAGAAAGAAAAAATAAAATAATTCATTTCTGCGAGTATGAACCTTTGTATTGGCCAACGTTATCAGGCACTGTGCCATAATGAACCCAGAATTCATTTTAATTTCAACATTATTAACAGTAATTCCTGTTAATTTTTTCACTCACTCTCACTCAGCTTCCCGACGTATCCCGTATATAGCAGGTTAGGCAGAGGGAAGTTGTTAAGACACTCCGTTCCGTTCCCCATTTTCAACATTGCAAGTTCAGTGGTGGAACTCAACGAAGCGCATTGCCTTGTTACCAGAGCTAAGAAAAACATCAAATATTTAAATAGAAAATATTAAGTATTTTATTTGCTCAAGTGGGGATCGAACCCACAACTTGTCACTCGATTGCCGCGGTGCTACGACAGACATCTATTAATATTTTATTTACATATTTTGATAATATAATTTATAATTATTTTTTTGTTTAATTAAGCTGTTAGTTACTTTTATACTTTATACCTACATATGTACCTTACTCGAATATTGCTTATTTAGTTAAACTGCATACTTGTTATACTTGTTCCAACAGTTTCTGTGAACCCTTTATTGAATTTGCAGAACATAGTATTATTAGGTATTCCAGCTTAAAAGCTTTTATACGCTTAAGTGGCCTTTGTTCCATCATTTCTATATTATTTATTGGTCAAGTTTTGATATTTTACTCGAACGCAACGTTGCATTGTACTAAAATATCGAGTTTAAAGTATTCATATTGAATTATAATAATAAATTTATTATTTGCCATCTTCCTCAACTTTATAATTATTTCTTTCTCTGTCGTGTTTATATATATATATATATATATATATATATATATATATATATATATATATATATATATTTATATATATATATATATATATATATATATATATATATATATATATATATATATATATATATATATATATATATATATATATATATATATATATATATATATATATATATATATATATATATATATATATATATATCAATCATCAATACACCCTGTTTTAACGTTCTTCATATGTACAACATTTTTTGCGTCATGGCTGAGAAAACATCTAAAAACGCAAGGACAAACATAAATTTTCAATGTGAATATTACGATTAATAAGAATGATAACATTATTTAAAAGATAATTACAATAAAACGCTATTTACTAAACGTTTGACATTATCAAGATCAAACGGCATATTCTAGAGTCCATGACTGAATTAAAAATATTTTAAGCCCGAGTACGATGAAAAAACAGAAGCGTTGTTGTACAAAGGGATCCAATTTGGATTAACCGTGCCCACATATTGAGCTCGTTGAACGCACAGTTAGTTATAGCAAAATAGCAACTAAAAGAGGTAGAGGTAAATTCATGTCTAACAATGAGATTTTGTTACTACTTTGTTGAATGTCATTTCATGGAAATTGCATTTCAATAGCATTTCATTTCGTTGGAATTTGTAGCACGTTATAATTATCAGGTCAAAAAACACATTCGAAAGGCTATTAGTAGTGTATATCTTTCCACTTTATTCATATTATATATACATTACAACAAGAGAAAATTAATATTGATATTATACATATTAATTTCATATATTTTGTAGGATTAGGATAAGTAGGTAGGCAAACCCTGGCACAGCCTGCCGGGGTTATGCCAGAAAGAAGAAGAAGAAGAAGAAGATTATCAATATTAATTTTCTCTAGTTATAATATATTTTACAAAAGTGACTATTTGTAAAAACAAGTATGTTTTTGGGGATTGCGTAGGATTACTTTGTTGCCCGTCTATCGGTCAGTCAAGATCATTTGTAAAATATGACAATCTCATTATAGTAACTCATTTCATACAAAATGAGTAAGGCATATACTTGTATTTATACACTATTATACATTGTTTTTAGCGTCGATCTACGTTTTTGAAAATTGTACGAAACCCTGAATGTGCGAGTTCAACTCGCCAATTAACGATTTTTTATATAAAGTGTACTTTTACTTACTTCCATGCTGTACTCTACATATAATAGGAAAGGCAGGGGAACTTGGGAACTTGGGTACCTATTGTTGGAACACTTCCTTAAGACAATTCTGATTCCCACTTTCCGCTAAATAAGGCTTTACATGTGGATTGGTGACACACAACGCCGTGCTTTACCCAGTGTAACATATTTTGTTCCTTGATAATAAACTATGAAACATTGGTATATACTAGTATACATTTTTGAAGAAGTAATTCAACTAGTAAATGTAACCACATATATGTTATATTGGATACACTGGGTCAATGGGATTAACGTGCACTCTCCTTCATTCTCATCTCAAATATAAGCGATACGTACATTGAGCTTTCGAAAATGTTTGTTGAATTTATTCATTTATTATTTACATGTACATTTCAATTTTGTAATCCTTTTCTTTTTTTTTTTTTTTAACGAGCGTACGGGTCACCTGATGGTAAGTGATCACCGTCGCCCACGACCCCGAGTAACTCCAGAGGAGCTACAGGAGCGTTGCCGTCCTTTAAGGTGGAAGGGCACCGGGGCCCGGCATTACCTAATGCGAAACGCAGTGGCCAAAGCCACTACTTAACGCCGGTCTTAAATGCCGGGGGTGGTTATAATCCGGTCGAGTCTGCCCATGCGTGTTGCCATTACTGGCAACGTAACTCTACCACGAAACTATCAAATTATAATAAGAACTGTACATATTATTACGAAAACGGGAATCTTTATAATGTTTAATATCTTACCTGTTTTGACTAGCTTGAATGTTACTTGTTGTTGATTTTTTAGCTGTTCATTATGTGCTGGGTGTGTCAGCTCTCGCAGAGCCATCTCAATGGAAGGCTGCTGCATAGTTACAGGAGATGGTGATGGAGACACCTCTTTTGAACGACTGAATTTTCGCTTGAAGAAACTAACTTTCTTCGGTTTTGAATGATTTCCTAAAAATATAATACATATGAGTATAAAAGTATACTGCTATTTATGATAGAACGAAACTCAATTAAAACACATGTTAGTTATTATACGTTCCTTAAAAATCAGAAACAAAATATTATAAAGCATATTGTTAGAAATTGCAATCACCATGCAAGGAATTAAATAGATTAGTCGCTGCGCAGGCCGTCAAATAGGGAAAACTGAAATTATTTTTATTCAAAGACCTTCCAAAGATGACCGCTGCATTGGAGGCGTAGATATTAAAGAAGTACGAGTGGAAGGCGTCGGGGAGGAGCTTGGTGCAGGTTCAGACTGAGGCCGAGGGGGCAGGAGACTAAGAGAGGATGCAGTGGGAGACGGAAAATGCGCCGCCGATACATCAGAGCGACGGTCTGGCTCGGGGGTAGTTACGCGTATGTTTGCGCAAAATTCAGGGGTACTTGCGACTTCAAATAGCGCGTCAAAATCTCTGTCAAAAATATTCTTCCGCGAGAATGCGGGTGTAGGTAGCGGAGCCGGTAGTTCGAATTCGTCCGGTGCTGGCGTCCTTACTATTTTGCCGAATTCATTGTTTTCTTGTCGACCGAGCTTCTTAAGTAGTTTAGCTTTAGTGCGCTCGCGCAGCTTGGCCGGCCGCTCGAGCGACGGCGTCGGCGAGGCCGGCGCGCGCTCCGCAGACTCCGGGGGCGCCGTTTTGGCGGGGGTGGCACGGGGCGGGGCGGGGATGGGCGGGGTCGCGTGCGGCGGCGCAGGCGGCGGCTCGAAGAGAATATCGAGCGTGGGTCGCTGCCGAGGCCGGGGCAGCGAATGCGAGCTGTATGTCAGGGAAACTACTTCGTCCGCAGGATATATTACGTACATCCCTGGCGAGACCGCATCGCGCCGGCCCCTCGCGCCCTCCGAAGAGGTTCACGCGCGTCTTATTTTACTACCTACACGACAGCGTTTGTAAATATATTATATGTTTTCTTCAAATCAATATGTTAAACTCTCAAAACGCTGAATGTGGAATGTTTCTTTAAATATAGCTTATAACTTTTTGAAGCGTGGAAGGAGTGAGGAATGTTTTGTGGGATAGATTTTGAGCCATATAAAAGGAGGTAGGATAGTTATCTTCGCACAATTCTGCTAATCTGTCAGGCGCGTCTTCCGTCTACAAATTAAAAAGAAAATAACAGAATATGAAATAATCTAGTATTTGACTACGTATATGTAAAATAAGGCTTTAAAATTACATTAATACTATTAATAAAAAGGATATTGTAGTGATGTGATGAATATACAAGGTACTTATTAAGTACTTTTAACATATAATTTTATTTATTTATTTTTTTTAGTTTCAAGGTGTATCCCACCCATGGCAGGGTAGGCAGGCAGGACTTGGTAATCTAGTGTTAAGATATTCCATTCCACTTCCGTTCCTCACTCTCCGCCTCCGTTGCTTGTTGAGTGGCGGAACTCAATGCCGCTTTTTGCCTTACTACCAGGGCCTAGAAATGAAGATGTTAAATATTTAATTTGAAGATATTAAATGTTTCATTTCCTCGAGTGGGGATCGAATCCACAACCTGTCGTTTACAATCACACACTTGTGCCGCTGCACCACGACAGGCCTCAAATTATATTTCTTTAATTTATTAAAATTACTCACATAAGTATAGTGTTTCATTATATAATATAATATATAAATGTTTTGAAAAAGCACACTTTAACTTTTAACTGAAATCGTAACTGACGTAAGTATAACCTAGTAAGTAAAATGTTGAATGTTGAAATAAATGTATTGTCATGAATTGAATCCAAGTTCAACTTCTAACTAAAAAAAACTTAAAAAAAAGTTAATCATTCACACAGGGGAAAACTTGAATTTTACGAATACCATATTATGATCTTCCGGTATATTGTGCCTTTCTGAAGTGATTAGAAGCCGGGGGAGATAAGCAGGTCAAGCGTCGATCGCCATAATGCCGAGGGCATATCCTCAAGTTGAAGAACACTTAGAATTTTCCAACGTAGTCGTTCTATACATCCGTTCATTTATATGCGCTTTTGTCACTTAAACGAAACATCGGGACAACAATACCTACTTCGTACAGAATATTATATTAGATTAACGAAAGTAACTACTGGTTAGGTTAGACTTAACCATATCATCTTAAATTTAATACATATCCGTCGTTAAATTATTTCTTAGATATAAATAGACAGTACTAATGTTTATGTATGTTAACACTTTTATTTGAACGCAAAAAATATAATAGTTTCCAAATATTTGGCCCTTTCAATTTTTCCCTTTCTTTTCCCGTAGTCCCTACATTGAATTGGATTGACCTGATTTTAAAATCCTAGCAGTCCTTATATTTAATACCCATATTGTAGTGTTAAAAAAAAAAACAAAAAGAATTGATGTCGCACAGCTATTATTTACACATTTTTCTACCGTCACCTATCTCATATCATGACTTATATCCTATAAGTCAATGATGTACATGTGCGCTCAAGAGTTCTGGAGATATTAGGTAATAAATAATATTACATAGGTATAGATATATATCCAAGGTACGCGCAAAAATGTAACCTTGATGTAGGCATCCGGGAAATAGTAAATGACATATACTTTAATCTTATGGCCAGTAAAAGTCCATCATAAAGTAAAAACTATGTAAGCTTACCTTTCAATATAAATATATTATAAAAAGTTAATTTATTTTCCTTAACGTTAAGGGAAAAAAATATTAGATACATTTCTAATTTCATTTATATTAAAAGGCAGTGTAATAAGAAGTAGATCTGATCTGATAATATCGTCTGATAAGTGTCGCGTATCCCAAACTGTACTGTACTGTACTCCCTGTACGTTCATAACTAAAAGAAGAAAAAATGAATTATTTTTCGGGTCGCATGTTCAAATGGGAACGTCAAATTAGTTAGGGCGATGTACAAAGATGAAACGAGAGACAGAAACTATGTAATGATATCTGAATTAAGGTACTTAAGCCACTTACTTTCTTTGTTCCGTAATGGTAAAGATATTAAAAGTTACATTAGTTATAAAATATTTCTTATTTTTATAGATGTTTTACACTGATCTCTGTTAAAGATTAACTAATGATATATACATACATTCTAAATTTATAAAATAATTTTGGCGTTATAAAAACCAAATTTTAGGCATTTTGATAGGTATAACAGTTTCAGGAAGGTTCATAAATGTATCTGAACTTAGAACTGTTGTTATCATCATCATCATATCACCGTTACGATGACCTCTGTTAGTTAGTAGGTTACCGAATGCAGCCCATCCAATATGAATGAGCCCGGAGATCTCTTTCTGGAAGTTGGACGTACATAACTTGACTATTTGTCTCAGGTAATTTGATTATTAGTCATCTACTTCGAGAGTATTCTTTCTAATACTTAATGGAGCATGTATAAAATGGGAATTCAACGGAAACTTGTCTTAACTTGTTTATCTTAAGACATGCTTTTGGAGAAACTCTACTGATCTTCAAGCGTTGAGCTCAGATCTTCGATACGGCAAAAAAATGTGTTGGATACTCGTCATTAGTAATCTTTCTAGTCTAGAAGTTTTAAATTATTCTTTAAAGAAAAAGTAAGCAATTTTGGAGTAAAATTTTCCTATCTCATACCTTATTATAGTTAATTAGATTTAAAAGGCAAAGCGCGGCGTTGAGTCCCGCCACTCAACACGCAATGCCTCAAATTCGGCGGAAAGCAGGAAATGGAAGTGGAACGGAGTGTCCTAACACTAGGTTCCCTGGTTCCCTCTGCCTACCCAGCCTCGTGCGGGATACAGCGTGAAGCTAAAAAAAAATAGAGTTAAAGCTCTGATTCTGGAATTGGACCGACATATTATTCGTACAGGACCTTAACACTTTAATATACCTGTACTTTTGGAGCCTGTCTATTCTATTTGCTGCAGCGTATAAATATGAAACAGAAACTTAATATTTAAGATCTAACCGAAATTATGATACCGTAGCCAGTTTTAACCTTTGCTAGTTAGCTTTGCTTAACGGACAGATCTCTTGCGCACACTCTGGAGCTTTGGTTGTGCTTTTTTTACATGATTCGTTTTAAAAAGAAGATGTGAATGTGTTAAAGATCTGAGCTGTTCTTAAGACCTTTCTAGCGGCTTTGAAGCTCGCTTGGAAAGCTCTCAGTATTTCGGATTTATGTAGGTATAGGTTGGAGCGTAGATTTTCTCAGTCGAGACCGTTAAAACTGTTTGCAGGTGGTATATATGTATTGTGTTATCTAAGTAATTTGTCAATGATTACATGCAATAGTAGACATAATAATGAAAAATGTACTGGTTGGTATGTAGTGCAACGTTCCTATACATATATCCTCTGGTGTCAGTCGGTGAGTCGGTACACTACTTGTGCCCTAGTGCTGGTTAATCTTGACTATTTGGATAATTAATTATTTAATTAATGACTATTACTTAAATGGTAAATGTGGTTAAGACCATGTAGCTGATCTGTCATTATATTGGGCTGGAGCAAGGAAGGCGAATGTTAATGCGTTGTAAGAGATCCCTTAAGCCGATTCCTGTGGTCGCAAGTCCCAGACACTGCTCCAAGCATTAATGAAACTATTCACTTTATTCATATTATTTTAACTATCCACACAATTTCATTAATTATATCTAACACTTCTGAGGTCTATCAGCTATACGAATATCTTCCACCCTAACCGCTCTTACTTTGCTATTCCTTCATCCAATTTATTAATTTCCGACATACGATTTAAATTCAGTTTTAATTCAATATTACTTTATTCAAATTGAATAACACATAAAATATTGATTTGTTACTTTAAATATCAGGGCATGTCGTTGAAAACAAGCAATTTTAAAAAAAATATTGAAACTCTTTTTCACAAAATTCCATTTGGTGCTGTCAATATTGTGAAGCGTAGAAGATTGAGTAACAAATAGAATATATTTTTGATATGAAATCATTTACACTTCAAACTTTCATTGAAGCTTATATTTATGTAGTGCAATAATAATATAGTTTACTTAAATTTTATAATTTTAATTATGACACTGCTCAGCTCCTACTGCTGTTGTTTAACGCTGGAGAGGTGAAAAATTTAAGGCAGTGAATTCTACAGAGTTGTATAGCATTATAAATTATAAATGTAATGAGGTAGCTTTGCGTAGTTTATTGTGAGAGTACTCGACCTACTTCATTTTGTGCGAGTCACGGTATTGTCTCTGTTATTATAATATTTTAAATAGATCATCATCTCATTTCGAGCTTACATTGCCAGTAAAAATAGCGCTTTAATTCGGCGAGTGCTCATTTCATCGGTGTTTTAAGGTAAAGTAGTTTAGTTAAGTTTAGTAAGTTGGTTAAGTAGTATAAAGATTTTTCGTCCAAATCAACTTTAATATTATTTTATGCAAGCGTATAACGTTTTATTATTAAAACCGATTGGCTATAATAATAAAATGTTGGACGGTTGTCCATAGTATTTTAATAGTATAAAGAATAATTTTAATCCTTGTATTTTGCTATGTTGACACACTTAAAAACGTGTAAATAGCCTATTTACACGTTTTTACACGTTTATCTGCATGTGTATAGTATAAATATATAAAATCGTTTTCATGTAGAATATGTATGAGATGAATTTTGAAATTGTCAGTGCCGAATTAACTGCGGCTCTGTTTTAACACAAAATGATCGTGCTGCAAATGACATGTAGTTGGAATTCAGTGAGGCAAGTAAAGTAGAAACCTGATTATTTACCACGGTACAACTTTTTGCTTGTATTTATATATTATTGATAGATAGTGATGGGAATGTACTGTTAATCAAATTTTCTTTTTATTTGCGTTGATATATGTATATGGATAATTTATATATTTAAAAGCCGTAATAGTTTTCTTTTTAAATAGTAATATTTATGGAATAGCGTCGATATTATAAATATATTTTTCTTTTCCATTTTCCTTGACTTGGTCTTAAATTAGGTGGTAATTTTTTGATTATAATTAAAATTGCAAAACATGATTGATATTGGATACTGTTATTATGCTAGGAATATGTAGGTATCATTTAGGTTATTATAATATATAAGGTATAATTATCGGCGTTGAGTTCTACCATTTATCCCTCAAACGGAGCGTCTTAGCATTATGTAAGTTCTCTCTGCTTACCCTGCTATGTGCGGGATACAGTGTGAAACATCATTATAAAATACTTAACAACTTTCTTCAATATAATTACTCCTATACTTTGTATAGTCTGCCCAAATAAAAATAGACATTTATAATTTTTTTGCATGATCTGCAGCCATTGAATTTGTAAAATACGTACATAAAGGAATCGATTAACCTAAATTTAACGAAAGCTCTAAAGAGTGGCGTGTACGAGCCCAATATTATAATATTTTGTTTATAAAGTATATGACAAGTAAGGAATATATGTTTATATTTTTACAGAAAATCATCATCATCATCAATATGCTAATTATTGAATGCATTGATTCGGCTTAGCTTTGGAGCTATCTCTGAAGAGATGGCAATAACTAAAAAATCACAACAGATACTATCACATGCTATATTCTTAAATGTTAAAATAAAACCACTAAACTGTGTCAAATGGGACATTCTTTAAAATGTATTATAAGATTTTAAATGACACATTTTTAACCGGATTAATCGCGTATATTGAGTCGTAAACATTTTTGGAAACCCGACGTTTTGAACACTTTACAGTAGTCCGTGGTCACGGGTAGAGTCTACCCGGATTAATCGCGTATATTGATACGCAATTAATCCGTTGCAAGTGTTGCATTTAAAACGTGTAACAATCGCGAAAATCAAAGACATTATTATGTTTTGTAAGATTTTTAGTTAATTAGTTTAATTACTATTGTCGTTAACTTTCATACTTACTATGTATAATTAACTTTGCAATTATTACGGAAGAAGGAGCAGTGAATGATTACTATATAAAAAAAGAAATAAAAGGAACTAAAATTTTAATATTTTCAAAACAGTAACATTTCTCTGTAAAATTAAAATATGTCATGTTTGTTAATCATAATAAGCTATTGGGTTAGTTTCTTTTCTTTTTAACTCTTATACAGGCAATGTATGCAACAAAACAAGTAGGCAACAAAATCTAATTATATTCTTTTTACTTTTTATGCAGTGAATTAAACAACAATAAATCCTTTTTTTTATTTGCTTAAGATTGCTTATTTTTGATGTAACTATGTATAGTTAGTTCATAGTTTTATATAGTTTTATGACATATCTGAAATAAATTATCATATTTTAAAATAGTTTCACACTTAGGAAAGAAAATTACTTTTTCAGAAAACGTAATTGTAAATACTTTTGTAAATACCGGGAATTGAACTCAAAAGATACCTGAATTTTTGTCAAAATAAATTTCATAAATAATATTGGATGTTTCTCAGAAATTACTTTAATAGCGATTCATAATATAGTATAAAAACACTAAAGTAAACGTGAATTTAGAACTCTAATAATCGTTCACTTAACAAAAAAGTTGCCTGCTTAAGAAGAGATAAAAATTCAAATACAGCTGCAGTAGTTAATAGCAACACGTTGACAACGAAATTGCAGAGTGGCTTATGATATCAATCAATTGCACCCACCAATTGGATTCTGTATTAATTTCAGATTAGTAGAACAACGAGAAGTACAACTTATAAAAGTTGACAAACTTAAAATTGCGTGAGTGTGCACTCACTTTATACGACGGTACCGAATTCTAATAAAGTAGAAGCAGAATAATAAAACTAATATTTAACTGCGGCTCCGCTCGCATGGTTCGCGGGACTAAGTGTAGGGAAATAATTGTGCAAATACAATAGGTTACATTGCTTTCCTTGAGCAATAGACTATCTTACATCAAAACGTTTTGTCAATCCAAACAAGTAGCTTCTGAGACTTATGAGCTTCTTAATAATTAGTTTTGAAACAGGCGAGTCGACTTCACGAAAGCACTTACCTTTGTATTTTAAAACTGTGATAACTTTTATTATATCTATTTTTTTATAGCCTTTACATGACTTTTGGTTGTAGTTGCTATCTCTTTTCGAGGAATATCTAATGTTTTTATTTCTTTCCTCTGGTAACAAGGCAAAGCGCGGCGTTGAGTCCTGCTACGCAACACGAAATGTCTCAAATTCGGCGGAAAGTCGAAAACGGAAAGGGAACGGAGTGTCTTAACACTAAGTTCCCAAGTTCTCTCTGCCTACCCTACCATTAGCGGGACACAGCATGAAGCTGAGTGAGTTTATTATTCGCGATAGTTTAGAAAATATTCCATTACAAGTAGATATTTGTCAAATAAATTATATTCATGTATTTATTATTTATTTGTATATAAACGCTAAATAAAAAAATATCTTTCCTTGATATATAGATATATTTTTTTTCAGCTTCACGCTGTTTCCCGCACTAGGCAGGGTAGGCAGAGGGAACGGAAGTGAAACCTAGTGTTATGATACTCCGTTCCACTTCCATTTCCCACTTTCCGCCGAATTTGAGGCATTGCGTGTTGAGTGGCGGAACTCAACGCCGCGCTTTGCCTTATTACCAGAGCGAAGAAATGAAACATTAAATATTTAAATTAAAAATATTAAATATTTCATTTACTCGACTGGGGATCGAACCCAGAACCTGTCGGTTACTGTCACACTCTTGTGCCGCTGCGTCACGACAGGCCTCAAACATATATTATTTAAGATCGAATGTATCAAAGTTTAGCACTTGAAGTGAACTGAACCATAAATATATGTAAAAGAAGCGCAGATAATGTTCTTTCTATAAACATGAATAATAAAACTTTTAGATAGACATCTAATAAAATAATCTTAGAATCGTACATATAAAATTATTTAATTATTGCGTAGCGTATCTACCTTTTGTTGAGCTCTATTGCATTCTTCGCGTGAATTCTTTTCTTTTACTTATTTAGCTTCACGCTGTATCCCTAGTGGGGTAGCCATAGAGATCGGAGCGCCAAACGCTACGGTCTCGGCATACCTCTTTCGCCTCGGCCACTGTCATCATTTTTTTCATACATACATACATACATACATACATTTTATACTATTTTTAAAATTATATTTATTATTCTAGAATTCTTCTAATAATCGTTAAGCTGTTATTAGTTACCTAATAATAAGAGCGATATAAAGCTGTTTCAGTATTAAATATTTTTATATATATTAGTACGTTTTTTTTAATTCTAGCTAATAATGTTTAGGAATGTAGACAAACTCACGTATTCGAATAGGTATTTAATTAAGTTCATACATGCCTCCCAGAGGGTTCTCAAGGGTGATTTTTACGTGACTCGGATGACGTTCAAAACACAGTATCAATGATACTCCAAAGTCTCCCCTACCTTCTATATTAACTGTCTTACCACCTCTAGTGGGAGACAAGACTCAGTACCTATAATATTTATTTAGAAAAGGTATAACAATTTGAACGTAGCGGAAATTGAACACGCGCCTCATGAAATTAATCCAAGATAATAATTAAAATCCCGCTACGCAAAAATTTTACTTTTACTTAAAAAATAGTGAAAACTAAGAAAAGTCTAGTAGTAGTGCTTTGTAAGGACAAAAAGGACTAAAAATAAATAATTTTGTTATAATTTGGCTGTGATAATTTCTATTGTTATATATCGTACAGGTATTGTTATATATCGTACATGGTATCGTAGTTCAGCCGTCTTATTTAAAAGGGTCTGAGGCCGTAGCGCGGGGGCACAAGCGAGTGACTGTCAACGCGGCAGCTTGTGGTTTCGATCTTTACACTAGGAAATGAAATATTAAACATTTTTAAAAAAAAAATATTTATTCCACACTTAGGACAGAAAATACTAAACTTAAATTGAAAGAGTTGTCTTTGGGTAGCGGAAATTTGTATGCTAATAATATAGATAAGTTTTAACAAGAATATAAGAATTTCGGTGTAGCGTGGTGTGAAGGAATGACTTAGTTGTTCAGAGCGCTTGGACGGTTTTCAAGAGGCGCGGGTTCAAATCTTACTTCGTTCGAAATTTTATACGCTTTTTAAATTTAAGTGAAGTAAATATTTAATGATTTATTTCTTCGCTGCGGTAACAAGGCAAAACACACCGTTGACCTCTGTCACTCAACACACAATGCCTCAAATTTGGCGGAAAGTCTCTTAATACTAGGTTTCCAAGTTTAAGGAATGCAGAAGCCTACCCTGCCATGTGTGGGATGAAGCCTGATGCTGAAAAAAAAAGGATACTAAATGTACTTTTAATATATCCTTATACAGGTATCTAAAATCTTTTCAAATTGTTTTTAAAGCGAAAAATATAACCATTTCTGAGGAGACAAACCCCATCCATCTTTTGTTTTTAGAAGCATCTGGTGTTCTTAAATAAGAGAAATAATTTAATATCCTTTCGAGCAGACTTCATATACATGAGCACACTTCAACGGCATCTACGAGGTAAAATTCAGCAAATAATTTAATACATAATTTGTATTTTAAAATATATAAAAATATACAAAGACTACTATTATTTTTATTTAATAACTACGCATGATCTGGTATAACAATAAATGTAATATACCTACTTACTGCTTATGTTAAAACTAAATGTCAGTATAAAGCCATAAGCCAGTATTGATTAAAAGCATAATATATAAAATGGTATATATTTTAATTTAGTAAAAGATGGTACTGATTAAGCTTAATTTAGCATGGTATATTTATATTTTAATTTAAACTATGTACATACATTGTAGGGAACTATTAATTATATTCATCATTTGTTTAGTGTGATTAACTTATGAACGTAGTTGATTTATTTATCCTAAAATCCTAAATACACATATATTTAATAGAATGCGTTTATCTTATAAGAAGTATTCGTATTTAATATATTTATATACAAAATTCATCAACTGGACTGATATGGTGTTGCTGGATATGAATCTATCCCCTAGACGACAGCATATAACAATTATAACAATCTATGCTTGCAGCTCGACGCGCTTTACTATTTTTTTTATTTATTGTTTATCATCATATATTTAAAAGAAATTTTATTATTTATAGAGAAGAAAGAGATAGAGATTTCTTTTTTATATAACAACCAACAACCAAAAACAGTACAAATTTCATACAAAAAATGCGTATGTATTTATTTTTATATTTTGCTAATTTCATGGAGCTATTTTCTGTATAATTTTAATGAAAATTAACAATTACAACATTCACGACATATGGCAGGGCACGCAGTGAGAACTTGGAAACTTAGAATCACTTTCAGCTGAATTTGAGTGGCGGAAGGCAACTCCGCGCTTAGCGTTGTTACCATAGCGAAGAAATTAAAACATTTGATATTTAATTTGAAAATATTATTTTCTCGGATCAAACCTACAACCGGTCGCGTTTATAGTCACATATTTGTGCCCATTCGCCATGACCGGCCCCAAAATTGAGAATAAATTAGTTAAATCGTCATTTTAACAAACTTTAAGAAGAAACCTTACCTTTTATAACAACGATAATATTAAAAAGTGCAAAGATTGTTAGCGAAGTTGGTTTTGAAATGACTGGAAAATTTGTTTTAATTGTGAGAAGTTGAGACTTTGCTTAATTTACCTGCTAAAGTAAGTATTCTAACAATTTAAAATTGGGAAAAAGTTCAGTTTCATAATATATATTTTTTCTTTTATTTATATATTTCATATAAATTACGCAATTATTAGTGGTAATATAAGTAACATGACTACTATATAATACATATGAATTGTAAAGTGCAATCCTGCCCATAGGAAATATTCTGCTCTTCGCAACATATTTCCTCCAGAAAATTAACCACGAAGCGGAAGCCAAGTTAAGCTAAGTATGCTAGTGTCGATACTCATTTCCTTTGACATATTCACTTCCTATTCAGCAATACTGCTATAACTTTTTTTATTTAAATAAAAGTATTAAAATATGGTTAAATTGTCTGACAACGCCTCAAATCCAATTGTTAATAGTTAAAATATTCAACGTTGTGTTCCTTTAATACAATAAAAAATTGTTAAGTGCGAGTCGGATTCGCCCACTGAGGGATTTTTAACTGTACTTTTTTAATTTTTCATTGTCAATGGAAGAGTAAGTTATAAAAATTGACAAACTTAAGTTTGCGGTCGTCGGCACTCATTCCTTACTAAAATTAACAATAAATATAACGTTGTATTTTTTTCTGTGAAATTTAATTTATACATAATATATATATTGTTAGAAATCAGAAGTAGATGTATTTAAAAAACTATTATTTATCTCTTAAAAAGTAATTTTAACAATAAATTAACTAAATAGAAGGAACAACATCTTATTAATTAAACGACATAACTAAATTACACGACCGGTGTGCACAATACGAACGCTACAAGCTAAGTGGCGTGATGCTTTATAAAGAGAGATGCCTGTAATAATGAGGGTAGTAGCTGATTGCTTAAACAAGTATTAGTGGGGGTAGTAGCCGATTGCTTATACGGCCTCTCCTGACATAGTGTCGTCCTCGACACGAGCCTCTTCAGCGGCCGGCACTTGGTCCAGCGCCATCTTCTTCGACGTCTTCGTCCAACAAGGTCAGCGAAAGACCGACCTTAAGCTGGGTTACCAGAATCAAGATCGCTGTGACCAGCGACGCAAACAACTTCGGTGTCTGGGTTTTCATTCAAAGAAAACATCGGGAGACATGTCCTCGAAGGTGATGTTCTCTCCAGTGACATGTGTTTGTTATTATGCTCACCTGTAAATCAGTTACGGTTATTGAAACTTAGTTTAGCCTAAGAGGCACATTCAACCTTACAGACATCATCATTCAATCAATTCAAACTTCATCTATCATACACTCATGGAAATCGTGCATTCTATCACCCTTTAAATAATAACAGAGACGTCTCTTAAAATAAAAAGCTTAGCCTAAGCGCTTTCCTTCACGGTAGTAGACTCCTTGCAAGCCGCATCTCTTGCCCACCACCTGTGGAACTAAAACTAGAACGCCAAGGTAATATACCTGAAGTTCCGTGAACGCCAAGACAGTATGTCTGTAGTTCAATGAACGCCAAGACAATACGTCTGAAGTTCGACGAACGCCAGGGCCAATTGCCCGAAGTTCGACAATAAAACGCCAAGGCTTTTCGCCTGAAGTTCTTAATTAGACGCCAAGGCCTGGAGCCTGAAGTCACAATATTTAACGCCAAGACAGTATGTCTGTAGTTCAATGAACGCCAAGACAATACGTCTGAAGTTGGGAAATAGACGACAAGGCCTTGGGCCTTAAGTCTCAACACTGAACGCCAAGGCCAAGCAGGCCTGTAGTTCTTATATCAAACACTCGTTTATACCCTCAAAGAAGGCTGCACATGACTCGGGACATCAATCACCATGCCAAGGCATGTATTGTGCCGCTACTTGTGTGGTCTTCCCGTAGCTACCACTGAGTTATTTTAGGTCATAACGTCCGGTTCAATGGAGCTGTCATAACTCGGTAAGGGCTACGTATTCCTGGGTCGCATTTTTCAGTGGACTGTGAGTACTTAATTTCAAAGAACACTTCGTCAAGTTCGTACTTGCAAGGCTAGCGTTGCAATCGGTGAATTTACGAGAGCTTCGACTATATGTGGGCTCGGCCGTACCTGACCCTGACTTCCACTTGCCCAAGATATTCAACCTCTATGGTACAAGCACTTACGTACATTTATAGAGAACCCAGCCGTAGTAAGCGTTTGCAGGACGTCTCTTATAAGGGAGATACCCTCAAAGACGGTGAAGCTCATGATGAGCACGTCATCAACGTAAACCAGAACCTAACCTGCTTTTATAAAGCGTTGAAGAGTTTTCGGTCCGAATCATCCTTTTTCTTAACGAGTATGACCGGACTCGCGTACTCTGAGTTTGAATCCCTGATAATTCCTTTTTCTAAAAGATCGTCAATAATTTTGCGAACCCGGAGCTTTTCATCGTAGGAAAGCTTATAGGGTCGGTAAACCACCGGGGTTGTATCTGATAATTGAATATTCATTTCACCGGTGTTAACAGTGGTAGTAGCTGTACCGGTAATAAAAAACTCAGAGAACTCGTTCATTGTTTTAAGCAACGATTCATAACTATCTCCCTTAAGGGGCGTGTTTACCTCAAGACAGTGCGTCGCGTTAATATGAATCGGGGAATCAGTGGACCTAGTCAAATATTGATTATCCTTAGTGCGAATATACACGATACCGTCGCGATTCAGTAAGTCCGTTCCTACAACACTAAACTCGAGTACTCAATACTAACTCGACTCGATAATTTGACTAAACTCGAGAGTAAAGGTCACGTAAGCTTTGACTAATATTTCTTTGTCGCTTATACCCTTTAAAACACAATGGGAAGACTTTAGTTAGCAGGCAAGGTAACTCAGAATATCCGATGAAATGAGCGACACGTTAAAAGCACCACTATCAATAACAGCGTCCATAGGAATGCCATCCACCACAACAGCAACAACATTTGCACCTGCGCTACTAGAATTATTCTCTGTACAAAGGTTAATATTTCTCTCGTTTCGCGGTTGAGAACGATTTTTTTTGCAAAACAATTTTCTTCCCCGTGACCTGGCTTTTTGCAAAAAGCACAAGTAATACTGTTCGTGTAGCTAGAGGAAGGTATTTTATTATTTACTTTCGGGTTTGAGCGACAATAACGAGTGATATGTCCTTTACGACCACACGAGAAACACTTTTGTTCGTTGCGATTCGGTTGATTAAAATTTTTATTTAATAGGTAATGAAATGTGGGTACCAGTTTTTACACGACTCGGTTTGGTATAGATTGATAAAAACGAAACTATTGTTTCTGGATTCAAAACGGCGTTAGCCGCGGTAGCTCCTATTTGAGGGTTATCAATACCACGGATCACTATTAAAGTTATTACGCTCGTCACTTAAACCATTAACTATTCGTAAACGTAAAAGGGTGCGTCGTGCATATTCCGCATATGTAACGTACCTATCGGATGTGGTATTCATGGTTTCAAAAAGTATGTTGGCGTAATCTAACTTGCGCGGACGCAGTGATTTGAATTCGCGTTTGAAATTTGTCCATGTGCGATCTGTCGTAACCCACTCGTTTAGCCAAATTTGTGCGTCACCCTTGAGACACGAACAATACGCGATAAGCACTCAGAATCAGTTGAACCATTAGTCACTTGAGCGCGATCAACCTCTTCGCACCATGAGTCTATATTATGAATAGAAGGATCAAAGTTTGATACGAAATAATTGTGTGACCTAATTAATTGCAATGATTTAATAGCTACCAGGGCCCTAGTTGAGCCGGGCATATCAATATCTAAATAAATTGTTTGTGCTGTAAATGCCTGAGTATTCGATAAATGTTTTGTAGTTCGTGTGTCATGGGTACTCACCCGAGCTTCCGGCGTGCAGCATCTAGACACGTTTGATTGTGATGTGTTCAACTCGCCTTCAGTTGTATTACACGTGGAACTGGGATTACAACGCGCTGTTGTTTTTTTTTTTTTTATCGGCGTTAAACGGTTCATAATCGAATTCAGTGTATTCTGAATAGACACATTCGTGGTATTTTGCATACGCGGAGACCAAGACCTATTATGGTGGTAACGATGGCGTACACGATTACGACGCGACGTATTACGAGATCAGGCATGACTTATACTTCGTACTCTGCTACGGGAACGGCGGTTATGGTTTGACACATTAGAATACTACTGCGCGAGCGATATCGCGATCTACCACTCGTACGACTGCGAGAACGATGTCGCGACCTACGCTCGTTATGGCTAGATCTGCCAGCCAGTTCAAAATAAACACGAAAACTAAAAAAAAAAAAATGTTAACGAGACTTTGTTCCTCCTTTTTGTGGGCGAAAAGTAATTTATCCCACTTCTGATGTTAGAAATCAGAAGTAGATGTATTTAAAAAACTATTATTTATCTCTTAAAAAGTAATTTTAACAATAAATTAACTAAATAGAAGGAACAACATCTTATTAATTAAACGACATCACTAAATTACACGACCGGTGTGCACAATACGAACGCTACAAGCTAAATGGCGTGATGCTTTATAAAGAAAGATACCTGTAATAATGAGGGTAGTAGCTGATTGCTTAAACAAGTATTAGTGGGGGTAGTAGCCGATTGCTTATAATATTTTATTTACCTTATAGGTTTTTACTTCGTGCCAAAGTGCTCTAAAGGTAAACTTGAATATATTTGATACTAATTATAGCTTGATACTTTCACGCGATCTCGAGATAAATGTTCTTGACAGACGGATAACACCGTTATTTTATAAGGGTTCTGTTTTTCCTTTTGAGATACAAAACTCGTTTAAAAGTGGATGCAAATAATATAATTGTACATACATTTTTGGCGAGAAGTTTTAATCTCAGAAACTATCTATATTACCTACCTAAAACAATATTAACGTTACAGGTTCACTTCTATCTTTTTGTAATTTTGTAAATAAATAAATATATTATCCTATTTTTTGTAATTTTATTAATATAAAATATATGTATTGCACTAAACAGTAATATTTATATTAAAAGATAAGTCCTTTCAAAGCGACTTTAGTTATCACCACACAATTTCAACGGGTCCTTTTTATCGTTTTAAGTCCGATCCCTCTCCTTTTGATTATTGTTCCATAAGATTTTTTCTAACGCATTGTCTTTATTCAAATATAGGTTAGGTGGATTTAGAAGAAGAAGCCCTTCTATATAAGGCTTTATAAAAGATTTTTTTATAACGAGGACCCAACAATTATAATTATATCGTGTCCTTGGTCACTTTATAGTGAAAAGAAGAAGAGAGAAGTGTGGATATATCTGCATAGAACTTGTATGTTTCATGAAGGTTCTATTTATAGATATTAATTATAAGCAAATAAATAACTTACTATATTTTCTCAAAGCCCTTCACATATTTATTTGCCTATCCCAAGAGGATACTTTTCTTTATGGCCCAAATATCGTCTATCAGCTTAATTAAAAAGAAATTGACAATATTCTTACATTAAAAACATGACGCTAAAACTGTTTATGATATTGGTGCATGTAATGATAATACTCTGTCTGAGATTCAGACTGGTGAATTCATTTACGCCTGAGGCAAGTGTTTATATAGGCTATAAAGACGTTTATCTGAGTTATTAAGATGAAAAAGAAGGAAGCAGTATTGTTGCGACCACGTTGTTATCATTGGTAACTCGTTTTCCCATTTTGTATATTTAGTAAAAAATATTTTGAAGTATGTCGGGATTTGATCCCCACTCGAGAAAATGAAATATTTTATAGTTTCAAATTTAAATTTTAATGTTTTCATTTTTTCGCTCTGATACCGAGGCAAGGTAGTGCAACACACAATGCCTACAATTTGGCAGAATGTGAGAAACAGAACGGAGTGTCTTAACACTGAGTTCCTAAGCTTCCTCTGCCTACCCTGCCATACAGCGTGAAGTTGGAATAATTTAATAATTTATATATCAAAGGCTTGCCTTGAAACAATATAAGATATTGAGACGTAAATGTGATATAACGTCGTAAATATTATATGCCTTACGTTCTCTAAATTAACTGGGTCAAAAGATATAACAGATTCAGTATACTTATTAAAAAAATATTTGCCATAATTATGGATGAATTAACATTTTTGTGATCTCATTAATGATTAATCAATTTTATATGTTATATATTATTGAAATCTTACAGAGGCGAAAAGTGAAAGAATTTCCTTAAAGAAAATAACTAAAGTATTTTGATTAAGTTAAAAAGTCTACCTATTTCTTTAATCTAATGTTAAAAAAACAAAAAGATGATACCTCTAAAGTAATAATTTTTTCAAACGTTTTGATATAGGCAATATTAAAATAAAATAAAAATAGTACTTGATATTTTGAAATGCCATTTGAAGAATGAGAGAAAAAATATCAAAGAATAAGAATAAAAAAGAGATAAGAGACTTTACATATCTGTATTAAGTATTTATTATTTTATATTTGGGCAATATAGTGAATTTTGACATACTGACAACAGTTATGTTAACAGAAGCGATAGACGAGGAGCTATATTAACTCTGCATTATTTATACAGACATTAAACAACTTTATTACTACCATAAAACTCACGCGAAATCCATGCGTACCTATTAATTTTCCTTACACTACGCAAATAAAAGAACACTCATTCACTCACTCAGCTTCACGCTGTATACCACACACGATAGGGTAGGCAGAGGGAATTTGGGAACCTAGTGTTAAGACACTCCGTTCCACTTACATTGCCCAATTTCCGCCAAATTTGAGGCATTGCGTGTTGAGTGGTGGAACTCAACACCACGTTTTGCCTTGTATCAGAGCGAAGAAATGAAAATACTAAATATTTAAATTGAAAATATTAATTTGAGGCCTGTCGTAGCGCAGCGGCACAAGCGTGTGACTGTAACCGACAGGTCTTGGGTTCGATCCCAGTCGAGGAAATGAAATATTTAATATTTTCAATTTAAATATTTAATGTTTCATTTCTTCGCTCTGGTAATAAGGCAAAGCGCGGCGTTGAGTTCCGCCGCTCAACACGCAATGCCTCAATTTCGGCGGAAAGTGGGGAACGAAAGTGGAACGCAGTGTCTTAACACTTGGTTCCCGGGTTCCCTCTGCCTACCTTGCCTCGTGCGGGATACAGCGTGAAGCTAAGAAAATATTAAATATTTCATTTCCTCGAGTGGGGATCAAACCCACAACCTGTCGGTTACAGTCACACGCTTGTGCCGCTGCGCCACGACAGGCCTCAAATGCAAGAACAATATCTAAGTATGCAAGTACTATTTTCGTATAATTTTTGTACGTTTCATGAGTTATATTACTAAAATAAAAAAAAGTATAAATATAGAAAACCTGCCATTTTTATGTAAAATAATTAAACTCACCCCGAGTTTAATTATTTTACATAAAAATGGCAAAATTACGTCTTTTAGATTTAATGTTATACGTTTTCTTATAAAGAAATTTAGTTTCATTTTTGTCGCATCTTCTATATCTTTATATGTATTGTTACCTTTCAAGCGTCTCTTTACGAGAGGCCAATGAGTACTTGACAAATTTTGGGCACTATCAACCCTCTAAAAATCTTATCTTGAGTTTATTTTTAACAGTATCTTTCATCACAGCTAAGAGGACCATAAGAATTATGCTTGATCACGTACTTTCAATTGCTTTAAAGTAACATTTAACCAAATTTCTTAATTAAAAAAATTATAAATATTCCTTTTTAAAATATGTTTATTAGGGTTGTTCTAAAGAATTAAGTAATCCACTATTTTTAATCTGTCACTATGATAAGACTGATCCATAACTAAACTCTTAGTATAACTAGTTTAAGTTTAAGTAGACGACGAAGAGTACTGGCACTAAGTTCTCTCCATGCCCAGCGTTTACAGCATTAAAAAAAGCTGAAGATATAAAATATGGTAATTGATATTGTCACATTATTTATTGCCATCCTTAGGCAGTTGAATTTAATTAAAAGAGATTGATTGAATATAATGGTTGCGAGCTTAAGTTACATATTTTACTAACCTGGAAAAAGCGAAATTAGATTAAGGTATTATAATATCACTAAGTAATTTATCATTTTGTCATTCTGATAACAAGGTAAAGCGCGGCGTTGAGTTCCACTACTTTACACAAAATGGCTGTAATTCGACGGAAATTAAAGAACGAAACGGAGTGTCTTTATATTGGGTTCCAAAGTTACTGCCTACCCTGCCTTGTGCAGGATACAGAATGCAGCTAGAAATAAAAGTGCTCTATTGCTATTCAAATTTTAATGGGCAAAATTTAAAAAAGCTTTTCCTTGTCACATGCTGTCCTTTTTGAAATAATTCACTTTTTTATGTTATATAGACAACTGTATTTTAAACGAATCACTGCCAATGTGTAATCAACCGATAATAATCTAATTAAACTTGAAGCTTTTACCCCCACAATATAATGTACGTAACATATTTTCGATAATTTTATATTGCAATCGTAAAATATATTAATAAACAAGGTATATGAAACAATTCAAATAAGCATTATTGTATTAAAGTTCCACTTAATTTTAATGCCCGAAGGATTTTGTTGTATGGTAAAAATATGTCCGCAACGCGCGTGTTTATTAGGAGTGAAGGAATTCCCCGAGAGCCGACCTAAATGAAAATTTATATGACGGTCAGTGGGACTAAATGGGATGGAGAAAGTTAAGAATTGTTTATTTCATATTTATTCACAAACCTTACATGAATTGCAAAGTTACCGTATTAATGATTACACACAGCTGTAGGAATTTCAACCAGTCGCGTAATCGAAAGTACACTTGAGCTTTCCGAGTGCTTAAATTGTGTTTACAATTCGTCTCGTAGTCGAGGAAAAGAAAAATCTCTTGAAAGATGTTAATATGGAGCCTTTTGGTTCTCCCCTTCATTAGAGCTAAGGATATTTTTTAGCTTTGCAGCAATATTTTATTTCTTTTGCATTTTTATCGTTAATTAATGCAAAAGGCAGTATTTTTAAAAAAAAAACACTATATATAGAATTAAATAATATATAAATTGATATTAAATAGATACCTATAGCTATATATTTTTATTATTATATACCTATAACTCTATATAAAAAAATAGAACCTTCTTCTTTGTCTTGTTCAATTGTTGAAATATAAAAGTCATGGGTTCAAATTCAACTGTATTTTACATGCTTGTACGAATTTAATATGCTTTAAGTACTCAGCTTCACGCTATATCCCGCGCATGGGTGGGTAGGCAGAGAGAACTTGGGAACCTAGTGTTAAGACACTCCGTTCCACTTCCATTCCCCAATTTCTGCCGAATTTGAGGCATTGCGTGTTGTGTGGCGGAACTCAGCGCCGCACTTTGATTTGTTAACAGAGCGAAGAAATGAAAACATTAAATATTAAATGTGAAAATATTTAATATTTCATTTTCTCGAGTGGGTATCGAACCCACAATCTATCGTTTACAGTCACACGCTAGTGCCGCTGCACCACGACAGGCCTCATGCTTTATGTCTTAAATTCTTCTCAGTTTTTTTTCCATTTTCTATATTCTAGCAGACCAGTATGTACCTTAATAAATATTTCTTTTAAGTAAAGTTTTAATGCTGCTTCATTTAATTTACAAATAGTGGACTTGTTTTTTAAACAGCTATCGCAAGCCGAGCTAAGAATGTGGGAATGTTTCTGTATATAACTGTCATTAACTTTAATGTTATAACGCTTTGAAACGTAAGTATTTTTTAAAATTTTCCTCTTAAAATATCTTTGCGTATAATATTTAAGATGTCCTAAAGAATTCTGGCACGAAAAGATAATGAGATGCAAAAATAAACACCGCCAATGTACGGTTTGACACATTTTGTTACGCGGCCAAGTGCAGTACTCGATATCGGTCAAGTTTGTGATGGACATTAGAAATATAGCGAGTATCTCTTAAATCACGCCTGTATGTTTAATGAAAAGTCATTACTTAATTACAAGCTACCAAGTTTATGTGTACATTTTTTCTATATTGCGTAATAAAATATAATTGTTTCCAAACGATGTGTTAAGAAACGGATGTTTTATAAAAATATTATCGCCGTGTTGTTTGAAATATCTTGTTTTTTAAATAGTTGGTGGTATAAATCAATCTTTATTGTTTAAATTTACTTGCTAGAGGCTTTACTTTTTAAGCCAAAATAATCGGTAAATTTCATGAATGGCGAACAAGTTGAATTTTTAAACTAATAATAAAATTATATAACAAAAAAAAATATTTTTAAAGGCTAGTGCCTTAATTTAATTTTATTATTAGTTTAAAGATATACATATTTTATAAATATTTCTTAGTGAAAAGATCTCTAAAACTAGCAACGATTTTATATAAACACATAACGTACCTAAGGCATAAAGTTACCTGGTTCAACGGATCAGTTCACTTTATACTGAGAAATAAGTTACGCGAACCTTAAGAAAATAACAGACATTTCCATTTCATTGAACAGCGGTGGCAAAAATATTTAAATCGCCAAGACACGCAGAATTTTTTTATCTAACATGCCTTCTGTTTTAGGGACGTCAAGATTATTCGAATATTGTTTTTTAAATTTTCTATTTTAAATATGCTTGCAGACAGATTGTATCATCTCATATTGTATGTACATTGTTTTAGTTTAAAATATAATTTATATAACATGTTGATAAATAAAAATACAACAAGGCTGGATTTGTAATTTTTCTTATATGTCTTTCAAAGAATAATTTTAATATCTTATCTATTAAAAATATTACCAAATATTTTATTATTAACAATATTTAACTAAAAGCAAAATGTTATATAACAACATCTGAAACTTTATCATATTTTTTCAGTAAGCTAAAGAAAAGTGTAATATAATTAGCTAATTATTCCACCACTCAGATAACCTTGTACGAGCCTAAACTCTGAAAATTGCCGTAGGAATTTATAATTATAGCGCTGTCTCTCGTACGCGCTAATTAAAATAATATACGGTATCAAGTAACGCAATCTGTACTAATTGCAAATATTAAAATTTTTAAATGAACACAAAATAAAACTAAGGACATCCTAAATTTTCTTTACTGACGTATGTGCCTCGGTTGGATAATAATCTCTCAAGATAGTTAGTACTCAGAGGCATACATGACAAATTGCATCGGCGGTGATTGTGTTTGGATGGATTTTCTGATCTATCTATCACATTTTAAAAATTCAACTTGTTCGCCATTCATGAAATTTACCGATTATTTTGGCTTAAAAAGTAAAGCCTCTAGCAAGTAAATTTAAACAATAAATATTGATTTATACTACCAACTATTCAAAAACAAGATATTTCAAACAACACGGCGATAATATTTTTATAAAACATCTGTTTCTTAACACATCGTTTGGAAACAATTATATTTTATTACGCATTCGAGTCATGAAATTATCATCACAAAATTTTAACGTTGCTGCACTTTATTTTTGGCTCCCATAATCAATATAGAAAATCGTCTGTTTACAAATTTTATATGTATATACATTATATTATACGTAGTGAGAAATAAAAAATGTAAATAAAAATATAACATAAAGCATTTTTGAGTGCTTTGAGGTAAGGAGGAGTATAAATAAAGTGTTGGCTATGACCAACGCTATGGAAGTTATTGGCCATTATTATACGATATCTTAAGATAAACTTTTTTATTCTCGCATAATTTTACTTTGCTTACTTTTTAACTGTTCACATATACACTTATCGATATACAGTATTTCAGACTTATTTATAATTATTTATTATATTTAATTTTATTTTATTATTACGTTTCAGGTGTTATGGTCGTCTAAACAACGGACATACACAGATCGTAAGTAATTGTGCGCTCGCTCAGTGTTCTTGTGATGAGTGGATATCTCTCCCCAGGGCTAAATCTTGGGCCTATTAATTCAACTCCAACTCCGTGAGTGCTATGATCCAGGATAGGGCTTCTGGCTTTTTCTAAAATCTGGTCACCATAATTTTTTTCCACCACCACCACCAACTTGTACATGTTCAAGCCTCTGCCCAAGGTTATTGGTTCTGGCTATCTATATCACCGAAAACTATTTATCATAAGTATACGGCAAGACATCATGGTGCTAAGTTTCGCCATTCAAGAGGAGTGTCTCAGCACTTGGTTCCTTCTGACTATGTAACGGGGTTGCTATTAACAGGAGACAGAGTGAAACTCGAATGATCGCACATAAAACATACATAAAAGGTAATCACCTATATTTTATTTAAAGCAGAAAATTATGTAGCATTATAATTCTTTTTTCCAGCTTCATATTAAATCGCACATATGGCAGGGTAGATAGCGAGAACTTGTGAAACTAGTGTTATGAGACTTCGTTGCGTTCCTTGCGTTCCGCCGAATTTGAGGCATTGCGTGTGGTATGGAGGAACTCGACGCCGCGCTTTGCCTTGTTACCAGATCGAAGAAATGAAACCATTAAATATCTAAATTGATTGTTTAATTTTCTCGATTGGGGATCAAACCCACAAACTATCGTGTTTAAAGTCACTTACGCCTCTGCGCCACGACAGGCCTCAAATTGTATACCTATTATAATTTTAGCGACTTTGAGCTTATGGTGTTTGTAGTAAGTACAACGTAAATAATTTTGCTAACACGCATTTGCTGCGCCACGCCCTGCCCTTTAATTTATGACCTACTTAAGTATTAATATAAATGTGACCGTATTGTTGGGTTGGCTTTCTACCTGATATTTGTATTTGTAATTAAAAGGTTATACAATTTACATGTACCTTTTGATTTGTTACTATATAGTGTTATTTATATTATTAAACGAAAATATTAACAAATAATGTCTGTATATGGATTTTTTTAAATATGATTAAACAAGAAGATTTTAAAACTTCTTTTTACTTTAAGACGTTAAAATAAACATGATTTAAATAAATATTCATTTTTTTTGAGGTCTGTCGTGGCGCAGCGGCACAAGCGTGTGACTGTAACTGACAGGTTCTGGGTTCGATTCCCAGTCGAGGAAATGAAATATTTAATATTTTCAATTTAAAATATTTAATATTTCATTTCTTCACTCTGATAATAAGGCAAAGCGCGGCGTTGAGTTCCGCCACTCAACACGCAATGCCTCAAATTCGGCGGAAAGTGGGGAACGGGAGTGGAACGGAGTGTCTTAACACTAGGTTTCCGGGTTCCCTGCCTCGTACGGGATACAGTGTGAAGCTGAAAAGAAAATATTTTAGTCTGTTCGCTTGTTCATTTGTACACTTCCATTGCATGAACTATTCGATGAATTTGATTTTTTTTTGTAGTATAAGTTTTAGGCATCGGCACGCTTTAATTAATTAAGGAAGACTGGCGCACTTAACAGTTCAGTTTAATTTTTAAAGCAAAATAGTATTTTTTTTATTGATATAAAAATAAAGATCTGAAAAGTTTTACGAACAACCATATTAGTCCAGCCGAACTATAAGAAATGATAGAAGATACTTTCTTAGTAAAAGCTAATCCATATTAAAAGCAGATCATATTCATCTTCTAGGTAATAGAACGTAAATATAATTGAAATATTTAACACAAAACACATTGTAATACATTTGCATTGTATTTGAATACGAATTTTGTACATTTGATAGACTTTTTTATTGACATACTAAAGTCAAAGATCTGGAACATCTGATGACGAATTCACATCACATTAAACTAAATTATAAAACATATTCAAATGTACAAAATTCGTATTCAAACACAATGCAAATATCATAATAAATGCAGTAGAAAATACACTGCAAAAATACTTCTCTATTCAAAATAGTGTCAAGGCTCTTACAGATTATTAGGTCTCTAACGATTTGGACGACTTTACGTTGTTTGCGATCAAACGGTGTAAGCTGAAACGACAGTCTCAGGCCCAGAGATGAGAACAGTACTTCATATGAGGCCAATCTTGGGCTCTACACATGGTCAAAGGGTTCTTTAACGTGAAGTATTTTCTCGCTCGCAGTTTTTATGAGCCCAACTTAGTCTTGATTTCTGGAGGATTGCAATACTAGCTGACATTCATTCGAAACGTTAAGGTCAAATATATCGATGCTGGGCATGGGTTTAAGAAGAAAGTTCTTGTAATAGGTGACACGACAAATGGACGATGTTTTCCCGAGACAGATGAGTCAGTCTAATATGTCATTGATATGCAAAAGAAACAGCTCGTAGCCTTAGAGGACGTGCATGCCTACCTGTTTCATGTTCTAATCACAACAAATGATGAATTGAAGTAGCATTGGAAGTTCATAAATGTTAAGGTAATAAGTATATTCTTATACAATAAATATATTTTTATATGATAAGTTTAATTTTATTATTCATGTTTCTTGTTAATTAAAGTAGGTCATAGAACATTTTTTTTTTCATACGTTCTTGAAGGAATAATTATTCATAATTATGTCATATAGTATTTAGTCACGATTTCATTCTTCTCTTTTCACCAATATCTCATGCTTAATAATACTTTGTCTCCTTTAGCTTTACGCTGTATCCTGAACACAAAAGGGTAGGCACAGAGAACTTGGAAATCTAATGTTAAGAAACTTTGCTCCGTTCCCCACGTTCTGTCGAATTTGATAACAACTTAAAAATAAACATAATACACTGTGCGCTAGAGGAAAAAAGTGAATACATTTTCACTTATTGTATATTTTAATTTAGAACAGTAATGTAGAGCGGAAGCTAAAAGTTAATTTTAGACGACAAAAGCGGGCGACGTCTTAATTATTTACGTCGAAAGATGTTTAGAAATATATTAGGTGGGTAGGTTTTTTGAGTTTTACGCTGTATGCACTCGCTGCTTGTGTTTTACCACAACTGCCCTCATATGAGGCCTTGCCCATTTATAAGTAGTGATTTTTTTTATATATATAAAAAATCTCATTTAATGTATTTATGTGTTTTTATTTTAGTAATAAGTTTATATGAGTGACATAACGAAATATATTAGTACTATATTATAGAATATATAAACATCTACAAATAATGTGATAAAATTATTTGTTGGGAGCCAAATACATTTGTTTATAGTTCTAGTTATTATAAAATTATGTAGATAATATTAAAATTTAAATATAATTGTTTGTTAATGTAAAAATGATTTGGTATAGTTTAATTAAAATTTCTATAATTTGCTTGGACAAAAATTTTGAATGCTATGACTTATGAAAAATTTGCGCATTATAGTAAGGTTTTTTTCTGTATGCTGTCAAAATTAAAGGTATTTTACATCTAAAAATATATTGTTAGCGAGTGATGTGTGCAGCTACTTATTTGAGCGTGTGTATTTCTACCAAGTTAATCAGTTTAACACGAAGTTATAACTTCCATGTTACCCCTTAAGGGTTAATGCTCGATTAATTATTTCCATGGCGCAGGTTCATCATAAATATATAAATAATAGATTTTCATGCGCAAAACTTTAGTTTCATAAATTGGATAATATCTTTACAAGAATTATATCGTATTGTCTTCTATTCTTTCTTATTTTAATTATTGCGATACAACTAATCTTAGGGTTCTCCTAAAACTACCTAAAAATTAAAAAGCGGATGCCTATAGATAGGATGACTTTGTTATTCGTCTATCAAGATCATTTATCTCCATTCTGTAGAGTCTTAAGCTGAATTTGACATTAAATATTTATGTCTACGGTCGCTTGGGCCACAGAAAAAAAATGTTCTAAGTTAACGCAATCAAAATTTACAATCATATTTTCATTTCTTTAGCTGCTTTTTGTATGAAAATTGTGCCATCAAAATGTATAAGGTATTTCCCGGGGACCTGTAGTTATTTAATTTGGAAAGAAGTGGCATTATAATATACATAAAGGATAAAATTCGATAAATGAAGATTAATAATAATTTATTTTATACAAAATGAGTGCATACGCCCTTAAAGTTAAGTTTATCAAGGATTTTACTCGTAAGTCCTACTTCTAGTTGACTACTCAAACATGAATAAAAAATACAATCCTCAAATTGTAACAGAACCCCTGGTTGCAGGTTCAACTTATACTTTTTTTTTAATTGTTCTTTATACAAAATATAAATGACATTGATAAAATAAATTATATATATTAGATTATAAAAAGAATATAAAATTAAATATACTTACCTAATTTGAAAATATCTTTTAAGAACGAGTTACAAAAATTTTGTATCATGTTTTATTCATTATCCATAAATTACTCTGAATTCGTGGAAATAAAAATACATATTTCAGTACTGCGATAAATGCTATATTAAAAATACAATGGAAAACGTCGAAAGCAGTCCTTTTATGCTATTGCAGAGACAATTTAAAATTCACTGTAAGAAATGATTAGCCACGGTCTACGGAGACTCATTTTGAATTAATTCTGTTTTAGTTATACAAATATAACTATTTATAATGTTTTTTATTTATTCAAATTGTTATTTTTAAACACAGTTCATGCTTCAATTAAAGCAGATACAAGTCTTTATGCCTATAATTACTATAGTAAATTCTGTACAAGAAAGTTCTATCTGATAGCAGTGACACTAAAAACTCAATCAACTAGGTCTTTATATCAGCATAAAACTTTTACCGAAGTCATTATATAACACTCAGATAAGTACCTACGTTCACCAGAACGTTTAAGAATATAAAGTGCCTATTTTATCCCTCTACGTTACATTAACCTTAACGGCTTGAAAGCACACGTTGCGCTATAGTAGACCAACAACACAACATACACAAATTACAGCCAATATTGGTAATGATAGATAATAAATGTGCTTCAAATATGTGGCAAATCTCGTTGGGCTCACTTGGCCCAACGTGACATGGTGGATTGTTAACTGTTTTATGTCAGCTGTAAACTGACTTCCGAGACGTAAAGAGGCGTACAGATTAGTGCATTTGCAGGGTTACTGCTGCTTAGAAATACTTCTACATATTTTGAACTAGTTTAAATATGTAATTTCCTTATTCATCATAGTAATTATAATCGCTCATTGACTAAAATTTTAAAACATTCATAACAATATTATTTAATTCGATACTTCAAAATACGAAATTCTGAAATAGATCTGTTAGAATATATTAATTAGTCTGATTTATGTGTGAGTAGGACTTTCAAAAATTGAGAAAATTAATATTTTAGTGCATTATTTTATTACTACAATATAAATGTAAAAATAAATTCATCACCTTTTCACACCTGAACCTCTGAAGTCTTGATGTAATTTAATGTAGACGTGTAGTAGTTGTAGTTATATATGTATGAAGTTTAGATGTGTGAAAGGCTCCTTCATATATTATTACTCTTCATTTATTACAACTCTATTACTTTTTACTTTCTAATTTTATTTAATTACTAGTTCACAATATTAAATAAACAAGGACAACTTAAGTACCGATTGAAACTTAGTACAATTGTCTGTCTCTAAGAGAATAAATTATCAAATTTTCAGTATGTTGATTGCGAACATTAGCCCCGACAGATGTCTCAACTAGACCTTCGTAAGGACGCGATTGCCCCTTTCATTTAAAACGTAGTTCAAAATTACTATTAAGACACAAAGCGTTCGCTGTCGATTGCGTCATTTATTAGCGACTAGACAGTTTATGGTCGTGTAAAAATGGAGATGCTACCACTCAAGAAGAGATTTATTGGTATCAACGTTAGTAATTGCGAACGCTGAAAGTCTTTTGATATGCAAAGATTTCACGTCAATTTTGACGAGCTATTAGTAAATAAAATGGTAGAATCGTTTATCTCTAAATCTAATTTTAAAACCTTTATATTAAAAATAATCTTTATTTTATTCTTAACATATATATACACATGACTACGTATGAAGTATGTTATCGTCGTAGGTGGCGATTCTGTCAATTTAGCATAACATTCCTGTAATTTCCTGAGATGTATCATGTTGAAATATTTATTGCCAGTTCAGGCTTGGCTCTTAATAGGTTGATAATATATAATGTAAGTTTACTTGGCTCTGGTAAAACACGGCACGGCGTTGAGTTCCACGTCTCAGTAAATGTTCCAAGGTCATATGGAAACCGAAGAACGGACTTTTTCTATTCTCGTGGTAGTCTACATATTCTATTTTGCAGAAAATTATTTGAAGGTGCTTAAAAATTATACCAAAAATCGTCTCGCACTTTATTTCAGGTTTAGTTCCAAAATTTTGTTTTGTCGGCATCTTTTGTTTATTTTATTTTTACTCTACAGCTACAATTAACACCGGTTGCAAAGAGCAAAGTTCAGACCACAGTCAGCGCAATTTTGGTCGCCCTTGCAAGTTTAAGTTTTGTTTTATAAATTGATGTTTTTGATTTTTAATAATAAATCTAATTTGATTATATCAAAAATTGATCTAATTGAAAGCCCTTGGGACGAAGCTTTAATATTTCTTTCTGAACGTGAAAGTTGTACGTAGTAGGGTAAATCCAGCTTTAGAACTTTACAGCTTGTGATGTTAATGTTTCGTTGGTAAGCAGTTATTACAGAGGATGCTAGATGATATCGAGATATTTATTATGTAAAATTTTTAACTTACGTATTAGACTCAGATATTATATTTTAAGTGAGAAAACATATTTTAAATAACAAAGAGATGTGATATGGGATGACTCTTTATATCATTTTCCAGCTTTCCTTTATACACCGCAAATTTCCGGGTAGGGAGAAGGAACTTTGAATTCTAGCGTTGAGATAGTCCGTTCCTTTTGCCAGACACGCTTTGCCTTTTGGCTTTCCAGAGCAAAAAATGAAAATATTAAATGGTTCGTTAGAAACATTGCTGTGTTTCTGCCTCAAGTAAAAACACTATTCCAATATGCCACGATAGCTTCGTAAATAAAATGATAATTTAATCAATTTAATTTCCATTGACACTTACTTGAAAAACAAAATTAAAATATATAAAGTAGCATTTACATCGTAATTTACGTAATACAAATTATCCGTACTGATGCTCGACAATTCTTAGGGCCTTGGCTAGATGGTGACAATGAACGACGAATCACGAGCTATATTTATTTCGAGCGTCCCACCTGCGACCGGGCTTCATCTCAGCTGTTTATACACATATTGGCTCTTAAACAATTTCCTCAAACCGCGACCTTTAATTTTTAAACTGCAGATTGTCAACCTTCCGGATAGACATTGGGAATTTACGGTGGCAGCGCATGTCTTAGAAAAAACGTTTCGTAATTAATTTTTCCGTCCTACATATTTGACATTGCGTCCATTTTTTTTTCTTTGATGTGAATGAGGCAATTTAAGAAGATTTAAATGAATAACATTTATAATTATATAAATAGGAATTTTCGTTAATGATGTTGATTAATGAGCTTTTATATCAAGCTTGGGATCTTGGGATTGACAATATTATAATATTTCATTTAAAATGTTAGTATATTACCGAAGCTTAAATTGACTTGGGAAAAAATTAAAGTGGTTTACGATTATTATAATAAACATCAGATTTATATAGAGATAGAAAGAAAAGACCGAAATTTACACAATCATTTTAAAGTCATATAAACTTGTACATAAGTAGCAAATTATTGTTACTTATCTCAATTAATATAAGTGCAAATTTATTTTTTTATTTACCTTTGTAGATTTGTTCTAAAAATATGTTAAAATTATACTTGAATTAAAATGCTCGTAACTATGATATTGTATACATCTTTTACGTCTTAATCTTTTCGTCTTTTATTTAATGATTAAATATTGGAATTACGACGGCAAAGCTGTAAGAAATCAAAATTAATAAAAGCAAGATCTTCTTGTACCAGGGAAGTTGAATAATAAAAAAATATAATTCATTGCAGTCAACAAAAATAACTATAGGATGTATGCCTAATGATACAAAAGTGGAAAATCTTTATTAAGTTAACGTTATCAAGTTACGAAAATCAGGAAGTTTCATACAAGAGTAAAGCAACAAAGTCTTTCTATTTAACTATACATACAATAAATCTGTAACTGATCACTGCCTGCAATGTAGTGTAATTCAAGCGGACGAAGCCGCGAGTGGGGCGCTAGTTAACTAATATAACACAAAACCACCAAAGTAACGGTATATAAAGGGTAGTATATGTAGTTCGTTGTGCAGATAAAGCCCGATAGCTGGGGGATTTCGGCTCTGATTGGCTTTCAGCTAATTGATACGGGATGTCATGTCCTTTTGAACTGTTAAGAAACTATTATTGGATTGTTAGAACATAATCCTGTTAACAACGTGGGCAAGTCTTGTTACCGATGCTCTAACCTTTGGTTTTGTAACATGCTAATTTGGTTAGAATTGTTTGCTTAGGAACTTTGCTTAGGCTTGATCGATACGTTTTGGTTTAAGATTAATGTATGTATTATTTAAGTTATTAATAAAATTTATATAAAATATGTTATATGTACATTTAGTGGCTGTAATATTCATAAAAAAGCTCTATCTATGACCAAATGTATACATATACTAGATACATTATTATAATATTATTGTTACTTATGATTTTTCAACGTTAAATCTACTTAATAAAACAATATATTTTTGGCACTTAGGATAGATAAACATTAAAATAGGACTCAATATAATATATATTAGGACAGGGAGAAAAAAATGTACCTACTCAGTAGCGCTAGAAGTTTATTTTAATAATCTGAAACTAGAGCTGATCAAATTTAGAACATACGTATTGATCGAAATCCCTTGCAACTCTAGATTAGATACGCCTACTAACAATTACAATAGGCTTGGATCATGTATGTCGTATCAGTAATTACATGTCGATAATATGATACATCGCTTAAAATGGCGAGTTATTAATATTAAAAAAGGTTATTCTAATATTGTCACGCACTGGCACGCATGATCTGTTAAGTTAAAAAAAAATAAACACAACAATTATTAGAAACGATCTTAATATACTGAGCTACAATGAAAAATTTAGTCAATTTATGACAGTAAGAAATCTATCTCTTTATAAAACATAAAAATTACATAAAATTCATAACTATTTTCATAAAATTTATATGTGTACCATATCTTGCGAGAAGGAAAGATAAGATCCATTCCGAAGCCAGAATCTTACGCAGGAATAGTTTATATATATTTGGGGCCATAGTGGCAAGGAGGCACAAGCTTGCGACTGTAAATGATATATCGATATCGATATCGATATTTGTGGATTCGATTCCCACTCGAGGAGAAGAAATATTGATCGGGTGGGGAACGAAGTGTTAGTGAAAAAAGAAGTGTTGCAACATCAACTCTCAGTCAGTGTCAAGCTCAAAAAAAAAGATTTTAACTATGAAGTTAGTATATATGTGTACATTTACATGATACAGTCAGTTGCTTGTCAGTTGCAAAATAAAATTCTAGTCCAACCCTCTAAATATAAACTTAAAAAAGAGAACTACGATGTATGCCAGGAAGGCGGTTCTGAGAAATCTATAATGAAAGGTCACGAATGGATCATTTATAGAATTATTTTTATACTTTACTCCGATCAGATTATGGTAAATAATGAACTCTCACATGTACTATATACCTAGTAGTTTAATAATGTTAGTAAAATTATAAATTTTCTCTAAATATAATAATAGAGGTGAATGAACAGAAAAAATACCCTAAAATAAAAATAAGAACATGAAGTTTCATATTATTCCAACGCTTTTTAAGAAATTAATATTGTACTAAATATCAAGTTAGCTTATTTTAAAATATAACTTACTTTAAAAGCTTTCAACGTTGACTTTTAATATATGGTAATAATAAAGTATTTGACAGCATGTACATAATTTTGCATAATGCTTTCTAGTTATGCTTGAATAAGAAATTTTAATAAAAATATAAAATATAAATTATATTTTAACAGGTATCTTTTTACCTGAACTTTATCTATTTTACTTTAGCCATATATTTTATATGCACACAATAAATATTCATAGGCAAAGTCAGACAATACACTAATACTTTTATGTTCAACGAAGTGAAAGAAAACGGAGGTAATAAAGTTGGAAACATCCAGCTATCCATCATGCTCATACTTATATTATAGAGCAGTAAAGTTTTGCGACATTATTTATTAGTTGAAGGAAATATCTATAAGTATCCAACTGACTTGAGAGTTTCTTTTATTGATGTCGACAGGTCTAGTTTATGGTAATTTAACGAACAAGGTCCTTTTTTATATTTACGTACTCTCTTTGACAATAGCGTGAGAAAATATGGAAATAAAAACAATATTCTCTATAAAGCTTAACGTTGGTTGTTTTATATAAGTTAAAATGGATGGTTAGGTAGGGAATATGAACGACCAACTACTGGTTCCAATGTAGTCATTAATCTTTATTTAGCTTAGTATTAGTATTAGTATTTATATCTTGAACTGGATATTTGAATATTGGACTTGCAATTAATAAATAACTCAAAAATGCACTACACCTGTGTAGAGCTAAGTAGAGCCAAAAAATAAGGAAAAAAATAAGTCCCTTCTTCTTTTCTTTTATAGAATTTTATCCAAACTACAATATGTCATATATTAAAGTCTGCATATGTTCCCCAAAATTCATTAATAGGCATATAAACTCAATCACAATAGTATAATGACAACTCAACATATGATAATATTTATATAATAATTCTCCTAAAATATAATTCCAGAAAATTCATACTTCACATAAAATTTCTTTTATAATATATCTTTTATCGCCTTAATATCAGAACATTTCCACGTTGTCTTTGTAAGGCCGCAAATGTTTCCCACAGGAAATTGAGTCTTTATTATTAAACCCGACATCTACAATGGAGAATTTAGTCAATTTATGACAAAGGTTTTTAACTTAAAATTACATGTTTTTAAGAAATCTTATCATTTTACTTTATAATAAAGTTAATATAATCAAATATATGAAATATTTTTTTTTATCTTGTTATTATTAGTATCACACTTTCCTGCGCTAAGAAGGGTTAGCAGGGAGAACTTGGAAAACTAGTATCAAAACATTTCCATTCTATAGTCTCCGGCGAATTCTGGAGGCAATGCGTGTTGAGTGGCAAAACTAAACACCATGGTTTGCCTCGTTACCAGAACTTGTAAATGAAAATATTAAAATTTTCATTCCTAGAATGGGAATCAAACCCACAACTTGTCTCATTTTCAGTCGCACGGTGGAGCCCTTGTTCACGACTGACGTCATTCATTACTACTTGTATATTAAGTAGATGTAGATGATGTATTAGTATATACTCGTATATGAATAACCACTTAAAAGGTTTTTTTTTCATACATTATTATTTTTATTACCACTCATATATTTTTTAAACCTTTATTCACCCGTTGCTGGTTATAGATCCTTTCATTGGATTTCCATTTAACTCTACTGTCCGTTCTTCTAATCTATCGGCTCATCTTTCTGACCCAATCATCAAGATCATAACCCAATCTTCTTGTTTGTCATTTCTCGGCATATATCGCCTATCGCCACTTGCACTCTGTGCACTTGCACTGTGTGCACTTGCACTGTGTGCACTTGCACTGTAGCCACTCTGCTTCACTTGCAATTTTAATATTTGTTGTTAATTAGAGACACGTTTCCGCATTATAATACCTATGGCAGTGGAGTATATTCGACATGTTTCTGAAATATACTCAACGCGCTAAACTCAATGACTACTTGTTGAGTTGAAAACACTTTATATACATATTGACTAACCCTAACTAAGAAATAATATTGCATACATAACAAAATATTTTTAAAAATATTCATTTTTTAAAGTAAGTTCTTCTTAATTTAATCCTAAGAAGATAGACACATCCTGTAGCAGACTTTTTTAAAATGTTCATGAGTTAGAGTTTTTGCGTAACTTCAACAGTTTAAGAATCACGCACACAAGAGTTATCGAATACAAAAAGTTTTTGCCATTCAAGCCAGTAGTCCTTGAGATTAGCGTTCAATTAAAAAAAGAATAAATATAGCAGCTGTTCAATAAAACTGATTTACACCTCATAATACTGGTATTCATTCAAATTATATATCTTTTCTACATTTTACAACAGAATATTCCATTATAATATGAAAAAATGTGCATTTTATTTGATGAGCCTCAAAGTACAATAGATTCTCAATATCTATGGTTACATAACAAGTAGCCGATGTATGTCAAGTTCGATGTGATTATTAAATAAATAATATAGGGTGGTTCAAAATTCAAAAAAGTTCATCATAAAACATTTGTCGGGTCAAGTTTGCATAATATAGGCTACTTTAAAAGCTCTGTTTCAAAGCAGCGGAGCTTGAGGCTTAAGAAGTACTGTCACGTAGCGACTACTAAACATTTTGATGAGACCCTTCGCTTCTTCTCGTTATCTAACAGCCTGCTTAGCATGTGCTTTCTATTTTTGTACAACATAGTAGTAAAATATTATTTTAATCATAATAATATTTAAATATATAGGCTTATATATGTGTGTGTCGTGTGACACAATTTGAATAGTTAATAGTTAATTATAGCTTTAATTAATTAAAGCCAATATACATGCTTTCACGTAGGCGGAAAAACTATAGCAGAGTGAACTATAGTTAGGGCCTGTATTTTAAGATAATGATTTATCAATAGTAATACATTTCTATATATATATATATATATATATATATATATATATATATATATATATATATATATATATATATATATATATATATATATATATATATATATATATATATATATATATATATATATATATATATATATATATATATATATATATATATATATATATATATATATATATATATATATATACATAAATACAAAGTGTATGGCTTAGGTTTGACATTGTAAAACTATTTTAAAAATACTCACGATGTCATTGGACTTGGCACAGTTTGAATAATCTTTATATAAGAACCATAACAGCCGGGCGCAATATCGCTTGGTGACAGCTCAATAATAGCGTTGTTTTCATTCTAATTATTATATTCATATCACGGATCCCTTCATTATCTTTTATTACATACAAATAAATGCATAAGATAGTAATAAACTGTATGGCACTAAATTCATAAGAAAATCAAATAATGTAAAATATAAGTAGCCAATAGCTACAGTTTCGCTTTCTTCGGTTATATAGTAAAATGCTTACAATGTTGTGATCAAACACTATGTATAACCAAAAACAGTTTCCTCAAGTATTTGCTTAAAAGAGCAATAAATTAAAGTAGAAAAATTAAGCTTCACAATATACAGAAAAATGTAGTTTCACTATACATTTTATAAGATTTTTTTTTCTTTTCTACATTATAAATAAAAATAAAATAAAATATAAGTTCAAGACATTTTTGACTACATCGAGATTATTAAAATTACTTAAAATAGATAAAAATTTGATAAATAAGTAAATACATATGATGTTGTTACACGAATTATATTATACAAGTACAAGTATGCCGACCTGGAATACGAGAATACGCTACGTACTACTGCTACGCTTACTTAAACCTATGTATAAGTATACTTATGTAGAATGCCTACGTTGGAGTCGAGTAAAGTAATACACGTGAATGAATCAAGCGGCTTCAAGAGGTTAGAGCTATAAGGTTTATAAAAACGAAAATAGAATTAATTTGCATATGAAAAATGCAGATGCCGATAAAAGTGAAATACATTCACGTAAAAGGTATTAAATTTATACATACTCGTATATGATGTTAATAAAAAATAGAACAATTATGAAAACTATAACTTTTTCAGTAAGAAAGTTGTAGGTTTTTACAAGAAATAAAGAAGCAAAATGTTTTTATCACCTTAGTCCGTATCTCCCCACCACTTCAAACATAAGAGTGTCATCCGAAGAAAACGAATAAGAATAATGAACGATCTAAATCGACGTTTGTCCGTTATTATTTATATATATATATATATATATATATATATATATATATATATATATATATATATATATATATATATATATATATATATATATATATATATATATATATATATATATATATATATATATATATATATATATATATATATTTGTACTACTTACCTATACAAAGATATAAAAAAAGTAACTTCTTAAATATGTTACTTATGTTTCGTACTTGAAAATAAAATTTAAATACAATATTTTTCTCTAATATTATACGAGAAAATCTCCGATATTAGTAATTTATAATCTGTATTCGCAACAGGATTACATTTTGATGTCAGGTTTCCAGATTCTTTACAAACATTTTTTAATAGAGCTTTCACAATAATTGGTGGTCCGCTTTCATAGGCGATCTCAATTTATCAATAAGTATTTTCTTAGTAAAATATTACTTTCTGTTGTTGTGCATAGAATAATTATATATCTGGGTCTTTATTGTAGAAATGTAGTATATAATACTAGATATATACGAGTATATGTTTTTTAAGCTTGGCTTAAATACAAAATAACATATCTAAATTTATTTAAAGCCTTATTTTACATATTTATAATGATATTGAAAAATAAACATATAAAAATAAATTAAAGGAATATTAATAAAATTTATTTATAAAAAGATACTATAAAACTTAAGAATAATTATTCGTTTCCAATAACTTAATAAAAAAGTCCTTACCAAATGTATTTCTTCTGTTTATGTGAATAAAATAGTATACACAGAAAGGGCACTAAAACACTCACTAGTTTCTAATATTACGAACACATCTAAGGCTACGCACTGTCATTAATTTAAACCACTTTAAAATCACACTTAAAACGTCTATACAAACAGTTTATTATTTTACATCAAATGTTTTTGGTCACACTTATTTCTACTATTTGGATAAAAATAATATTCAAAACTATCTATAAATTCGTGTAAATCGTGCTACAAAGATGTAAACTTTTAAAGGTTGAAAGTAGAAAGTTTCAGTCGTTTTTTGTGTATAAATAGGTTTCGATACAGATTTCTGAGATGCATATTGAGAAAATAACCTCGGTGTAGATATCAATCACAAAAGTACGTACAATAGGGTAGTGAAAACTTTATACAAGGTTTTAAAGTCATATTCTTATAAAGGGATATATCGCGTAATTCGTTCGGTTTCTCGTAAGATTTAATTATGGAAAAGTGGCTACGATTAAGTTTGTATGTTCGTTTGGTCGATCGTAGTCCATAGGGGTGTCGCGTGAGCGCACGAACGCTCAGGTCGGCGGGCGACGTGGGACTGAGCCGAGCCCGTACCCGTAACAACCCTGAATGCACTCCACCTCACTCGACATGCAAACTTACGTATCGTGCAATTTCGATAGCTTTTTTTTTAGTTACTCTTGTTATTTGTTATTCATAAATGAAATGCTTTAATTAAAGCTTGTATGAGCTTTTTTATATTTGTATTGTTCTTCGTATTTGTAGTGGTTTGTAAGATATTTGTTGAATTGAGTGGAGAAATTATATGCAGCTCTACCTACGATGTGAAATGGCTCTAAAATAGCTATATTAATTACTTACTTCCTTTTATATTATTACTCATTTTATATGACTACCATTTATATAAAAAAATATTTTAAGTTTCGTGTTGGTAAGAATCTTAGGCCGTAATTAATGTTACGTCAAATGTGGCACTCGTTAACCTAATTTCATTTCATTTATTCTTCGTATACTTATTTATACAAAGGTGACAAATTATGTGTTTATGGTTTGTTAAGTGTAAATATGGTATAATATATAAATTGTAAGAAATTATCTTACCTGTTGTGCTGCATGCGATAATTGGAGGTTGAAATGCTATTTAATAAAGGATTGTTAATATTAAAAAATAAAGACAGTGCCATGTATTTGTAGGAAGCATTAAATTATCCCATTCAAGTACTAAAATTGAATTTTTTTTTCAAGCTTCATGCTGTATTCCGCACTTGGGAGGGTAGGAAGAGGGGACTTGGAAACCTAGTGTAAATGCACTCCAAGTTGTCCTCCACTTTCTGTCTAATTTGAGGCATTACATATTAAGTAGCGCAGTAAACTCAGCGCCGCGCTTTTCTTGTTACCAGAGCGAAGTAATGAAAATATTAAATATTTAAATTAAAATATATAAATATTTTATTTCCTTGAGTGGGGATCGAAAACACAACCTGTCACCTTTACAGTCATATGCTGGTGCCGCTGCGCCACGACACGCCCATAAAACTTGTATTGTTGTGTTTTATAGCAGATCGATATTTATATTTATATTCTAATTAATTACTACCGCCATTAATTATTATATAAAGAAAATTATTAATGTATAAAGAACTACATTTAGACATGAATTGTACGTCAATGGTTCTAAAGCATAAAGCAGAAATTCTATTTTCAATGTCTACGATTTTATTTTCACTCTGGCTTGCTTAATTCATTTTATATGACAATATGTGTTATTTTTTTAACAACTAGACATTGTTAATTTTGTTACAAGCAAAAATACGTCTTTCTAAATGCATTTAGTATCTTACATATACTTGATTCAATTTCGACATTTCTTTATTTCTTTCAAGCAGCAGAACAATTTTCTTACTCCCATTCAGATTTAAATCATTATTTATACAATATTCTTGCATGTATCTCATATTCTGATGATAGATATAGCCCTGTATCGTCTGCATACAAGCTGCAATTTACGTTCAAATCACCTTGTTGTACTTCCGTAGATCTTTGTTTCACGCTTTGAAGATAGCTATTCAGTAGAAATTAAAAACCACGCTCACATCTTTTCGTACATAGAATGAGTGATCTATATAGAGACTTTACAGGCTATTTAAGGATCTGCTCACATTGTACCAGGTCAGTTTTTCCCATAATTTCTTTCTTAAACTCCACAAAAAACACAAAATATTTCTTAATCGATGGTGTACATTTTTTCGTGATCATACGGAAAGAAAATATCTAATCTATGCACGCTTACACAGGACTAAATCGCCCTTGAGCCTCCCAAAACAATCTTTAATTCCGTTGGGTTTCCAGTTTCTAATTCCAGTCTAAGTTTATATAAATATTTAGATATTAAATCTATTGTTCTTTTAAAATATTAACTACACACTGGCATACCTTGTCTAAAGTTATTATTTCAAAAGAACACAAAGGCATATACTACTATTTATCTAACTAATTGATAATAATTTATATATTTACCCCAACCGTAGTATTCCACAATTGCTTTGCGTAGTAAATTTTAGGAAAACTAAAATAATCAGTTTTTTACTTTTGCATTAAAAGCTTGCACATTTTGGTAAAAATCACTACAATAATAAATAATCATTACAACTATTTTGAAAAGTATGATATTGATAAATATATAAAAACGACTTATAATGAATAGCTTTTTTATTAGCTTCTAGGGCAATTTGTTACCTAAAATGTATATAAAAATATGTTCATCGATCACGTACGAGTATGTGTCACTAGATAATATATTCCATAAACCTTAGAATGGGGTCGTCAAGCAAACCTTATATTTTCACATAATTGTCTTGAATTATACAAAATTGTCGCAGATCACACTTGTTTTACCTATTCTTATTTTAGTATATTGGATATATAGGAAGGAAGGCTACTTCCCACTTAACTTAGTATAATTAAATTAATTCAATTTAAACTTATATTGGTGATGATTTCCGTAATTAAGTTTCACATTTAAAACATATCTCTTGTTTAAAATTTATATCTTATTATGATGTTCCTTAGTTTAAGATGTATCTAGATCGTTAGTGGCGTAAAAGCGATGGATTTGGGATCGATTCCCACTCTAAAGAATGAAATATTTAATATTATCATATCCTCGCTGTGGTAACAAGACAAATCGAGACGTTAAATTCCATTATTGGCATGCAATGTCTTTGTAATTAAAGGAAAATAGAGGCCTGTCGTGGCGCAGCGGCACAAGAGTGTTTCTGTAACCGACAGGTTCTGGGTTCGACCCCCAGTTGAGGAAATGAAATATTTAATATTTTCAATTTAAATATTTAATGTTTCATTTCTTCGCTCTGGTAATAAGGCAAAGCGCGGCGTTGAGTTCCGCCACTCAACACGCAATGCCTCAAATTCGGCGGAAAGTGGGGAACAGAAGTAATACGGAGTGTCTTAACACTAGGTTCCCGGGTTCCTTCTGCCTACCCTGCCTCGTGCGGGATACAGCGTGAAGCTGAGAGAGATGAGATGGGAAAATAGAGAACGGAAGTATCTCAAGTAAGAATAGTCTTAATAATCTTACCAGGTTTCTGCTTAAACGGCTATGAGCGACCATACTGCTTGAAGCAAAAAGAGTTTAAACATTTACTTATATTTTATGTTAATAAAAAGGTTGTTCTTTATTCCAGATCTAATTGAAGTTTATATATGCAACTTCTCGTTATTACAAACTTTCAGCTCGTGGAAATGTAATTATTGTATAAAACTTTTACCTACATAGTAAGAAGTCCTTTCCAGTATTTTTATACTGATTTCTTTAATTTTTTTTTGGTTATATTAATATAAAATATTTTGATATTTTATTTAAAATAAATAAATCGTATGATGCATGAACTTCGCTGTTCTGTTATAATGAGAGAGAGACGAAAGTTTAAATATTGTTTGTTTAGGTGTCGTGCAAATAACATTGTGTACTTAATAAAATAATAATAATATAACTTTATTGACACAGATTAATAATAAAACAAATAAATGACATCAATTTAGCAGTACAAATAATGATTTCAAATAAGATGAGGGACTCTGATCCTCAATTTAAGATTTAACTTGTGTTTTGTAGATCAGGGCTCACACACATCCGAGTGCACAATATATTCATAACATTATTTATTATACACGTGATCACTTATTACTGTCATTTTAATTTTTACCTCTACATTACATAAAAACTATCTCGTGGATATGTTGCTCTAAGCCTCGCTTCTATATCTCACTGTTAGCCTCATAAAAATCGGTTCAGCTATTTCAGAGATTGCCCCGGACAAGCGGAGCGACAGTACAACAAAAAAAATTGTCTGTGTTTTAGTATCGTGTAAATATCAATATGTACTCAGAAATATATGGGTATTGTAATTCAACAGACAGACACTTCAATTCTGGACTAAACATTTCCGCTACGTAAAATTTTTATACGTATTTTAAATTAGTATATTTCTCGCCTAAATGTAGATTCAAAATAAAAAAATATTTAAAAAAAAATGTGCATGCTTACTCTTTTTTGTTTTTCTATGATTTTAATGTGAACATTAAAAATCATATAAAATTTAAAAATACTTTAACGTTAAATTACTCTAGTTTTTCTTTTTAATTAAATATTTTTATTTATTTTTTTTTTTTTTTATGGGTGGAAATCCTCATGGACTACCTCCGTCTGGGGAAAGACGGAGGGGCGTGCCGGACTCTTACCGGCTAAAACCACCCCGGTGTCTCCTCGCACGTGAGCGCGGGGCCGCGGGAGTCCAAATTCATCCGCAACCCATCACTAGTGCTGGCCGGGTCTATTCGGGCCTCATCTCCTGCGCGGGTTAGTGAGGTGTGTTAACCCGTGCACCGATCCAGAGGCGCGCGCCTGCGACGCGGGTCTATCGAATAGGGGGCGAGAACTTCCCCAAGTCCGTCGCCCCTGGACCCATTCATGGGGGCCGGAAAAGGGCGTTGTCTGCCCTTCTCCTGCGTTCTGTGCGCTTTCTGCGGCCGGAGAAGGGAGCAAAGATCTCCCTCTCCCTTTCCGCAGTTTCCTTCTGCGACATCACGTCCTCGCAGAAGGACGCCACCGCGTCCCAAGACTCTGCGCTACCAACCATCCTCCGCACTACGGCGGGCAGCGAAAGATCGCCCCCTACTTTATTTGTGAGGACACGGCGCTGCTGCTCCCAAGCTACACACTCGGCGAGCGTGTGTTGCGCTGTGTCCTCCCTGCAATGGACGCAGTGGTGGCACCGAGCGTCCGGCTCTCTGTCTATGCGGCATAGGTATTTGCCGAAGCAGCCGTGCCCGGATAGCACCTGCGTCACCCTAAACGACAGGGAGCCGTGCCTTCTCCCGAGCCAGTCCTCAAGTACTGGCCGTATCGCCTCGACGGTATTGAGGCCGGCGGTAGGGCACAGAAGCCTTTGCCGCCATTCCGCCACCAGAACCTGATGGAGCTTCTCTCGGCGCAGCGCGATCTGCCGCTGCACCGGGCTTGACCCCCGTGTCCGCTTTTCCTCGCGCCATCGATATAATGACGCGAGTACTTTTGCCTCTAGGTCCCATGGCGGGGATCCGGCCAAGACGCAAGCCGCCTCGTAGGAAATCGTGCGATATCCGCAAACTACTCTGACGGCCATCGCCCTTTGTGGTTTGCGCAGAATGGCGAGAGTGCCAGCCGTCATGTCCATCGCCCACACGGGAGCTCCATATAGGGCCATGGAACGTACGATTCCTACGTACAGCCGCCTACAGTCGGCGCTCGGGCCCCCTAAGTTGGGAAGCAACTTTGAAAGCGCGCCCGTTGCGCCCATCAACTTGGGCGCTAGCCGCCGGAAGTGCGGCCCAAATTCCCATCGGCTGTCGAGCACCAATCCCAGATATTTCATGGTGGATTCGACAGCTATCCGGGCCCCGCTCACCACGATGTGTGATCCCGGCGCCGGGGCACGTCGGGGGCCATGAAATACCATGGCCTCTGACTTGTTTAGCGCCACCACTAGTCCCAGGCAACGGATGCGGTTCACCACCTGTGACACCGCAGCCGTGGCTATCAACGTCGCTTCCCTATGCGAGCTCCCCCGGACAGTTATGAGCGTGTCGTCCGCATAACACGTTAAGTCGGCACCCGATGGGAGTTCACCTCTCAGCACCCAGTCGTAACCAATGTTCCACAGAAGCGGTCCCAAGACCGAACCCTGTGGAACACCGCACGACATGAGGTGCCGACTGGCACCGTTACATCCCCGATAAACAATATATCTACCTTTCAGGTAAGTATCTATTGTATGGCGGAGGTAGAGAGGCACGCGATGGTATTTCAGAGCCTCCCGAATACAACTCCAGGGTAGGGTGTTGAATGCGTTGGAGATGTCTAAAGACACCGCCAGCACCACCCCACCTCGAGACACCGTCTCCTCCGCCAGGGCCCTCACGCGCATGATGGCGTCTATGGTGGAGCGCCCCCGACGAAAACCAAATTGGTTGTCGCTCAGGTTTGGCCCCTCCGTGCATAAGTGGTCGACAATGCGTTCTGCGATGATGCGCTCAAAAAGCTTGCCCGCCTCGTCGAGCAGCACTATGGGCCGATAAGCGGATGGTGAGTCTGCGGGGCGCCCCTCCTTTCTGAGTAGGACCAGCCTCCCCTCCTTCCACACACTGGGAAACTGACCCTGCTCGAGACATGCCGTAAAAAGCCCCCTCAGCTGGGGCTCTAACTCCTTCAAAGCAAGGACGAGAATTCGACCAGGAACTCCGTCGGGTCCGGGTGCTGTGTTCTTAGCCCGGAGTCGCGACACGGCCGCTCTCAACTCTGTTTCCGTTACCTCGGGGACATCAGTGCTCTCCTCTTCAGGAGAGTCTGTGGCGGAGAGCAAAGCCATCGCCGGGGGAACGTGTCCCGCTCGCTTTGGGAAGAGGGCTGACACCACTGCCTCTAGCAACTGGGGTTGCATGCTTTGCGTTAGTGGAGGCACCCAGGGACGCAACTTACCCCGTACCCAACGGTAGGGGCGCCCCCACGGATCTCGATCCAGGGACCCCAGCAGCTCCTCCCTACCGCGTGACTTTGAGTCACCAATGGCCAGGCACAGAGTCTCTTTAGACCCACGGTACACCTCATACAAGACGTTCTCCTGGGCAGGATCCCGTCGACGCCGTCTCCTATATCGGGTGTACCGGCGACGAGCCGCAACGCACGCTACGCGCAATTGCGCGATCTCAGCGGTCCACCAGTATACCTGGCGCCTTGTGGACTGTTGGCGGACACGGGGCATGGACGCATCACAGATCTGCATCATTGTTCCGCGAAACCACGCCGCCACCGCCTCGACGTCGACGGGGCCGTCCGTCGACTCCCAGATCCAGGACTGGACTATGGCAGCTTCCTCGAGTAGTTCCCTGTCGATGCGCTTAAGCGCCCAACGTGGTCCGTCGTTAATGGGGGTTATTGGATGGTGGCCGCTCGCGGTCTGGGCAGAGACGTCAAACCGGATATACCGATGGTCCGATAACGTCTCCACCTCCACGACGACATGCCAGTCACGAACTCGGTTGGCAACAGAGGGACTAGCGAACGAGACATCCACTATCGACCCGCCCCGCTGCCGCACGCACGTGAATTCCGAGCCCCGATTTAGGACGACTAGACCAGTCGTCAAAGCCCACTCTTCTAGCACCTCTCCCCGAGGGTCGGTAACCGGAGATCCCCACGCAAATGACTTGGCGTTGAAATCCCCGAGAACCAGAACAGGACGAGGGTGATAGCGACCTACGACGGCGCCCAGCTCGACAAGGAAACCCTCAAATTCGGCGAGACTCTTGTTGGGAGAGAAATATGCCGCCACGATGACAATGCCGCCTGAGACCGCAGCGACCCAGCCGCGACCCCGAGACGGGTCAATCAGTCTCGCCGATAATGGCTACCATTATATTCGGCCATGCTCTGGAGTAGGAGATCCTGAGCTCTGGCACAATGGTTGATGTTGCCCTGAAGAAAGTGAAATTGTGCCATTATTGGCATTCCATTCCCTCGACAACATTCCTGGGCCGGGAGTCGACCGCGGAGCTACTAGCCTGCGGGGGTGGCGAGGTTTCCCCAGCAGGTTTAGATCTCCTCTTCTTTTTATTCATGGCCTTGCCAACAGGCGCGCCACAAGCCCCTTCGCCCAATTTGTGTCCGGCAGGCTTCCCCGCGGCCGAACATAAGCTGCAGTTGGCGGTACATTTTGCCCGGACGTGTCCCTTCTCCAGGCACCGGAAGCATCGCAAAGTCCGGGGCTGCAGGAGTTTAACTCTCGCTGCAACCCAGCCAACCAGCAATCTGCCGCTATCGGCTATCTTCTTCGCTGACGCTACAGGACACCGAACCCAGACTACGCCGAGTCCGGTGGCGTCGGTGCGTATATCGCCGGTCCGCACCTTGTCCTGCAGACACTCTCCGCTTCGAGCAACTGCCGCTACCACCTCCTCAGAAGTCACAGAGTCATCCAGACCAGAAATCCGCACCTCTGCAGTTTTTATTGGCCTAGAGACCCGGACGTCCTCAAGGTTGAGGACCTCCCTCATTTTGACGGCCAGAGCGTCCGCCTTATCGGCACTGCCGCTCGCAGCACCAGCTACCTCAAACAACCGCGCACCCGTGGCAGCCTGCCTGAGGATGACGGACTGGAGGCCAAGATCTGATAATTTAATCTTGGCCTTAGCCTCGGCAATGACCGACTTGTACGTTACGCCCCGCTCCGCAGCTCCGGGCTGTAGCGTGAGCGTCACAGCTTCGGAACGTGGGGCATGTACCATTGGTCCTTTACGACCACCTTTAGCAGTACGCCGCACAGGCTGCGTAATCACCTTTGCGGTTCCACCGGCTGTGCATATACTTACTGCAGCCTTCTTGGTGGCTTTGCGGGCCTTCTTGCGGCCCACGACTTTCACCCAGGTCTCACAATTAGACCCGGCAGTCGTGAGTTGGTTGCTTAGAGGAGCTTCCTCCGAGGGCATTTTGTTACCCTCCGTGGGCTTCCCCTTTCGAGGTGGAAGCCTCGGCGGCTGCTCGGGCCTCCGCGTGTCAGCCGCCAAAGGCGGACGAAGTATTTCCGTCGGGAGACGACGACGATTCGCCTCTAACTTAGCGTCAACCATGTTCCCGCACTGGAGCATGCAGAGTCGGATAATGCGCTCGATCTCTTCGTCGGTACGGGGGCTTCCCAGTGGCCGTGCGGCAGTTGGGGCCATTACGGTTGCAACATCGGTGGACGTGCATCGCTGCTGTTGCTCACTTACCGCAGCGACTTGCCTCCGGAGGTCCTCCAGGTCATTTCGGAGGCGACTGTTTTCCTCTTGTAACTTTGCGACCTCGTCCGAGGCCGTTCTGTTGAGGAGGATGTCAACCGCTTCCCTGATATCTGCGGCAGCCTCCTTTAAGCCACGGATGAACGTGCCCTTCAAGCTTCCGGACTTGGTGGCAACTTTAAGGACTAAGTCCACCCCATCCAGAGCCAGTTGGCTCAAGGCCAATGCAGATGGTTCTCCTCCCTCCGCCGTAAGAGCCGCTCGCCGCTCTCGAGCGCGACGGGACATTTCCGACACTTCGTCAGCCGCGACAGCTTTTCGCTGCTCCCTCTTAGCGGCGCTGAGCTCCGCTTTTGAGCTCCCCAGCGAGGCACCACTTTCACCACCATCGCCAGGGTCCTCTGTAGTGACTCCCATGTCACTCTCTGCTTCGCTAGCCGCCGTGGTATTTGAGCGCACAGACCGTCCGTGCTTACCCCTCCGCGGCTGCGAAGCAATCGCCCCTCTCGATGCCGGCCGACCCCTCCTCGAAGTCGGCAACTTGGGGGCCGGTAGGCTTTCCTCATCTGAAGTCTGGCACACTGGACGTTTCTTACCAGAAGACGTCCCACGTGGCCGGTTTTCACCGCTTCCAGTATTCATATCCGCTACAGGGGCCTGGTCGCCTACCCCTGCGCATCCATCGGTCACCAAATTAACACTCGCAGGCCCGGATACCTGCGAGCTCCTATTCCCTAATGGCAGACTATCGCCAGAATCGAGGACTGCCTGACTATCCGACAAACAACTTAAACCTAACGAGAAATTTTGTGAATCATCCATTTTGAATCCCACGAGTATGGGGGAAAAGACGGTCCACCCAGGTAGTGCCCCCTGTACCTGGGTAAGCCCCGAGCCAGGAAGACCAAACAGCCGCCCCAGCCCCGTAACCCGACCCGGACATTGGCCTCTGCCCGGTCGGGGATAGCAGTAGCGACTGAACCACCCATCAGCCATGCATCCCTCGCGCTGCGTCGCCGCTTGGATTGGGGTATTTTTTTTATAGAGGTTTTCTTCCTCGCGGTCCGGCCGGTGAAGGCAAGACCCTCGGTCCCGTGCGTGGCCGCGAGACATGACCACAGACACCGCGCACGGAATTACGAAAAGGACGGCGAGCATTGCTCTGTCCGACAGCGGGGTAAGCGCACGCCGAACCCGCCTTACCTCCACGATGACCTAGCGCATGAGCGCAGAGCCATCAAAGGGTCTCCTCCCTACAATGCGCTCACGGGACAACTCTTACATTTCAGAGCGCCGGAGCGCATTCCCTCGTGTCGGTTTATTAGCCGCGACGAGCAGCAGCACCACGAATGTGATGCTGCTCTCCGTCCCGTTGCCCAGGGTGCACCACGAGGAGGTAACCGACATAGCACCCTAAACATTTCCGCTACGTAAAATTTTTATACGTATTTTAAATTAGTATATTTCTCGCCTAAATGTAGATTCAAACTAAAAAAATACTAGAAAAAAAATGTGCATGCTTACTCTTCTTGTTTTTTTATGATTTTAATATGAGCATTAAAAATCATATAAAATTTAAAAAAACTTTAACGTTAAATTACTCTAGTTTTTTTTTTTAATTACATATTTTTACCTTACTTTAACATTAATAATTTAAGTTCGACCTTTATTGTCGATAATTTTAGTAATTTTTGTCCTATTAATAATTATTGTTTATTTATATATATTCTTACTTTAATTTATTTTACCTATCTGATACATATATGTTTTGTTCCTTAAAACAGTTTGCAATTTGTTGTTGTAACAATATGTACCTTGATAGGGTTGAAAAATAAAAAGAAATGAAAATATTTTTTTTGCCAATGAAACATAAATATGAATAATACTATTTAGGCATTTCTACAAGTTTTTAATTTCACTAGCCGTGATAGTGTAAGTGAAATCTTGCAAACTCAATTTGACCCATTTTTTATTATAAATTTAAATTACGCTTTGAGTTTTGTAAAAATGAAATTTCATATAATCAATATTGTTTCTCTCAGCTTCACACTGTATCCCGCACACGGCAGGGCAGACAGAGGAAACTTGGGAACCTAGTGTTGAGACACTCCGTTTCACTTTCGGTCCCCACTTTCCGCCCAATTTGAGGCATTGCGTGTTGAGTGGCGGAGCCGCAATTTGGCGTTAAAAAAATATCGTGTCCCGCCGCTCTATATTATAATTTACATAAAAGCTTTTACGAGCTATTTACAATTTCTATTATCTCTCGAGCTTACAAATTCAACGGTTGCCTGTAACGTTCAAATTGAACGAGTATGACCTAGTTATTTGTAGACATCCGGACCTTGTTACATTACGATGAATAAATTAAAGCTCAGTCTTTCGATTAGAAAAAATCTATACCATTCCTTAGAAGTAGTAAAAACATTGTTTCTGTATATATTTGAACAAAATAATGTTGACATAGTATATAAAGTTATTTATTGTCTTATTTTTCGGTCTATATACGTAAAATAACAATACAATCTTCTAAATTGAATAAATTTAAATTAAGCTTAGTTTTTGTATAATTTTAGGCCTAAAACCTAGACAAGATCTATGCTATGGTAGACATTATATGCACTTGTTGTATAGTCATAAAAGTCTATTCAAATTAAAAGAAATAATGAAATACTGCCTTAACATAAGACGTTGTAGATAGTGCCTGAGCATTTTCCATCGATGTATAAAAAATCTAAATCTCAAACAGAACTGACAATGAACCCTTATAGTTTAACTATAAGAAACATTTCAATGTCATGATTAGCAATTAGTATTGCCTAAAAATTATCTATTGATGCCGTTATTGTGCAGTGACGTGAGTGACGTAAACGGGAAAGTTGTAATTCGATTGAATATATTATAATCATGTACTATTTCCTGTCCCCGAAAAATACATCTCGGTGTTGAGAACCCCCTACTAAACATGTATAATGTTGTGTTTTCTTTAGCTTCATATTGTATCCAGCATTAATCAGGGTATGCATAGGAAGCCTGATGTTCAAGAGACACTTCGCTTCCAATTTTTCGGCGAACTTTGGAGGCATTGCATCATAGGTAACGGAACTCAATGCCATGTAGATTTTTTGCTTCTAAATTTCAATGGTAAGGTTAAAAGAGGTTAAAAGAGCGAAGAAATATAAACATTAAATATTAAAATTGAAAGTATTAAATTTATCATTTCGTCGATTGGGAATCGACACCAACCTGTTGTTTACAGTCACACGCTTATGTCCCTACGCCACGACAGATACGACTCTATTCAATTAATTGCATAATAATAATGTAGAAATTCATTTGGATCTTTCTTTTAATATCTCCTATAATCTTCTTTGTCCATTTAGGTTTAACAATAATAACCGATTTATTTATGTTGCATTATTAAAAAAAAATAACAATTAATCTATATTACATATTTTTTTTCTCTTGTCTTTTATTTTTTATATATTACCAACGTACATAAAAAAAATTAAGAGAATCCCTTAATCTTTCAGATTTATCTTAAACATTTTCTTTGAGAGAAAACAGAAAAACGAGTAATCATTTACTTTGCCCACGCCACAACACGTGAAGATGGTACATTTTGGTTATACATAAAAATTAAACATCCTAAGTGAATATCTAATCCTCTTTACAATGATCATTAAAACAGCTTGTTGGCATAAGCACACGAAATCCCTTAGATTTGTCCTGAATGTGGGAAAATAACCAGGATTTTAACCTTTTTTCATGACTTCTTTTATAGACACACATATGAGCACATCAAACTTTCTTCGTCTCTAAAAGAGAACCAGAATTTCCACCAAATGCCAAATTTTTTTCGTGTTAAGTTACATTTTTATATATAAATATTGTTATGACCAATATTTATATAAAAGCAAACTGTAAATAATATATTTGGGTCAATAGATACATAGATAGATACAATTCTTTATTGCATAGATATAATAATGATTACAAATAGAATAAAAAATAAATAAAGAAGGGACTTTGCAAGTTTGTTTTTAGTCACTTCTAAGTATAACTATTATAAGTTGATAAAACTAAGTGAACTCGATTCTTGAGATTCAGAGTCAACTAGCATTTATTATTATTATTTCGAAATATTAATTTAGACTTAAAATAATATATTTATGCTATGTAGTCCGTTTTAACGAGGCCTTCTGCGATAGTTAAATCCTATAGCCTTTATCCTATAGCCTTTATAGTACACAACTTCAATCGTTTCGATGGAAACCACTGTACCTGCGGTTTGCGTTACCTCACGCAGTTAAAATTTATTACGTATCATGCTCAACTATTGACCAATTTCATTTGACCACGTATAGAGAGAATGAGGCCATAACATGTAGACTATAAAAAAATCAGTAAAACATTATATAAATTAAAGAAAATAACGTAGTATTGGTTATCTCGTTAACCTGTTTGTTAACTCTGTTATACGACAAGCTAGATTTACATTTTCGTGGCTAACGCAGTAAATATCTAGAATTTGGAATCAGATTGGCATTCCTACAATGACGGATAACGTTACTGGCGCAGTTTGGTCTGGTAGTGCTATCTATGTATCTGAGACGCATCACATGACGTGTCGTGACGTCATCCGACGACGCACAATGCTAATTCCGTCCTCGCGACATTTTCGTACATGCTCATCATGATTCTGTATATTTAACGACACCAAAGGTCGATCAGAATTCTGAGTACCTAAAACTGTCATTAAACACCCTAATTCACACTTCGAATACAAAATTTAAAATAATTTTCAACTTTTAAAATTCTTCTGGAAAATTTTCTTTCTCAAAGCTTGTGGACATTGTTTCTATGTCATTATTTTGGTAATAGCGACATAACGATAGCAATTTATTTTTTTGTTTATTTTTGAAATACGGGTTCCTTGAAAAACAAGTAGGCATTAACAATGATAGATTAACGTAAGTAGAAAGTGCCTATCTGAGAGCTATATAGTCGTGTTTAAGTAAATTGTAAAGGGTAAAACATATATAATTTTAAAATATAACTATGTAAAGTCAAAAACTATTAACATTAAATTAAATTTAATTGTTGAAGAATAAGACTTTATAATCTCTTTTTTAATCTTATTATAATCTCATTAATGTAACTATTAAACGTTTTATTATATAACAAAACTTCATTATTTGTCTGCAAACGCAACAAAGGTTCGATTCCCACTCGAGGAAAAATTTTCGGCGAAATCAATGGAAAGTATAAAACGGAAATGTCTTAAATATGTTCAAAGCTTTTTTCTGTCTTCCCTGCTAATATATAAGCTTTGAAAAAAGCTTTGATAGACAGTGCTAATATATATAGCAGAGGATACATCGAGAAGCTATAAAAAAAAGTATGTAATAACATTTATTATTTATATACATTAAACAACAAACTTTTAAAAGTAAAGATAATTCTATGAAATATATTTATGTTTATTTGTCCTATTGCGCAAAAAGTGTGGATTTATAAGTTATACTGTCTTCCTATATGGCATCATATCTCTCAAACGTATTTTTAATTCGAAAGCTACTTACGTACTTTACCAGCCACTTGCGGTTGTAGCTCAGTTTTGAGTATATCCAAAAGTATGTAAAGCATTTTTGGTACAAAATTAAATTATACTCGTAGGGATTTTTTGGGCTTATTAATATAATCTTGTAATAAACTTACGAAGATATTCTAGAACGTAAGTTAGAACTTTCGTATTAAGTAAAGGGACCAGAGCATGCAGATGAAAATATTGAATATTTTATTTCTTTAAAAGGGAGTCGAACCCACAACCCTTTGTTTCACAGTCGCACGCCTGAGCCCCTTCGGCAGGGACACGGCCCCGAATAGGTTCTTTTATATAATAAAATATTCAGCGGCATCTATGAACCGTGAATAACATTAAGTGTAGTACCATCCTACTATGTAGTACCCATCTAGTGTTGTTGTTTTACAAATATAGATGGCTTAAGCGGAAGTAATTCATATTATAACATATTTCAGGAAAAAAAAGTTATATAAAAAAATGTAAAAAGAAATATAATTAGAAAATAAATTGTTTGTAATGTAATGAGTAAATTCTTAATTATTCATAAGATAAGTTTTGACTTTTTTTTCTTTCATTTCGTTATTACTTACATGAAAAAAATACATTTGGAACTAGATAATTTGTAATATTGTAGCAGTTTTTTTTTTAATATTTTCAAATAATTGAAAAGTATAAACTTTTCAGCATGAATTAATTTTTACCAATTTTTAAATGGTGTACTATAACAATAAATAAATAAATATTTTTTAAAAGGTAACGAAGATTTAAAGGGAACGAATTGTGTCAGAAACATTTTTTTCAATATTACGTAAAGTAAAGTTACATTTTCGGTTTAAGGAAAATTGTGTACCCTCTATAATTGGGTCAAGAAGAGGTCAAGGCTTTCATTTGAGGTTTCACAATGAAGAGCTTATGTTGAATATACTCATATGCTTGCATACTTTCTTCGTATGCACAAGAATTATAAGATGAAAGATGAAAGAAGAAAAAATAATTGAAGAAGTGTTTGGAACTAAACTTTTAATTTATTTAAATTTTTACTATTTAAAGAATTAATTCACACTTAGGAAAGAAAGTTATATCGCTACGTAAAATAAAATATACGTTTTCAAAACAAGTATTATTCCTAATTTACGTATGTTGCTTAGGTATACCATGTATTATTTACATTATTATCCTTTTGTATTCTTTATTTTTTATAAATTAATACCTCCTTGATCTTGCTTTCTGAAGCAGAGTCTACGGCATTTCTATGTTCCCTACATACATACGTATATATTTGATTTACATAAAATATTACAACGAGGTCGAGGCTTTAACTGTCGTCATCTGTTAGTATTGACTTATTACGCTTTATAAAACAACAATAGCTCGAGGAACCTTTTTGTAAATACATAAAATAAAAATTGGTTTACAATATACATATATTACATATTCAGTTTAGTTACAATAATTTCGTCTAGTGCAACAAAGATATTTTTGTAAGTTCGATGCTGTTAGATGATTCCCAGGATGGGTGCCTGAGAATTTTTGACAGGCTGTTCGGGCGACATGCGCGCGCACACTCCGCCATCTTTGATTTTCATCCCACTCCCTTGCCACAGTGAGAAGTTAACAGGACGGAGGTAACAGCTGTGAGCGCGAAACAGTATAAAGCTCTCTATTTGTAAAGTAACAAATTAATATTATATTTTAAGCAAGACGCTCTTAGTATTACAATAAGCAAATGACGCCAAAATTAAATAGTTCAGTGTAAGTGTAAAAAGAAACTGTAGTTATGAAACTTTTTGTAATATCGATTTTTGCTGCTATACCTGTGAGTTCAGGTATAATTTGCTACTTTTTCATTTTTGCTTATTAATAATAAATTTGCAGAGTGGTTTATACTTCGTTTCTGAGTAAGTAAAAGAAATCGATAAACGTGTTAACGCTGGCATTCGCTTCCGTTGCGTGTTGCGAATGTAAAAGGGACGGAGATAGGCGGCGTGCTACGGTTACATCGCTGAAACTCGCTTAAGCGATAAAATATAAATATTGACCTCTTTGTCGATTGACTTCGACTACAGGAACCAATAAAAGGTAAGCATACACCATATTGTTATCTGTTACTAACATCATCTACTTTTTAGTATTCGTAATCAAAATTCTCTGTTTGGAAAATTACTTTATTGAATTATTTTACGTTTTATGTATAAGGTGCACTTAAGAAGAGTCATTGTATAATTTTCGTGTATATCGTGATATTGGCATGTTTTTTTACGCGACTGCGACGCTTTAATAATTATATATGTGTATATTCTTACTTAAATTGTAAGGAGATATAGATTTAGAACATTTCCTTTCCTATATAATGAGGATGCATATAATTTATTCATTATGATTAATGATTCACTGAACGGTGACTTTTGTATATCATAATTTATATAGTAAAGAAACAATGGCCACTATAGGTACATCGACGTGGCGAAACTAAACAAATTCATACTACTAAAATTATGAAAATAAACTAACATAATTTTTCCATAAAAAAGAAGCATATAGGTTTTTTTTTCTATTTCCAATTAGTTACTAAATAAATGTGGAATTCTTAAGTAAATAGTAACGCTATTATAATTGTATACACTCCAAATTATTTTATAACAGAAGAATACATAAATTTCACTAGAGAGTATCCACCTGTCTATCTCTTTATCACCATAAAACAAAATATTTAAAACGTATTATTTCTTTCGCAAATTTAACAACGTAATTATATTTTCACGGTAAGCCGTAACTCGGCTTTGAGATGTTGATTTATGAAAAAGCTCTCTTTGTATCAAAAACAAGTAAAAATATCAGTTCTTTTATACAATACAAATAATACGTTGTAATTTTCATTTTTCTTTAAAAGGCTCTTTAATTATGATTTGTTTGATGTCTCATTTACAACATTTATTTAAAAAGTTATTTCGAAATAGCTTTTATATGAACATTAATTAGTAATGAAAATCAGTATTTTTATGGTTTGTTGATCGATCAAATATCATCTACAAATAACTTTTACTTTGTTGACATTTAAAAGCCTTAGCTGAGTTTTTAAATATATACATAAAAAAATTAAATGGTAAACTTTATTTACCAGCTCTTTATTATTCCGATCAAAATATTTTTTTTAAAATTCACGCTGTATCCCACTCACGACAAGGTTGGCAGAGGGAACTTGCGACCCTAGTGTACTATCATTATCCACAAAATTTGAGACATCGCAATTTGAGTGGCGAATCGAATTACTTGTTACGAGAGCGAAGAAATGGAAACATTAAATATTATTTTTTAAAAAATTAAATATGTAGTCTACTCTTCAAGTAGGGATTAAACTGATAGTCACAGAATGGTGCCCCTGCACCACGATTGTCCTTGTAGGCCAATTATTTGTATGTTTTATAATAACTTTAGATATATAGCTTATTTAAATTTATTATGTGTTATATGTTATAATTTTTAAGTGGACCATGAAATAATATATATCAAAAAATGATAAGCAACAGTATCCTTTATATTTTAAAAAAAGCAAACGACCATTTACATTAAAACTGTAGAATGATAAAGCTCAGCATGTTATTATTTTAACACTACTTTGTCCTTTGAAATAAGGATCATATTTCAGTTAAGTTTAGTTTTATCTATTAACATTAGTTAGTTGCTTTTAAAGACACATGCGTTAAAGTTGTGTCGTGTGGGATAGTAAATTAAAATTTGATAATTGTTGAAAAAATGGAAACGGTACTAATACCGTATATTTTAATTTAATTCATTATATGAAACTAATTTCATGTAAACAAATTAAATTAAAATGTTACTGAAAACAATTCAAACAAAAGTAAGTAAAAATGTTATTATATGTAATCGTGAAAATGTTTTTAGATGGCTGGAGGCGGTGATCCTAAATGGCAGAAAGATGCTGCTGACCAAAATTTTGATTACATGTTCAAATTACTTATTATCGGCAATAGTTCTGTTGGAAAAACTAGGTATGAACATTTTATTTTTTCATATATCTACTTACATTTATGATTCAATTTTAAGCATACTTTATAGTAAAATTAATATTTCAGTAATAGTGATACGTTTTTGTTTGCAGTTTCCTCTTTCGGTACGCTGATGACTCCTTCACTTCAGCGTTCGTGTCTACCGTAGGAATAGATTTCAAGGTCAAAACGGTGTTCCGTCATGACAAGCGCGTTAAACTACAGATATGGGTGTGTTAAACCTACTTTTATCAAAGTGCTTGCTACCTACATAGAAACTTTTTGATTTGAAATGATAAATAATTATAGTTGAATTAATTTTGTATTTTATTGATATTTTAATAAATTTTCAATCTATTTCAGGACACTGCCGGACAAGAGCGTTATCGTACGATCACTACTGCATATTATAGAGGTGCAATGGGTTTTATTCTAATGTATGATATAACTAACGAAGAAAGCTTTAACAGCGTTCAAGATTGGTAAGTACATATACGAGTACATAAGTCTATGACGTAATTCTCCTTTTAGGACAATTCAATAGACGTCCTGCTTTAGTTGGCAACTGAGATCTCGTTAGTTTATAGGTCACAACGGCTAGTCGTCTAAAAAAGTATATAATTCCATTTTAAGTGTTTATTTTTGAACTAAGTAAGTTTTAATTAATGTTAAAATATGTTTTAAACAATTTTAAAAATATTTACGTCTAAGTTTATATATCGACATACTATTACTCTTATATTAAAATTAAATATTGAGTCTTGAGTAATGCACTTTATTACAAATAGAGCACAAAATAAAAATATTTGAATATCTAAATAATAGAATACACAAAAAATATTTGAAGCCAGTCGTGGCACAGACTAAAACGCGATAAGTGTGTGTGTTCGTTTCCCATTCGAGGTTTTTCTCGCTCTAGTAATTAGACAAAGATATTTAGATCCGCCACCTTAAAACGCAATGCCTTCAGCATTCGGCGGAAAGTGGGGGGTGACAGTGTCGTTATGGGAACGGACCTCTGCCTTACCATGCTATAGTAACCGGATATAGTAACCAAAAAAATATTTTTTTAACAGGGTAACACAAATAAAGACATATTCCTGGGATAACGCACAAGTTATCCTAGTAGGAAACAAATGCGATATGGAGGAAGAGCGGGTGGTGAGCCAAGAGCGTGGCCGGCAGCTAGCTGAACAGCTGGGCGTCGAATTTTACGAAACCAGCGCTAAAGAAAATATTAATGTTAAGGTATACTTATTTTTGCTATATACAGTGTTTCAAAATAGAAAATATATTATCACTAAACGCTCTGCGTTTTGCAAGATAAAAAATATTTTAGTTGTACCGTATAGATTTATAAAAAAAAAACGAATGACTTATATAAAATAATATTTTTTACAGTTGATATAAATAAACTTAATTATTAATGGTAGAACCAAAAGCAACACCCCGTCTGCTTATTAATTTACCCTCATTCGTTGCTGAGAGATAAGGGTTATATAACCGTCAATTACGTGGAGCGAAAGCTGTAATTGGGAATATTGCAGCTTTGCTCATTCGCACCTACGTCAATTTTATCTTTCTAAACTTTCCTTTACATAATCAAATATTTTTTTTTATTTATATAATACTTGATACTTTTGTTTAATATAATTTTAAGTATGCGATAAGGCCTTTGACTTTTACTCGGGTAATTAATTATTTCCATATACTCGCTGTAGTAACAAGACACAGTACGGCTTTGAGATCCGTCACTCAACACGCAATGTAGCAAACTTCTAACATTGAATACTCTACCTACCCCGTTATATGCAGAACAAAGCAGCGTAAAACAAAAAAATATATTTTATAATAATATTTTTTTGTTTAAATAAAGGCTGTATTCGAACGTCTGGTGGACATTATTTGCGACAAGATGTCGGAAAGCCTTGACTCGGAGCCAGCGATGCTGGCGGGAGGAGCTCGCGGGCAACGCCTCACAGAACAGCCTCAAGGCAACAGCAGCCCTAATTGCAATTGTTAATAGAACACGATCAAAACAAGAAAATCACAATCTTTACGTATAAGCAGATATATCAAAAAAATACTATAAATATAACTTATTTTTTCTTTAAGAGCAAGATGAAACTTTATTCCGTTTTTGGGTAAATCTTTTTTTCTGATATGTCGGCTTATACGTATGAACCGTCAAAATATTCATACCTGGTACTTTTGGGGAAATAACTTACTCCTTGGTCTTGCCAATCGTTCTAACGGCACTTTTTAAGCCATAGCATGTATTGTGAACCAACCCCGTGTTTTCAAGAAGCTATTTTTCATAAACATTTGTGTATTAAATAAATATTTCTCAAAATTCACCAAATTTTTCTTTCTTATTTTTTATTTTATCTAAATTAGAAATTATTTTCTGTCTATTTGTTAAATTTTTAATTAAATCTTTTTTATTTGTTATAAACAAAAATATTGAAATAATTGTTGAAATTGTAATAATGGACATTTTTATCTATTAGTATTATTAATTTAGATGTTAGGTAGCATTTATGTGAGCTGGAGTAGGGATCTGATACTTCTATAATATATAGTTATATCTTTTTGGAACTTTTTAATACTTTGCCCGAGTATTTTCGCTTGTTAAACTATTATTTTGTAATATTATAGCTATATTCTTGAAAAACCATTTCATGTACTACAACGAGTTTCGGTATAAGGTTATTTTAAGTTGTGCTAAATAATAATTTGCGCATTTATCTATACTAACTTTTGATAATTTCATACTGACGATGATGAAATAGACTTATGGAATTTGGACCAAAGTCAAATTTTCAGCTTATTTACAAATATATTGAAACATTCTCAAAAAGCGCAAAATATTTTTAGACATAATTTAAAAACTTCATATTATATATGATTTAATTGCTTCACTTTTAATGGATTCAAGTGTTACTTCATCTATTATAGTTTAAGAGCTTGTAACTGTAATAGACTTGTATTGACATCACAATATGTGTATTGGTGTATGCACAAAACTATTAAAATAACATTTATATTACATATATATACAATTTGTTCTAGCTCTTGATCTATATAAAGATATATTCGTTGCTTCATAATAAACTTAGCGAATGTTGAATTATTGTAAACTGTTGTTCTCTGAAATTGTAATTTAGAAATTATAAATATATTAATCTATGGGTGTATTTATAAAAAGACGTCTTGAAATCAATTTCGGCCTGAACAATATTAAAACCAGAATATTGCCTGTAACGCTAGCTACCTATAGTAATGTAAATATGTTTCAACCGTGTATAAAGAAACTGTATAGTATTATATATACTAATTATAAATCAGTTTGTATTCTTGTTACCTACTATGCTATGTAATTAATGTAATGTTAGTTGTTTATTCAATGACAATCGTTTGAATCATAATACATATAATATATTATACTTATCATTACTTCGTAACTGCTCTCATATTATTATTACGATCGTGTATGGATGTGTTATTATCTAGTACTCAATATGTGTTACCATGTTGATCTATCGTTAGACTTATTGTGTAGAAGACATAGACAATACAATTTATATATCAAATTCTGTTGATAACTGAGCACATTATTTTTTAGACTAAGTATGTTTAAATTAGTTATTTAAATTGAATTGCGTCTATGAAATATTATGAACATAAATACGTACTTATTTATTTAAGAGATTTCTGACCACATTTATTTGTAAAACTTTCCCAAAGTATTTAGAAAGTAAAATTATTTCTATTTCTACTGTGAAATAAATTATTATACCACTGTGAAAATTTGTTAACGTTTTCAATTTTAAAAACAATAGTATCTTATCTTTATGCATTGATAAAATATAAAAATATGTAGAGTTTAAAAATATTAGGCATATTATATTATGTATGTTGTTTATGTAACGTGTAATTTTCCGCGACCTCCTAGCCTATGAATGAATTGATGTCAATTTGACGTGATCTATTCTATTGCCTTTTACAACTATATCCAAGCTCTACGGGATTAATGTAATGGATAAAAATAACAGTATTAAGAAGGCTTATATGACTCTTACATAGCGAGGGACAATTATAAATGAAAGTAGTGATATAGGAATGTGTGGAGTGTTAGCAGGGCATGAAATGGCATATCGTAGTGAACGGCTTTAGATACCAGTACTCTTTTTAAAAAATGTTTTGTTCTAATGCTGTTTGAAACGGAATTATCTTATTGAAAAAAATCACTATTAAATTTTAGTCCTTTTTAATATGGGTGTTATAAAAATAAATAAAAAACAAATAAAAATCAGCTTCTGAACATATTAACATTGATATGTACATCATAGTTTTATGTCTCTTAATTTAGTCTCATATATGTAAATACACAAAAATTTACGTGTTATTAATTAATTATTGGCTATTGTTTCCGATTTAATATTTATTTTTTTGTCTAATTTCCGACTACCTGCTTTTTTTCACTAAAACAGAATTATAATCTTTTAGATGTATTAATAAATGTACGTTATTATATTTGTTGTGGGTTAATAAAGGAATTATTTAAAATATAAAACTGTGTACGAAGTTTCTCTTCATATTACATTTCTTTGCAATTATTACTAAGTAGTTAGGTGTACCTGTGACTATTAGTTATAAAAAATACTTTTATTTTTAAATGAAAAAAAAATCCTTATAAGTTTCTAACTTTTAGTTCTTTTTCAAATATAATAAAATGAAAATATTTTTAAAGTTAGATTCTACATGAACTGTGAATCGGAAGTAGGTCACGGGAAAGTATCGATTTGAGTGATAACCATACAGGTCAAGGGTATTGAAGGTAATTGCTTTGCAATCTAATGTTTTAACTTCACATAAAATAAAATGTATATATCCATTTTTCAGTTTTTTTATGCAGACAATAAAATTATTGTAAAATGGGTAAAATTATATATATTTGGCGTGGCAGGGTAGGCAGAGGGATCTTGGAACGCTATTGTAGATACTTGCGAAAGAAATATATACATTTCGTTCTTGTTAACTAATTGGTTATAAATTATTCATTAAATAACGATTTTTTTTAAAATACCTTGCATGTAATGTTTGTAGACCTGAAATAAAACTATCTTATTGGAATGAGAGTCTAAAATTTACGAGAAAAGAAGCACACCCTGGTGGATGTTATTCAGAATTAATCTGAAAACGTCTTAGGAAGTTTAGTTTGAAAGTCTTTTAGAATTTTCTTTTTTTTAAGTTAAGTCCGAAATATTTTCACCAGGGCGTAGTTCCTATACTGAGCTTGGTTGTCATTCTTTTTAGTTTTACATTTAAATTATGAAAATTAATATTTTACTCAATATGTACACTATTATTAATATAGCAGAATTTTGAAAGCAAAATTACTATTGCTCCTGAGAAAGACGTCATCCCTACTGGTCGGACAAAACTCTTTGTACATAATTCATTAACGCACCAGACAATGGGTCTCGTTGCTGGACGTCTGTATTTACTAAGGCACACATTGTGAAAGGATTTTAAATCTAGGGTGTATTTTCTAAGCACACGAATTTTACCGTAAACTGAAACACCGTTCAAGTGACACCAAACCCTAAATGATGAAATACACGCCTACTTAAGTATAGGTAGAAAAAACGGAAGGGATTAAAATTGTATAATTAAAAAAAACTTTTTAAGTGCGGGTCAGCCTCGCTCACCAATGGTTCCGTACTAATTTCAGGATTATAGGTCGGGAAGTTCAATTGAAAGAAAAGTTTATAAGCTTGAGCTTTTAGGCGCATACACTCATTGTAGTTAATATTATGTTTTATCTGTAAATACTAAAAACTAAACATTTTTTAACTGATTTTTTTTATCAGATTTTACGGATAACATATGCATATAGTATCTAAAATGTGTGCTGTAATCTGGGGGAATGAAGTCTTTCCCACCTCCCGTTGACAAATTCGAAAGACAGTTTATGGCAAATGCAATTCAATATTTAACTTGATCTTAACATCTAGACTCTACAACCTTAAGGTTATATTGTCTTATTGAAACACTGCTCTCCTGCAGTCTTCTTCAAGTTTTTCTCGTCAAGTGGAATTGCTTAGGATTTCCAAGAGATCTCTTTTAATTTATTGTTTGTGCATTTGTAGCTTTTAATTTTTTTACTTCTACTTCTAAATCGTATCTACTACCCCTGCTTGAAAATCATATAGAGCGGGAGAACAGTAGTGTATTTTGTTAGTGTCTTCCCCTAATCTAACAATAAATTGTATATTTTGGCGCGAACGACAAGAAGGCCAAACTTTATGTTAACGGTTTACCAAACGTATTAAATGAGCTTCAGCTTCACGCTTCCCGCACATGGCAGGGTAGAGAAGATACTCCGTTTCATTTCTCAATTTCTGTCTAATTGAGTAGCGGAACTCAACGCCGCGCAGAGCGAAGAAGTAAAAACATTTAATACTTAAAGGAACGTAATTAAATGAGATCTACAATAAAATCAGTATAACATTAGTAGTATTTGTAGATCAGCCATCTTCGGCTTAATGCGTAAATTAATACTAATAATATAATATATAACTTTTCAAATTTTCAAGTTAAATAAATGTTGACGTTTCTACACTTTTGTTATTGAAACGGCGGTAACAGGTAGATCAGATGTTACTGAAAATCTCTAGTAGCTGTTTGAGCTTAACTTTTGGAAGGTTATTGAAGCCGGCCGTTAGAGGCTTAATTCCGTGCTACTGTTATCACTGTACGCCTATTTATTTGATATTTATAATTTTTGTTATATACTCATGACTAGCGCCCTCTTGTACTTTATTACAACAGTAATTTGAAGGTTGTACCATAATTACTGTATATATTTTGTCTATAAAACTAAAAAACAGATGGCGCTCCAAATTAAATAATTTCAAAAATATATAATAGATATAAAAAATGTATAAAATTAGTAAAAAATCTCGTTAAATATTTATTTTACTATATCTTTAAAAATATGAATACCAAATTCAACAAAAGAACTGAAAACATATACAATCAACGGTAACATGTTTACTAGTAAAACAAAAAACTATCTTCACAGCCTTTTCTCCCTTATCATATCGTCGCAGAATATTACTTCACACTACGTAATTAATATGAACTCTAAAATAAGCAAAACAAAGTGTAAATAAAATTGTATTAAATTTGCGTTGATTTTTAATCAGAAAAGGAATCCCCAAATTTTGATGGCATGGTACAATTAAAAACAAAGGTGTTGCCATATTTTTGGAAAAAAAAATAAAAAAAAATTTAAAACTCGAATCCAAAACAACGCAACTTCGAAAATCTAACGACGCATAGTGAAAATTAGTAAAAATTAAGCAGCGATGCAACTTCGAAAAAACGAAACGCAATGAGAGGTATTGGTGTATTCAGCTTTACACTGTATCCCGCATATGGCAGGGTAGGCAGAGGGAACTTGCAAACTAGATCTTCTTTTTTTAACGTGCATTCTCTTTTGTGTTATATCATCTGCTCTTTACCGTACAATCTCCTTCGTGTCTTTCCCATACAACGTAACATTGGCGAAATGATAAGTGCTCAACTGGCACGCGAAACGCCATAATTAAAGAACTATAGGTACTATAATTGGATAGCAATAAGCGAATAGTGTAAACAAGGGAGATATCATGAAAACATCTCTCTCTTCGCAACTTAACGTAATATTTTTTTGTATATATTACTTATTATCATTAATAACTTTAATCCATAATTTCCTGCCGTGAGGCCTGCCGTGACCCAATGGCATAATTCTGTGACTATAAACGCGACAGGTTATGGGTTCAACACACAGTGCCTCGAATTCAGCGAAAAGTGGGAAATAGAACGGACAAAGATTTTCACAATAGGTTCCCAGGTTCCTGTTTCTCTCCTCTGCCTACCATGCATTGTGCCAGATATAAAGAAGCTTTAAAATAAAGATTAAGTTATTGAAGCTGAATATGAAATATTAACGCATGAATACTAGCAAATAAAGCTATAACAAAAGAGTGACGAGCGCTATGATGACATAATATATGGCTACGCTATTTAACGGGCGTAAACGCATAGTACTTTATTGTATAAATTGAAATTGAACAATTGAACAAAAAGTACATGAATATTATAGTTTAAATTATGATGAATATTACGTAATTTGAATAACTATTACACGCTTTATTTTAAGACTAACTAAAATATGTTTACACTGAAATTTACACTAAGGATACTAAAGTTCTATACGAAAATAGTAAAGAAAATATGTTATGGTTTCACTTTTTTGTTCTGACAGGCTAAAGCACGGAGTAGAGTTCTGCCACTTAACACGTAATGCCTCAAATTCGGTGGAAAGTGGTACACGGAAATTCAACGGAAGTAGAAATAGAAAGTGTGCTAATCAAAATACTAAAGTAAATTTTATTTACTACCATCATAAGATATGTGGAAACAGAAACATTGTTAATATGCATATTTTTGCACTAAATCGCTTTTAATACATACGAGAACACGTAAAACACACTAAAATATTTAAAGTATCTTATTATACGGTAGCACATTTAAAAGCGAATTGAATATTTATGAAGTGACTAGACTATTTAAATCTATTTGAGTATTTAAAATGTGTGTGTCAAGCTTACACCAGCAATTTAAATCATAGATATATATTTAATTAAAGGAACGTGTGTTGCTAGTGCAATTTCAATTAATTAAAATCAAGTTAACATAATAGATTAAAGGTCTAAAATATTAAAGTCTGTCGTGGCGCAGTGGCATAAGCATGTGACTGTAAACGACAGGTTGTGGGTTCGATGCCCATTCGAGGAAATGAAATATTTAATATTTTCTATTTAAATATTGAATGTTTCAAATTCGGCGGAAAGTGAGGAATGAAACGGAGTGTCTTAACACTAAGTTGCCAAATTTCCCTCTACCTACCCTGCTATGTGTAGGATACAGCGTGAAGTTGAGTATCTAAAATATTCAATATATATCCTTACGGTATCTCCAATGTGTTTGAGGCCTGTCGTGGTGTAGCCGCACAAGCGTGTGATTGTAACTGACAGTTTCTGGGTTCGATCCCCGGTCGAGGAAATGAAATATTTAATATTTTCAATTTAAATATTTAATGATTTCATTTCTTCGCTCTGGTACAAGGCAAAACGCGGCGTTGAGTTCCGCCACCCAACACGCCATGCCTCAAATTCAGCGGAAAGTGGGGAACGGAGGTGGAACGGAGTGTCTTAACACTAGGTTCCCAAGTTCCCTCTGCCTACCCTGCCACGTGCGGGATATAGCGTGAAGCTGAGTATCTCCAATTCAACTATGTCGGCATATTTAGTGCCTTGATATTTATTGTATGTGTATTTTCTTATAGCACGTTTATACTATTCCTTTTTTTATTTTAAACAATTCGTAATCTATCAGTCTTTTTTAATAAATTCAAAAGAAAGCGTTAAGTGTTCGGTTTATATTCAAAAAAAGTCAACGAAATACATATATCTTTATACTAACATTGTAGGGTTTTTACAAGGACTTTTAGACGGTAAAAGTTTGCGCGTCCATCTTTCTACTTCACTAAGTTTTATGTCACGACAGCTATTATCAAGTGTTTCGCATCACGCAAGATGTAAGATTACGTTATCTTAAACTTTCTTATGAGGAAGCTGCCCTAAAATATGTTTTACTGCTAAATTATAGTGAAAGTCAGGCGAAATGTTTTACTATCCAATTTTAGTGAAAGGTGTCATACTGTCATATTGCCTATGTAACTTTGTAATTATTAACGTAATAGTTGTAGATTGTATACTTTCTGGGGTTTTGGTTTATTTTTATTTTTGCTTAGGTAAAAAAAAATGAAAAACTTTGTTCAATTGAACATCAATGGATCAAAAACATCGAAAATAAATAACATCGTTAAATTCTGCCATCCAATATGTAATGTAACGAATTTGGTGAAAAGTGAAACATAGCGTGTTAAGAAAATCTAGAATTTTCTCTCTTTCCCTTACCTGTTGTCAGACATAAGATTGACGCTGAAAAATAAATATTTTTTTGATTGATTGCATCCCGCGTTAACCAGTTTGCTATTTATATATATTGCTTAAAGGCGTTATTAAAATTACAGCATTTATTGCTTACGATTGTATTGGCTTCATATTTTTAATTAGAATGTCTAAATAAATAAATTTTATGATTTCAAGTTTATGCCATAAAGTTGCTTCATTTGTCATAATTGATGATAGTAATTTTGATACTTTAAGTCCGCCAAACTTATATAAAGATGGCGGATAAAATATATTTTACATGTTCTTTGTTTTGAAAGCAATGCAGGTGGAACCTTAGAATCTAGTGTTAAGATACTCCGTTTCCATTAGAACACTTCTGTTTACGAATTTTCGCCGATTTTTTGCATTTGCATCTTCAGCTGTGAAACTCAAGGCGCTTTGCTTTATACCCAGATACGAAGAACTAAAAGAAAAATTAAATAATTTATTTGAAAATATGAAATAAATCATTTCATGGGGATCGAACCCACAACCTGTTGTTTGCAGTCAGACGCTTGTGACCCTGTGCCACGACAGGCCTGGGATAAACAAGTTGCAAATCATAATATTATATCTTAGCGAAAAAGGTAGTAACTAACGGAACACAAATACATTAAAGTGAAGGAGGTGGAATAAAGTTTTAAGGAGCAGTTTGTTTGAACGCCCCTCAAAATGTCATAATCTGCTTTTTAGAGTGGCAAGGAGTGAGCAATAGCTTTTATCTTTTAATTAATTTTATACTTGCTCATAAGACTTATTAATATTGTGATATTGAAACTATAAAGTGAAACAAAATTACAAGATTGAAATTTCCAATTAAATCTGAATGACATTTTCTGAAAATAACACCAGGAAATGTATAGTTAGTTAGTAGAAGTACAGTTAATATTGTTATTATCACATAAATTTTTCTTAAAGTCTGTTTATTATTTTCCATAATGAAAAGTAAAAATAAGAAAAGAACTTGTAGGAATACTTAAAAGTAGTTTGCCCTGTTAAAATTAATATCGGCCTCTTTTTTTGCTAAGGAATGATCAATTATGTTTATATTTTTATATTTAGACCTGGAACCATTATTATAAGGTGGTGGTGGAGAAAAATCCAAAAGAGTAAATAAAAATCCCTCTATCTCTATTACATATACTTACAACGTAGAGTACATTGTTTATCGTATATCGCCATGTTGTTTCAAAATTATATATATTTTTATTATACATATTTTTATTATAACTAACCTAACCAACCGTTAAAAATCGACAAACTTATATTTGCACTTATTTTGTATTAAATTCAGTACAATTATGTTTGTAATTATTGTTAATTTCTACTCCAAGTTCTCACTTTTAGCCAAATTTCATAATAAGAGACCTACAATTATGAAATTGGTACGGGAATACTCTATAGGTTTTGATTACGTGGCGAATAAAGTAAAATTTGTAAGGCATATCCACTCGTACGTTTCATACAAAATGAAATGAATTACAAGTAAAAATTTGCAATCTTTCTTTTTTATGAAATAAATATTAAGTTTTAGCATCCAGTTTTCCCTTTATCTACATTGTAGGTTCGCCTTTAGGATGCTAAATTTCTTAGTTTAATCATTTTTGGAATTATTATTATTAAAATATAACATTTTCCATGTTGCGTTATTTCAACTTTATAATAAGGAAATAAAATTAAATATTTACCTAAAATTACCTACTTTAACGTGTAAATATTTAATACGTGCAAATAAAATAACTACTATAACGTGTAAATATTAAAAATTAAATATTTAAGTGTCCACCTTACCTTCTTCTGCTTAAGCTATAACACCCTCTCGTTCATAACAACTATTTATTTGTAGTAACAATTCAATGTAAGTACACACATCTAGTATGTAAAATAAAAGTTAAATTAATATTTTTCATTAAATGATAAAGTAATACCTAATCTTATTTATTATTTAAACAAAAATAGTAGGACGAATAAAGTGCGTGGTAGTCAACTTTTTAAAAAATAGGGCACTCTTAAAAGGTTAAAACAACAAAGGATCAAATAAAGGACACTCCTATTACCTGTCTACCTACTCAATTGATAATATTGTTATATTTTTTGTTAAAAAAAAATACAATACCAAGTGTATTGAACTATATTGGACTTATACGAATAAATAAAAAAAGAAATGATTATTTAAATAAGTAAATATTTACTATACAAATAGGTGTGTACAACACGTACAGGATACATCTTGAAGCTAAGTTAAGTTTTCCACCTTCATCCCGCACATGGCGGCGTAGACAGAAGGAACTTACTAAAAACCTCTTGTAAAGATACTTCGTTCCACTTTCGTTCCCCACTTTCCGCCGAATTTGAGGCATTCCATGTTGAGTGGCGAAATTCAACGCCGCGCTTTGCCTTGTTACCAGAGCGAAGAAAATTAAATCATTAAATATTTAATTTGAAAATATTCAATATTTCATGTCCTCGAGTGGGGACCCACAACCTGTCGTTTACAGTAACATGCTCGTGCCGTTACGCATCGACAGATTTAATGAATTATAATAAGCTTAAATATAAACTCGTATATAATGCATACGAGTATATTCTGTATTCTTAGGACAGAGGTAAACTATGATTAAACTTTTTAAGTTTTTATTACGAATATAAATTATATCACAGTCTTAATATGTACCCTTTCGTTATACTTTCTTCTTTATTCTACATAAATTAGGTGCCCAACTACTAGTAATTTTAAAATACGATAATTGAATACCATTTTACATTTGAAGAAGATATATATATATATATATATATATATATATATATATATATATATATATATATATATATATATATATATATATATATATATATATATATATATATATATATATATATATATATATATATATATATATATATATATATATATATATATAAATATATATATATATATATATAAATATATATATATATATATATATATATATATATATATATATATATATATATATATATATTATATATATATATATATATATATATATATATATATATATATATATATATATATATATATATATATATATATATATTTATTTATTTATTTATTTATTTATTTATACTTTATTGCACACAAAATAGCAAATACAAAAAATAAAAATTAAATTAATGTACAAGAAGTATGCAAAGGCGGTCTTATTGCTTCAAGCAATCTCTTACAGACAACCTTTGGTAAATGAAGGATTAATTTCAACATGATAGTGGGAATAACATTATAGTGCAATTGATAAAATAATATAATAACAATGAACTACAAATAAAATATCATATACTACATATACTACTATTATATATAGTTAAATACAACATAAATGCAAATATACAGTATACATACACAATACAAACGCAATATATATACACAACATACATATATACTTATATATCCATAAAATAAATTATTGTTCTAACTTGAAAAAGTATTCTTTTAGACGATTTTTAAAAATATCAAGAGATTTGGAATGTCGAATATCCGTTGGAAGCTCATTCCAAAGAATGGCAGATTTCACAGTAAAGGAGTTGGAATAGAACTGTGTACGACAAGAAGGTATTTTAAGTAGATTATCGTTTCGGGATCTAAGTTCGAAGCGAAGGAGGGAATCCGAACCAAGGAAAGAAAAACGATCTTTTAAATATGAGGGAGTGAAAGGATTATAAAGGATCGAATAGAGGAGAGTGAGCATATGGAAGTTACGGCGACGTCGAATAGGAAGCCATCCAAGTTGATGTCTATAATCAGAAACATGGTCGAATTTACGAAGTCCATAAATAAATCGTATGCACAGATTTTGTAACCGCTCTAGTTTGTTCAATTGTTCCTCCGATAAATCCGGGTAACATGCGTCAGCATAATCTAAAATCGGTAGCAGTAGAGAGTGAGCTAGAGTAGTTTTGGTTTTAACTGGTAGGAAATGTTTATATCGTTTTAGGGATCCAATACTAGCAAATAATCGTCGACTGACCTCCGCAATCTGTGCAGACCAAGATAGTGTGTTGTCTAAAATAATCCCAAGGTTCTTGATAGATGTACTGATATCTAATTTAACGCCATCAAGCTGTATAGGAGGCAGGCTATCAATATCAATTTTTTTTAGCTGCTTAGTACTGCCTATAAAACATAATTGGGACTTGCCAGGATTAATGGATATCCTACAGATATTCTTTAAATACTCATTAAATTTACGTATGGCTTCTCCCACATCACTTGGTGGTGTGGCTAGGTAAATCTGTAAGTCATCAGCATACAGATGGAAGGATGAGTATAAGGATTGGGATATAGAGTTAATGAAAATAGAGAACAAAAGTGGAGAAAGGACACCGCCTTGGGGAACGCCTGCAGTTAGGGAGCAAAAAGAAGAATATTTATCATTGGCTTGTACGTATTGTCGCCGGTTAGATAGATAGTTTCTAAACCACTCAGTAGTTTCAGAGGAGATATTTATCGATTTTAAGACTGCAATCAATAGATCGATATCAACGGTATTAAAAGCGTTACTGAAATCGAGCAATGCAATAATAGTCAGATTTTGAATTTCCATATTGTACCGTATATCGTCACACACTTTAATTAAAGAAGTAACGGTGCTATGTCCACTTCTAAATCCAGATTGGAACTCTGACAAAATACGGTTTTCTAAAAGGTATCGATTTAGTTGTTGAGAGACAATACGTTCCAAGACCTTTGACAGAAAGGAAAGAATTGAGATAGGACGATATTGAGAAAAGGATTTTGGATTTTTAGACTTCGGTATAGGAACAATGCGAGCTATTCGCCACGCACTAGGAAAGGAGTTAGTTGAAAGGGAAAAGTTAAAAATATGTGAGATTATCGGCGCTTTTTTTAACTTGGATAGGTGTAGTTAAATCGAAACGGAATGGAGTCGTTTTGGGAGGCGGTAAGGAACGGATAAGATTTAATGTATTTGCCTTAACTGTATCATCCAAGGGTACAATTGATGCAAAATGCATATTTAAGGCATCAACATCAATGTTCCCAATAATATCCTGACGTTGGCGGCCGATACCCAGTGACTCCAGAAACTTCCAAGACTTGCGTGAATTTAAATTGTTTAAATTTGAGTCTATATAATTTCGTTGAGCATCTCGACAAACTCTGTTACATCGATTACGCAAGACTTTATACTTTATAAGATTTTGGTCAGTAGGATTTTTTTTATATCTAGATTTAGCCGAATTTCTTTTAGTCATTAACAATCTTATATCTTGCGTAATCCATGGCGCAGGTAGGTGTTTTAACTTTATTGGCCGAAAAGGAGCATGTCTGTCATAGAGTTCAGTTAAAATTGAGCTAAGTATGTCTGTTTTTTCATTAATAGTTGGTGCCCTGAAAATAGGATCCCAGTTGATTTTGTTAAGATCGCACATGAACTTATCATGCTTAAAATTTTTAAAATTGCGTCGCATAACCACAGACGGTTTTACCCTAGGAGGCCGAACATCATAAGACAAATACATCAAATCGTGGTAGGAGAAGGCTTCGGCAGACATTTGCCCATGTAGCTTTACATCATCAACCGAGGAAACAATTATAAGATCTAGTTGGGACGGGACACAATTAGGGAAGAAATGTGTCGGATTTGATGGAAGTAATTTTAAATTAGTACTATTTATAATGTTTAAAAGCTGTTTTGTACGCGAGTCATTTTTTATAATACATGTATTAAAATCACCAAGAATTATAGTATGATCAGCATTGGGTGCGTGCTTTTCTAATATAGTTTCAAAAGTATGAAAATAATTGATGTGTAGAGAAGGACTATAGAAAACACCAAGTAACAATTTAGATCGACTGAACATAATTTCAATAAAAATATATTCGGCAGCTTCGGAGTACTGCGATGGAGATTCAGTGATAATTGTAAAAGGTATGTGGTTGCGAATGTAAATGGCTACGCCACCACCGCCCCTACCAGTACGGTCGTTCCGTATAAGGTGGAAGTTAGGTATGGAAAAGAAAGCGGAAGGTAGGCAAGGTTTAAGGAATGTTTCAGAAATTAAAATTGCATGTACGTTATCAATGTCAAAAGAAGTTAAAAGGTCAGGATAGTGAGCAGGAATGCTCTGGGCATTAATGTGGACAACATTGAAATTTTTCACGGATTTTGAAAACGTGTCTTTAAGTAAAGTCGAAATAGGTACTGAAGTACTGTGAAAATTGCTATCAGTGGAAGATGATAGAGAATAAAAAGAATCATCACTTAAATTACAAAAGTTACTATCATACATAACAAATACTGTAGTAAGTATTAAGATAAGACTTATATGATACTTAAATAAAATAATAATATAATAATATAATATTAAAGTAAAAATATAATAATATAAATAATAAATACAATGACCACTAAGCACTAATACTACTATATATAATATTATTCATCCTTAACCATCAGTAAATAAAAGAGATTGCATTGAATGTTGCTTACAACAGCACAGTAAAATATAAAAAATGATAAAGCATAAAGAGAAAAAAAAAAAGATAATAATAATAACTAAAGGCAAAATTCTTACAACCCACAACTACAGTCAAAATTAGCATAAACAATAAAATAGTGCCTCTTCGTTATTTATATAATAATAGTTAATAAATTCACATACCCTATTAAATATAAAATAAAAACTATACATAGTAAAAACAACAAAAAAAAATCAAAACACAATGCAGAGTGCCTAATTGCTAAAATATTACAAAGCAGAGAAAAACTAATAAATAGATTCTATAATATATGAGTAAGTAAACAATACATTACTATTCCTTTAACAATATAAATAAATAACCAATAAAATAGTGCTTCTTAATTATTTATGTATTAACAGTTAGCACATATGAATATTATTTTTAACACAAAATGCAAGCTTATCATTTAAAAAAAAAAAAAAAAAAAAAAAAAAAGAATAAACACACTATAAATACACTACACACTATGTATAAGTGTTACAAGGCACAGAAAAATCTAATAAATAAATTCTCTATATAAATAAATGAATAATACATATGTATTTCTGTAACAATATCATAAAATATCAATACAGTATGATATTATTTATTAAACTTTTGATAATATTCTTGTCAAACCAAACAAGAATTAAATTAATTAATAAATAGTTTAACATAGACATTAATAAAATTGTGTTTTTAATTAAATACTTACATTAAATCAAATTATCCCAAACAGAAATAAGAAAGTAAAATAATAAGTTATTACTTATTCTATATATTAACAGAGAATTAAAGTAATAAAGATTGACCAGCACCACAATAAGTCAATAGTTTCAAAATAATATTTAGGTAAAACTCAAAGTAATATTTACTTTTATGGATTGAAAGTTAGGTACTCACAAAAAATATAAATAATAATTACTTTTTCACTATACGTTTAGATCTAATTTGCGAGGCCTTGGTTTCCTTATAGCCTGGATTTGGCTGATCAGCAGGGGGGCTGGTGACAGACGGAATGACTTGAGAGCAAGATATTTGTAATGCATTTACTGCAGCCACTGATGTGACACGATAACGGGATTTATCACTGCCAATAATAACTATATGACCCCCCTTGGTCCAGCAATTCCCAATTCCAAATCTTTGACGAGCCAGGAGAAATGCCTCATGCCTTTCTTTAGTTAGAAACTCTGACATGGATATATATATATATATATATATATATATATATATATATATATATATATATATATATATATATATATATATATATATATATATATATATATATATATATATATATATATATATATATATATATATATATATATATATATATATATATATATATATATATACAAAAACTAAAAATAAATGCCGCCCACGGCAACGTGTGACTTCAGAGAAGCTTCAGGAGCGTTGGCGGTCCTTAAGATAGATGGGCACCGGGGCCCGGCACCGAAAGCCACTAATACCCGAAGCCACTAATAACCCGGCCGAGTCTATGCATGCGTGTTGCCATTGCTGACAACGTAACTCTCCCACACGTTCTTTAGTCGCTTCTTATGACACCATCAGTACCAGGGTGATCCTATTCTAAGCCGGAATCGCACGGCTAAAATTCCATTAGTAATATAATATAAATCTTTTAGATAGCATATCAATAATTTTGGCTTGTTCAAAAATATGCAGATTCACAAAATTATAGTAGTCGTATAATATAATTTAAGACATCTTGAAGTGGAAACAATTTGATGCTCTTTTTTGTTTAGGTTAATGACTGCCAATGGCCTTTGCATTATACAGACTATTTGCCAATTTCAACATTCATATATATATATTAATAAATTATTTACGTAAGAAATTTAATAGGCATTAAGGAATTAATTTACTCTTTCAAAATCAAACATAAATAGCTTGTTTAAAAGTTTAAATTTATAGGATATTAGCAACAAAATATACAAACGTATATTGTTTTTCGTCTTTTAAACCTCAAGTAAGAAAGCTTCAAGAAATTCTAGTTTAAATCTAAAATGTAAGAACAAGATAATATCATACTAACTAGGTCCTATTAACTTTTTCAAGTATGTGTCAAGTTTTAGTCGCATTGCAGTGGTTAATTAAAAATGTTATGTAGTGTATATTTTTTAATTAACCCTGTTTCTTTCTTCTGGATAGAAAAAATCTAGTTACATATATCTCTGTTCCATTTCCTAATTAGTTGTTTAAAGAACATCTGAGATAAACGCATATATATGGAGTTGGATTGACAACATCGCCAAAGTAGGAATTTATGTAATACGTAGTAACTTCGTCTAACACACACACACACACACACACACACATATATATATATATATATATATATATATATATATATATATATATATATATATATATATATATATATATATATATATATATATATATATATATATATATATATATATATATATATATATATATATATATATATATATATATATATATATATATAAAAATTGAGCGGAGATTATATTAAAACACCAATACATATGAATTATTACTTATATTATAAATCACAATTATCACTTCAATACGTTTCAAAAACAAAAGGCAATAAACGAATCAATGCTAGATTACATAATTTATTGAAACTCGAATCATCACTCGTAATAAACACATATAATGTTACCAGTATTGTTTTAGTTAAAGATTAATAAGATTAGTTTCGGAACTCACAAAAGTCGATAGTAGTGTTAATAAATGGCCGCAATTTCGTGTCGAACTCTCGCCAGGAACAAACACCCTCTTCACATATTGATCTCATTGGTTCCTCGTTTAAGTAGAACACGATGTTGTAGTCCTCTGAACCTTCTTTAACACATCTGTACAATCAATATGAAAAGGAAAATTAAATTGAATTTTAAAGTAAATCATTTGTGAGAGGCTTTAATTACTTTTTGTCTAAAGTGATATCTGATTATTTTTTTTTTATTATTTATTCTATTATTTTTAAATACGAATGAATTAATGTCATGTCCTGACATAATTTATTAACCTGTAGTTAAAAATATGTACTAAAAAAAGAACTTACTTAAATATTAATAAAACAATACTTAATCCATATAATACAAAAAAATAAAATGGCAAAAGCTGAAAAGTTTGTTTCTTTGGTTGAACGCGCTAATTTTAGGACGACTTGAAAAATTGATTCGATTTGTAAAAATTTTTTACGTTAGAAAGCGATCAATCGTTTGAACGCCATAGGCTATAGATTATGGGAATAAAATCTATAGGAACAAAAAAAAAGAAAAAAAGTCGGTAAACTCAAGACCTTCCGTGTATGCGCTAAGTAAACTATTACGAAGATACGTACAAATCAGGTATGACAGAGATGTTACAGATTAAGGACAACCCACACTAATCATTTTTACATTTTATAAGTTCCAATGAAATAAAAGGTTATTTTGGAAACCGTTTTAAGAAACACAGTAAAAATCTATATAGATCGAAATGGCCTTTTAAGGCATGTTAAAAAAATAAAAATTTTAGATGATATCAAAGTCTGCTCTTATATTATAAAATATAAGAGCAGAGTGTTCGTCGCGTCGAGCGTGGCGTACGACCTCCGGGCCTCAGTATATAGTGTGTATATTCAATATCTATTTTCTTTATTAAGTAATATCATTTAATATGAGGAGTGGTTTGGATTGACAAAAAAAAACGTTTACGTGAGATAGTCTATTTACCGAGAATGGCTATATGTAATAAATATTTTACAATCGGTCATGCCAGCGGAGCCACAAGCAATAGCTAGTGGAATAATATATACAATGGCCATGGCCTCCAAAAATAAAGAAGCTTTAAGATACGTACCGATTCAATACAGCTACTAAATTTGCGGAAAAAACAGATATCTTGCTTGTTCTCCATTTCCTTTCACGGTCTCTGTTGGAACCAGTTAACGGCTTGCTATCTTTAAATAGTCCCAGTGCGGTATATATTTGATCTAACATGGTAGCATCAGTGACGTAAACAGCAATTTTCTTGCCATTGCCATTTTTAACATTTTCAAAAGTCTCAAGTAAATTTGCTAAGGGAACTCTACCGAAAAATTCATTTATTGGTGTTCCATAACCGTTTTTATAATAATGCTTTAAATCTTGTATATACTCGAGCACTTGTAAATCGTCTTTGGTAAAAAGTGCACACCAGGGACTAAATTTATCGTCGATAGCGGACCATGTGTAGCGACACAGATCATATAAAGCTGTTACATTTTCATCAGTAAGTATATAATCTATTCCACTTCGCCGCTGAATTCTGTCTTTTGTCTGAAATATATTGTGATTAGTATTTTAGAAAATGGTAATAAAGTGTATATTGAATTAAGTTTGTTTTACCGCTAAGTAGTCTGAGGTTTCTAAGTATTTGCCAACTTCTGCATAAGTATTCAGTTCTTTTTCCATATTCTCTAGATATAATCCACAAGTAGCAGAGGGCTAAAATAAAATAGAAAAAGTATTGTTTTATAATATACTACGCTATATCAAATACATCTTTTATAGTTATTTTTACTCACATCCATTATATCTGAATTATTTCTAGTGTGATCAATGATTAAATTATTATTACCCAAACCCGTTACAAACTGTTTTATGCTCTTTTCAATCCAAGGGCCTCGGGCAGACCGAAATATGTAACTGCCCTTTTGAAGATCATTCAATAAAGCCGGGAATGCCTCTTTTAAACGTTTGCCAAGCCCGATCATTTCCTTGCGTCCCTCTTCCGTTATGTCTTGTTTCCCATCAAAAAAGCTTCCATTGAACACCCAGTTTCGTAAATTTTCAACGTCTTGAGCACAAAGCGAGCTATGACCCTTTTCATAGCTTGATTCCACATAATTTCTAATAGATATTGCTTCCTTCATCATGTTTCCGAAGTAACCACCCGGTTGACGTTTCCCATGTCTATATATACCCCATACACTGACAGGTTCACATCCTAAAGTTTATAATTATTATTAAATATAGAAAATATTCACGTCAATGTGATGAATATCATGTACAGAATTATTTTTATATAAACTTACCTGTTAATTTAACAACAGAATCTCTGATATCTCCTCGTACTGAGTTATAGGGTGTTTCAGTAGACAAATACTTATAAGGGCACCCAGTATTCCAATAACAATAAGATGATAGTGCCATACGCGTAAGAAAACAAATAAAAACTATTCGTAATAACATTTTCATAGTGATATTGTTATATAATTGTAGCACTGGGCATATCAAATTTTCAAGAGCGACTTCAATCAATGTTAGAAATAAACTAAGGTCCTGAGACACAAAATATATTAAGTTTGAGAGCATCATAACAGGTTTTTAAAAAGGAAAGGACGTTGGTCTTATAAAAGTTTATTTACAACACTAAAAAAGATTTTTGCATTTTAATTATCGCAAAAGATCAAATTGTTATATTAAATTGCAAAACAATATGGCAAATTTCACTATAATTTTATTACAATACATGGTAACCAATTAATGAATATAAAATCTGGTGAAATGCATATTGAATTGAATTTACATGCATTTTGCAATTAATTATAATCGTTAATTTCATATTTCCAATGGTATATATTTATATATAAGTGTAAATCTTATATAGTATGTGCAATACTAAGATATAAAATAAATTCTAACGATATTCACGTGCCAGCAAAATTATGCTACGGTTAGATGTATCTTTAATGTGCTTTACGTATATGTTTGTTTAATTTACCCAATTTGAGCAATATATATTTTATAGAACAATAAAAAGAATTTCAAAGTTAAACAAAAAACAGTATACTAAGTAACACATTTATTTAGAAGATCTTAATCACATGACAACGCATTAGGCTGTCAGGTACAATATACTCGCAGTGAATGGCGATAGAGAAATTTCAGCTATTCCCAGATGCATTGTGCGCTGAACTCTGAAATAGCCTGAGATATATTTGCACACTTAAATTGACGTAGGTATAAACGTGATATTATTTTATATATTATAAGAAGCCACATGCGCCTTATAACATATGTTGCTATAAATATTTAGCTACCTTTCTGGAATCAACGGCGTAAAATTAGCAAAACTTTACAAAATCGTATAACAAATAAGTTATAAACTTTTTATCGAAGTGTATATAGTTTTCCATGATTATTTATAATGTATAAAATTTTAAGCTTTAGGATTGTTATAATTGTTCTTTATACATGAAAAATATTTTTTTTTATTATACGTAATAGATTTTAATGAAAGTTTTGTAAGTAAAGTACTGTAGTCGAAATAACAAATGTTAGTGATAAGCGTAACAAAGATGAAATTAAGTAAGTATTAGTATAAATGTCGTATAATGTTAGTTTTTGATGAATAAAATAACATCTTTAATTTATTTGTAAAATGTAAGTATCTGCATAATAATAAAAATTTAACGAAGCAGTAAATAATATAATAAAAAAATAATTAGGGTTTCAATTTTATAGCTCAAATCTCGAACTAAGTGGAAATTTCATGATTATGTGTTTCAATTTTTAAACTTAAAAGTTATAAATAGTGTGTGGTGTTAGGTTGTTACGTTGTACTTATAAACTAAAAAAAAGTTTTAAGGAATTCAAAAAGTTTAAATTGGTCATACCATATAATCTGAATATGCAATTTAAATTGCATAACATTTTGCAAATGCCTTTCTTATTTTAATATATATGTATGTAATATATAATTTATACAAAAAAAATGTGATATATCAGTCTGTAAATTAAATTTATGCATTTGCTCAAGCTAACAAAAAGTAAAGTATTGACGTTGTGGACAAACATCAAGAACAAAAATCTAAAGTAGTATTCTCAAAGGGCTTAAATTTATTTTCAAACTCCTGCCACGAACACACCCCTTTCTCGCATATTGACGTAACTGGATCTTCGTTCAAGTAAAACATCACTTTGAAATGTTCTTTATTTTCTTCCAAACATCTGCAATAGGTACTTGTTTTAAAAAAAAATGCTTCACCTTGAAATTATATAATATATAATATTTAATGACATATATTAATATTGAGTGTGTATATTCTATGGAGTTCGTTTTAGATTACTAAATGTATAATGTATTATAATACGTATCTCATTCTTAAGATATAGTCATAATATAGTGTCAATGAGCAAATTATACATAATATATATATATAATTAAAAATAATAAAAAAATTACCTGTATAATACCGATATTAAATTGGCGGCAAACGGTGACAGTTTACTTGATTTCCATTTTCTGTTAGGATCTCTGTATGCACTTGTCAGTGGAGCCGTGTCTTTAAACCAACCTAAAGCTGCATATGTCATATCCATCATAGTGGCGTGAGTAAAATACACTGTTAATTTATTACCTCTTCCTTGCTTAATATTTCGAAACGTTTTATATAAATCGGCCAGAGATATTTGGCCAAACAATTCGTTTATAGAAAAACCATGTCCGTTTCTATAGTAATGTCGTAGATCTCCATAATATTCTATAACTTTTAGGTCTTCTGTTGAAAGCAACGCGCACCAAGGACTGGGTTCATTATAAATTCCCGACCACGAATAACGACACAAGTCGTATAGAGATGTTATATTTGTAGCTGTGAGTTTATAGTCAATGCCAATCCGTTTTTGAATTCGGTCTATTGTCTGAAATATTGGAATACCTCTTAAATCAACAATTCAATATCTGATTGAACGTGGATATAGGGGAAGTGAATGTATTGTCTAATATTACACATTTTATTTTAACTACTTAGGAGTCTAGTGTTATACCTTATGTTAACATAGTATAGGCATTGCGTGTTGTATGACGGAGCTCAACGCCGCGCTTTGCCTTGTTATATATATATATATATATATATATATATATATATATATATATATATATATATATGTATATATATATATATATATATATATATATATATATATATATATATATATATATATATATATATATATATACATATATCAATATATATACATATAACGACTCTAGACGACTTAATGATTGTAGTTTAAAGATTATTTTACTCACTGCTATATATTCTGACGAATTTTCATATTTGTCTGCTTCATAATAAGTATTTGGATTTTTTCTGATTCCCTTCATGTACATGTCACAAGCTTCGTAAGGCTAAAAAACATTTTTTCAATATATTTAAAATTTGAATTGAATTTATTTGAAGACCTTCACAATATGTAACTTTAAAGTTTAATGAAAGCTCATATAACGTAGTTAATTTAACGCGTAAAATTTATTATATATTATGTATTCGGTAATATGAATCTTATTTTAAACGTTATTGAATGATATGAGAAAATAAATTTTATGCTGTATTATGTTTCTTGTAATTATTATATATTATTTAATTACATTCTTGTTGTGTTCGTATATTCTTTACATGGTTGCCTGTAAGAAATCATTTTTATTGACAAGGCAGCCTCTGCACATATGGTTATCCTTAAATGATTATATATTTGTATGGGTTTTTATGTATATTTGTGCAACAAAGTATTTATATGATTATTCAAAAACTTGTTAACTATTTATACTTACTGCCATTATATCGTAATTAGAGTTTGATTTTTCCACGACTAATGGTTCCAACATGCCCTCAACAAAACCATCAACTCCTACCTCAATCCATTCACCAAATGCGGGTCGTAGGCTATAACTGCCGACTTCAAGATCCGTAAGTAACGTACCAAATGCTTCTTTTAATCTTCTTCCTATACCCAACATTTCTAAATACCCTTCCTTGGTAAGGCTGTTCTGAACTTCAAATAATTCGCTGTTTTTCCAATTACGTAAATTTTCTATATCTTGCGCACACAATTCACTCTTTCCTTCTTTATAATGCTTTTCAATATTATTTTTTAAATGTAGCATATTCTCCATATGTTTAGCAAATTTTGTACTAGGTGTTCGTTTGCCGTGTCTTATCAGTGACCATACGCTGATTGGTTCACATCCTTATAAATGGAAATTAAATAATAATATTATTATAAAATACAAGTAACGTATAAATTGAGTATGAACAAAAATTACACGTTAGTCTTCCGAATTTTGCTTTATATTATTCTTTTCCTACAGTATCTAATTAGATGCTAAGCACTCTCTGAGAATACTAATACAGGCATAATGTTTTATTCGTCTGTATCTCACATGAGGCATATTTGGAAATACCCCAAGTTGTAATATGGTTATTGAAATTGCCTTCGATACACGTTATTGTATATTTTTTTTTATATTATGCTGCACATGGCAAAGTATGCAGAGGAAACTTTGGAACCTGTTAAGATACTCCGTTCGGTGCCCCACTTTGATTTCAGGTATATTGCTTTGCCTTGTTACCATAGCGACGAAATGAAAATATTAAAAAAATAATTTGTAAATATTAAATATGTTATTTCCTCGAGTGGGGATCGATCCCGAAAACCTTAAAATATTATTTATATCATACAAAATAAATGTTTACTGAACTTACCCTTTGGTGTTACTAAAGAGTCTCGTATGTCACCCCTCACGTTATTATAAGGTGTTTTACTAGAAAACTGTTTGTAAATATTCTCAGATTTCCAAAAACAGTACTTCGATGTCACATGCGATATAAAATACAAATAAGTAAGTATTGTTAAATTCGTTTTGAAATGCATTTTCTTTTCAGCTGTAGTTTACTAACAGTCATGCACACTCTTAAAGTACAAATATTAATAAATTAATTTCATATACTCTCGACTAGACTGTTTAACAATGATTATAATATACTTCTGACGAAATCATTGACGTGCTCTTGTTACTAATTCATTAAAAGCGTTGCATTACAAATTATAGAATATAACAATTAGGCATGGATTAAAACGTTTAACCAATTATATTACAGTAATTACACATTAATATTAATATTATATAAGAGTAATGAGCAATACTATAAGAAAAAGTATTATATTAATGATATGTTATTAATAATTAATTATTAACAATTAATAAAAAATAATTAGATGAATTTCGAAAAGATTTGCGTCGTTTATTAAAACAAACAATTTCCCACAAATATTTTATTTTTCCTCTATTCTCATAGCTTTACAATGGAGCACCCTTCGAGAGTACATACGAATAATATATTTTTAAAGTGTAAATACAATCATTATATAAATTTAAAACATTTAGTTATCTAACAAATTTAAAAAGAATTAGCATTTATCTATATCAATATTATTACGAAATATTAATAGAAATTAATATATTATAATAAATATCATATTATATTTATATCATGCATAAATTACGTCGATGTAATTATATAATGTAATTACGAATTTAATATCCCAAACACTGCTCCATTAGTAAAATTCACACAATGACGTTTATTTGCGTAATATAGCAATTGTATATTTACATTAATATACAGACAAATAATTGTCGATTAGACTTAAATTATATATTATATAAATATGTCAATAAAATTGGCGTTTCACCGTCTATCTTAGAAATATAAAAGATATTTCATATTTTTTTTATATTTCTAAAGTTACGAGTAGCTAGTTATCTACCTAGGTTTTATTAAATGAAAAATGTAATTAAATAAACTGAACATAAAAATCATGGGCAAATATTTTTAATAGAAGGAATATATATGTACCTATTATGACACTGCCAAATATTTTATGAGATAACTCTTTTATATATTTATGCAGTATTATCTGTTATTCGTAAAGAAGAAATTTTCTTGATTTATCATAAAAACAACAATATGTATTGAATATTATATTCTGTTAAAAATGAGGCACTAGGACTAGCATTTTAAGATTGCCATAATTTCAGCATCATACGGCCTTATTAGTGGATTTAACAATTATAATATATGTTAACACATAAAGACTTATATAGACTATATCTAAAGTACAGAGAGAAATGCATAAGACTTTACATATCACTAGATGAATCACATCCAATTGAACTATAAATGATAACATCTTTACCAAATAATTTTAGTTTGGTCCAAATTTTAATGAAATTTAATTTTTAAAATGATTTTTAAAAAATAACATTGGTAATTATTGGGGTCTACGTAATATTAAAAAAATATCATTATTAATAAGGTAGCCTAATAAGTAAAGAAATAATCAACACAATATATAAAAAGTTAGCAAGTCAATTATCAAGTCATATATATATTTGCTATAATATGGATGTAAAGTGAAAAATATTGCTTATCAATTCCTTCGAGAACCATAGGACTATCTAAAGTAAGTTTGTTAGGAATTTTGTTAATTTAGGATAAAGTTAGAAAGAGGAAGTTCTAAACTAAATTCTAGGGTGCGACTCTAGGTAAAATCGTGTATTCTTATTTATCTACTGTAGTCAAATTGGCAGTTTTGTTATCTTATTTTGATAATTATTAAATTGATTTGATTATACTTCTTTTTTTAAAAAAGATCTAATTTTTACTTTCATTATGATATCTTATTTCGATATCTAAGGCAAATTATATTAGTATTCACATTATTACAAACAAGTCTATGAGTATAGCACTATTGTAAAATATTAAATTATTTGATTTTCTACACTTTGATAATGTAATAAGATGACGGTGAAGTAAATAATATTTTTTGTTTTAGTTTTAAGAAGACAAATCCTTAACTTGGTTAAAATTTATTAATCTTGTAAGCACGACACTTACATGCCTAGGGATACATATTTATTGGACTAAATTTTAATATCCAAATATGGTTTTAATTTTAAATTTGTATGTATTTAAATACTAACATTGATTCTGCTACAAAAAGGAATTACTCTATTGCTGTCTAAACTAGAATTAGAATAAAGCACTTTTAATTGTGTGGTCTCAGCTAAATATATTTATATCTTATAATAACACTTATTTTCAATAAATCTATTCTAATTATATCTAGAATCTTACACCGATATTATGGACGTAAAAATGTTGAAATATATCTACGACGATTGCTTTAAATTGTTTGACACGAATATATATCTGAGACAATGAAATAAGGCAGCTTCTACAGTTATAGCAAGACACTCAAATGAACACTGGTTATTTATCTACAACCGGCTAATCCGTATCAAACAATGTAAAGGCACGTTTAACCATTACAAATATCATTGAAAGACTCCTTTTCATCCACACATCCTATGACGAGTATGAAGTGATTTTACTAAAGATTTCTTTTCCATTTACATTTTTAAATATGCTGTTCATCCTGGATCCTGCTTAGGGTCTAAATTTGCTCTTCTTTCTTGTAAAGCTGCCAACAAGGCTTCTCTTACTTCTCTTTCTGAACTTCTCCACAATCTTATTAGCTCCGCTTCAGATAATTGTGATAATTCTGATCTGCCGCCTGTTGGAGACATTCTTGGATATGGGGGAGCTGGAGGGATATTAGACTCCTGTGATATCATTATTTCCACACTTGCTCTATGACTAGGTGTATCTATAGTTAAGTAATTTCGCGACGAATCGGAAACATCTTGGTAAGATCTTGTAGATGAACCCTCTGGTCTTCTTACCATGGGTGACGGAGTTCGAAGTCTAGTATTAATATCTGGTGGTGAACTTGTTAAAAAACTAACGTCGCGACTCAACCGCCTACCAATATTGAGACTAGTTTTTTCATAAATTGAAACTGAATCAGACCCCAAAACGGAGTCAGTGCTGAAGCGTCGAACGTTTAGTCCGGCCAAGCTACATCTTTTTCGTTTGCTTCGAGGTGAGCGAAGTTGTCTAGGCGATCTACTTTGTCGTGGTGAGCGACTAGAGGAAACTTCGGGAGATGGAGATAAAAACTTTGATTCTGTAATTTCTTCTGAAACTTCCGAAATTTCAACTGCTACATTTTCTTTAATGGAATCCAATGAATGATCTCGTCCTTGTTGTACCCTGTAAATGTTTAATTTTAGTAACAATAAATACCTTATATACTAAACATTGTTTATTTTAAATAAAATAAAATACCTCCTAATTTCTTGAATCATTTCGAAAAACTGTGCTTTACTTTTTCTTCGTCTGCGCTGTTCGTGTTCCTTCTGAAACAAATGTAATTCCTATCGTAATCTGTTTTAGTCAACTTTGTGTGGTAAAGTAATGATCCTCTTAAAACATGAAAGTAATCCGGATTTTTTTAAATCTTTTTTAACGATTTTGTCATGTTTGTATTGTGTTTCTTTATAAAATGATATTTTAAATGAATCGATCAGTATGAGTCTTACCCTTTTAACACTTTTTTGAAATAAAGATGTAAAATGTCCTTGTCGTATAGTATTGACAAGCTCTCGTGCTGCATGATGAGGTGACACAAGCTCTACGCAGTTTATAAATCTGTATAGTTTCTGCAACAATAAATTTTGATAAGCAAACTTTGTAGATAAACACTAATAAAAAAATTTTACGTACGTATAATTGTACGTTTTAGAATAAATGTATGGCTTGTATTAAAAAAAAACAAAAGAGTATCAAATAGATAAAATTAACGAAATTTAAGATCAAGCAATTCAAGTTTGAAAATAAAATATTACAGTCGCTGCAAGGACAACCTTGGAGAAATGTCTAGTTTACAAAGACAATTGGGTCATTTAGGGTTAAAAGCAGTTGCAAGGAATTGAACAACAATTTAACAATAAATGCATTTTGGCTATCTTGCTACATACGAAATAAAGTGCAAAGCTAAAAATATTAAGAAAAATTATATACCTGGCTGAAAAACATTATATTTCTACTTCTCCATATAGTTCCTTTTGGTTGATGACGTAGAACTGGTAGAGTATATTTATAAAATAGATGTTCTAAAACCAAAATAACACATCCAACAAACATCCCCACACCGAGAAGTATGAACACACCAGCTACTGCAGCAACCCCTGAAACAATATTTGTAATAATATCGTCGCACTTTAAAAAAATGCATTTCTAATAAGGCTAATATTTTAGCCGTGATTTGAAAAAAAACTGTTTTAAGTTTAGCAGCCCTTTTCTAGTTGTTTCTTATTTTGCTAACCGCAAAAGTATGTGTGTTCTTCATTTATTTATATCTCCAGAACCGCTTCACGAATCTACATAATCGAGATATCGTTAGATTTATCTTAGGCCTAGAACACTCAAATTTGGAAAGCTAGTTCCTTGGAGAGTATAAGAGCACTAAATAAGAACTAAATTTAAAAGAACGATTTACACTTTTTTAAGTCACTTACGACCCTCATATGAAAAGTCTACGCAAATGAAGTCGCATGCAGATACTAGTATAAAATGTACCATTAAGAGAAAAAACATTACGTATCGTTGTCCGTTATTACGTAATCCAATAAATCAGACTAAAACAAATCCCGTTTGATATCTAATGAGGTGTGGTATCCATTACGCAATCTATTGTTAATTTATGGTGTATCCAATTGGTCACTAAATTAACTGATCGTAATAAGGCAACTTAGTAAGGTCGTTCTTTTACATCCCATTAACGTTTATATTTATGTACTATTTTATTACGAGAAAATTATGGTACGTTCATAAAAAATAACGCATGATTTCCTCTCATGTGCCTTTAATATAAACGTTCTTACGTTCTGATTTTTTATTTCTTATGTTAACATTTTTATTTAAATGAGATACCATATAACATTTGTAGCATGCTTATGTAGTATTTTTTAGTATTTTTTTTATTAAGGTTTGTAAAAAAATATTTCATATAAGCGCACTTATTTCAGTGCGACAAAAACTAATAAAATATTTTTATATATCATTATCACACATCGACAACATTTTTTTCATCCCAACACGTCAAGTAGAGAGTAGGTGTGAATTTATTCTATGACCTATTTTATGCACGCTTTTACATATGCAGAGTGCCTGAACGGCGCGACGCGTGCTAATCCCGTCCAACATTATTATCCATCCATCTCATTTTTAAACCACGCTCTTAACTATGAAATATTACAACAGTGATTTTCTCTTTATACAATTTGTCATATTATGTAAAACGATGTGTTCGGAATCCTTACAGGATCATATTGTTATCATATATATATATATATATATATATATATATATATATATATATATATATATATATATATATATATATATATATATATATATATATATATATATATATATATATTGTTATCATATTTATTGAACCAAAAAATATGAACAATTATGCATCGTTCTAGCTGCACTATGTATGAAACTCGTGCTTTTTATTCAAAAGAAAAAAAAACTATTAAGTTAAATTTGCATACTTAAATTTGTTAACTTTCTTTACCTAGGGTATTTTCCGTTGACGAACAATAGTGAAATTTAGCAAGAAGTGAGAATTTACAGAAAAATAAAATCCTTTTCATTTAAAAGGAGTAGATATGCTCGCAAACGTAAAATGTCAAATTTGCGGGTGGACGATCCCGTTGACCTACAATCCAGAAAATAGTACGGAACCTCCGTGAAGTGAATCCAACTCGCACTTGACCAGATTTTTTTATTTCTTTAATTTAAACTTTACATATCTCGTTTAATAAGTAGAGTAGTACTCTTATCATCTATTATTGAGTTATTACTCTAAAAAGAAAAACAACTATTATGACGACACTCAATAATTTATTAAAGTAACCTAATGTATTAAATAAAACAACAAACGAATTAAGAAATTTATACAAAGTGATTTTTCACTAGAAACCAATATGAGAACTTTAATAAAGTCCAATATTGAGCTGAAGCAAAAATGTTCACGCAACTATTTGTAATTAGACTTACGTTACAGCAATTGCAATACGGCTGCAGTTAATACCAGTTCGAAATATAGTTTTGTGTGGTAACGGCTAGCCGAGCTATTGATGTCAATTGAACTTTCCAATTGAACACAATAATTTAGAGCTCAAAGTTAACCTTCGTAAAATGTGCTATTTGAAAATGGTGTTTTCTACTAAAACTGTGTTTACTCTACCTTAATGTCTACGTTGTTTCAGTAAAAAATACTATTGTATTCACGGCAAAGTAAGTTTGTGCTATTCAGGAAAGTCAAATTATTTTGACATTATAAAAGGAAACAAAATAAGTTTCACGAGTATAAACAGATATTCAAGCCACGTAAATGATGTAATAACAACTGTCCTTTTTCAGTTTTAATCTTCAGTGAAAGTTCAGCCAGAATAAGAGGTAAACATACTTTATGTGCCATCTCATTTTTTCAACGATAAATCCCATGTTTAATCTTTTAGGTCGGTTCCCTTCCCCCCGCGTCCCAGAGGGGCTGGATTAACGCGAGGGTGGCGATAAATTCTAATGAAATTTCCGGCCCAAACGAAACATCTGACTACGTTGATATAAACAACATAAGCAAAATAGTGACATGACGAAACCAGTAAAATAATTTACAAGATTGACGTTACTGCTCCCGTTCCATTTTACGTTCACATTATATGTATATAAGCTTACACTACAGATTGCCAAGTAACAATCTGAATTAACAATTTAATAATTTTATTAGGTTTTCCGCCCTCTTTTAAAAACAATATAATACGTTCTCTAAACAAAAACGCATAACTATTATCGTACATAGAACATAAATATATATTGGAATCATATAAAATTCGATTTCCTGTTATCCTGAGATTTATTGATTATTTCACAAGATGCAATGGATAACGAGTATGTATCTCAGGTAAAGGATATACCTTATCTTATTGGGGTTATAACCAGGAGAGCTTCTTACTGTTACATGAATGCAAGTTAGACTAAAAGCTACTCGATAAGATATTACATATGTATTCAACACTATATTTAATGTATTTCTAGAACTATAAGCAGCTCGTATTTCCTTACCGAGAGGTTTTGGTTGTATTCCATAATCCGGACTGAGCTTAAAGCAAGGTAAGGCTCCATACCACTTCTCGGTTAAAATATCCATGTAACCATTAGATGAATATTTAGCTATTACAGCTGAAATGCTATCCTAAAACAATAAAAATAATATAATATATAATATAAAAATATTGTCTCATTTATAAATCAGAATAAATTAAATTACTTTGTAAATTAAATAATGATCTAAGACATAAAAATTGGTTTGTCCTTGTTAATCATTAAATATTTTTGTTACATAATATTGCAAGTTGTGTTTTAATATTTAATATTTTACAGCCTTCAACATTTTATTTTGTTAACACATTCTAATCACGCACAACCCATTTCGCACATTCAATACAATTTTCACAATAATATGATAAAATAAATAAAGCTTATAAAGTCCTTTTAAAATTGATGATTAATACTCCATAATGATGATGTAAGGCTAACTTTTATTACAAAATATATTAAAATGTCGTAAGATAGAAGAAGTATAAGACACATGACACTCGGCTATCGATCACGCCATTAGAAGGTTTGTGCGTCATCCATCAATCTTTCGCCCTAAGATCCGAAGTCATTTTGATATCACTAGAGCCTATCTACGATCTTATTCATGTACGCTTCTTATATCAAGTCGTTAGTTACACTCAGTAGCTTGCATTAGCAATGTGCATTATGTCAGTTACGTAAGTTAAGATTAATAACCATATTGCTACCTTTAAGGGAAATCCTTTAGACATGCCTATAGCGTAAGTGTCTTTTATTAGAGCATGGTCTCCTACACGCTGGAGTTTACAGCCATGGTCGGTAGCACGATAATAGTCTAAAACAGTCGTATCGGCTATCAAAAGGTCCAAAGTTCCATTCCTGTAATATAATGTGCAATAATTCAAATTTACACTTTAATGATAGTGCTTAGTTATACCATTATGAATGTAGACTAATTCATAATGTTTATAATAAATTCTGTAGAAGAAACATTTCCAAAATAACAAAAGCATGTAAATCCCTGTTAAAAGTTTTATGTAAGCTCCTGAGGCTTTTCTTGAGCAATATTTATAGCATCTAATAAATAGCTTAACAGACCATGCAGGGCTTTATATATAAATATGCAATTTAATAAAGCAATAAAAAAATAAAAGAATTATTAAATTACAGACAAAATATTTATCAAATATGTAAGTTCATAAAAGCGATCATATTAAAAAACTTATTATGTATAATAAATTAGTTACGTATGTTAAGATATATACATATGTAGGAAAGATACCTAAGCCGCTGAATTCCTTCTTCAATATCTTGTAGAGCATAACGACGCATTTGTTGTGCCAGCTGTGGATTATTTCGTTGTACGTAATATTCTGCCACTGAAGATCTAGCAGTCCCAACGCGTAAAGACAGCCACTACAATGTACATTCATTTCATTTGATATTTAGCTTATAATTATTATAGACAAAATAAAGAATACTTACATTACTTCGCCCTTGATAGTCATCAACGGCGTTGTGAAAAAATAAACCAGCTATAAGAGCTGCAATATTGGCAGTGTAACTGGCGACAAATATCACAGAAAAGCCACCCCACACATTTATGAGGAACTTATTAGGCCAACTCTTAGGTGCTTTAAATGCTACTAAATGTCCACATAACAGACCCCACATTACCCATAATGCACTAGAGATACTAAAGTTCTTTGACCGTTGCCGTCCCCATGGATTAAGCCCAAAAGGAGATAGCCATTCGTATATCGCAACAGCTATTGCGGTCACATTAAGTGACGTAAATATAGCTATCCATAGTTCCGGTGAAAAGGGTAACAAAAATGCCAGTAATGGTATATCAGGTCTTTGATTTGGAGCTGACAGAATAGATATGCCGCTAAAAAAATATGGCTGACTGAAATCTATTACTTCCGCTCTTGCGGATGATACGCTTAGAGCTGCAAATGACATGTGGGCGGCCCCAGAGACTAAATCACCAACAATTCCATCCCATTTTTCTGGATTTTGTCGTAAATCATCATAATTTGTATATGACTTTTTAGTTTCATGTTTTTCATAATCAATATTTTTATCCTTCATCTCAAAATTTCGTCCATTAGACCAGAATTCATAATCCATGTGATTATAATCATTTATTTTTCTAAAAGGTTTCACTAACTTTCTCGACCCGTAAAAACCATCCTCTACAATATACAAATGGAAGTCAAACTCTAACTCTTGTGCAATGTTTTCCAATAGATCCATGGCCAGACCATAGCAGCAATGAGACGCCATTTTCCAAACCGTAGTAGGCCTAGATGTGGGGAAAAAGAAATCATCCGCTTCTTGATCACTTTCCCTTTCCAATACATTAAAAACAAGTGTCAAATTATCTCGATCTGACGTTTGTGGTCGGTGGCATAATAAACCTCGTAAGCATTGGCCATCTTCATCAAGTTCACCTTCCATTACAAAAGGTGGAGCTAATGCTGTAACTATACGAAAAATAGTGCGTGCGCCAGACGACTGGCCATGTGCAACAAGACGTCCTCCGGGCCATACAATTGTATGTAATCTTACATTACGACCTATGATACTGCCTACTTGTCTCCATTTATTACCACCAGCAGGGTTTAAAATCAAATTTAAAAAGGAAAAAGTAGCTGTTAAGGCTCGTTGAGAGTTTTCTGTAGTACCAGCAAGCGCCGCAGCTGACGATTTTCGCATTTGTCTGAAATATATTATTATCGTTTAAAAATATTAGAATCACATTTACTATTTTAAGATTCACACTTTTTCTGCATTTAAGGGAAGTCAAAGGTATGCGCGGTATGGATGATATCGTCACTCAACCACATAAACGACAAGAATCGTGTTTTTTTGTTTCGCTGGCTGCGCCATGATGAGATGATTATTTGTTTTTTACGCTTACGCGCACACAGATTGAGCCAGGGACCCTAGTGTGAAAACACTCCGTTCAGTTTTTATTTTATCGTTTATAAGTATTTTATCAATAAATATCATAGACACACACTTCTTAGCTTAGCTTAGCTTATAATTACTTTCTTAAAAAAAGAAATTATATTGCCTGCCTGGCTTATTAGTTTGTACTAAGATCACTTATATCAACTTTATAAAAAAAATCTGTAACGCCTTTAAACATTATACATTTGTTACATGGAGAGCGAAAGCCGTAATTAAAATGATAGGCGCCGACACGATAAATGAGAGTTTAAGAGTAGATAAAAACGACTTTACTATTGACCTGACCTATATAGATGCCCTTATTTTGTGAGGAACAAAAAGGAAAGTATCCGCTTCAAGTCATGTCAATGAAAGGGCATCATTTCGTCGTGTCAGCATGCATAGTCTGGCTGTCGGCCAAAATTTGTTTCCGTAGTTCCGCCTGATTTATGATAATGCGATCGAGTTGGATGTTACCCAAAAATAACTTTATAATATTTATAATTATTATTTATGTACCCAAATTAGGTCTGTCTTGGCAGAAGGACACCATGTCACAAGGGTACAACATGCCACAGGTGACTATCGCGGCAGGTTTTGGGGTCAATCCTCGCTAAAGGAAATTAAATATTTAATATTTTCATTTCTTCGCTCTGCTGATAAAATAAGGCGCGGTGTTAAGTTCCGCAATACATATCTATATTGGTTAGCAAAAACTAACACACAGTAAGTTATATTATATTATAGTACAGTAAAAGTGCTCAAGAATCTATCTATTCATATATCCTGAAATGTGATATGACTCACGATTTCTTAAAGAGCAGTGTAAGGAGAAGCTGTGCTAGGTTTAGTTGAAATAATGGGTAATGTTCATCTATAAGGCAATAAAATTGATAAACGGCAATCTGTAAAACAGTAAACTAAACTAAATTTATTAACTGAATAGTGCAATTTCAGCGAAATCGTAAGCAAGAACATGTTTATAACAAACGACTAGAAAACTTTTCACTGAAACTAATTTAACTGCCAGAGAGTACGAAAGACTCAATTAGTTATATGTCACCAAGACATTAAGGCCTCAACCACGTAAAAATACTTTAATGTCGGCTGATATTTTGACTTTTAACGTAATATTTTGCACTACTTTGCGTTAACATGGAAATATTATATGTAATTATCAGTGTTACTGACAAAAAAAACTTTTGAGTTTGTAGTTGGTACCTATAAATAATATTGGAGTTTTGATTACGAAAAAACTAATGAAAACATTGGCTTTGGCTTAAATACTGTACTCAGAAGAATAAATTCACTATATTGTAAACATAAAAACCGATCTAATATAAAGTTCTCGTCGCTCATCTAGATTATAAGAGACGTGGATTTAACAACTTATAAAGTTTATTTAGGTAGAAAGGATGGTACATGTATGTAGATAGCACGGCAAAGGCCACGAAGACACGTGAACAAAGTTGCAGGTGTTAACCAGCTAATAATATGTAACTGCGTATTGAATATCATCCGAAGGATAACAAAATAAAATTTAGTTACAACCTTGATATAACTTAATATTGTATAAGAGGCAATATTTGAAATAAATACTTATTTATTAAATTTTAAACCACGAGAAAATACATTTTATGATTGTGCATTTCAATATTTATGACTCTACGCAATGGTTATTTATAACTTCTATTTACAATATCACTAAAAAGAAATATAAGAAGAAATGAAAGCAATTTATATACTTACATGTCTTGATTATATAAGAAACATTTATACATGCAAATATGTACATTTATGTATTTCACCAGAGACATTCAAGGTAAATGCTTTTTAAAGGAACTCGTTATCTACATAACTTGCAAATACTTTAAAACTATCGCAGATAGACCACTTTCGTGTGGCATAGAAGGTAGTTCCTCCAAACCGCAAACAAGTGGAGTGCCACACGTATCTAGGTAGTAAGTATAATATTTGAGCTGATGTCGTACTGTGCGGTAAAAAAAATAGCGGCAAATAAAAGGTTTAACGGTTCCCTATAACACTCAATGCAAATAAATGACTCAAGCTAGTCCAGGGATGAGAACAGTACTACATATGTAGCCGAGCCTGAAAAATTAGCTTCGGCTTGCCTCAACAAAAAAAACAAGCGTATTTCAGCACTGGTCGATGTATTCCTGAGAAAGACTTGCGCGGCCAGAGAATGTAGTTATTCACTATGATTTCTAATTTAAACTTAATTTTCACACTACACTTCTATACCATTTATTAATTTATTATATATTAGTACATAATATAGTAGTAGTACTTCATGGTATTAAACATTTAAATATTTCATCAAAAATCTGCGAAGCATCTCGCTCGCATTCACATTACTATATGAGTTTTCGTTCTCGTTCACAATTCATAAATCAACTTTACTCATGTTTAGCAATTATGTTACTTCCAAGTAACAGCATTGTGTGGTATAGTAGGTAAATACATAACAGAGTTAAACTTCTCTTTGCGTCTAGCAACCCTTTTGCATATTTTATTTTGTAAGGGACTGAGAAACAAGTCACCTAATGTACAATGGTAAGGTAAATCACAAATCTACATACAAACTAATGCTAATGAATATAAAAAAATATATATAAATTATATAAATGACCTGTTTTATTTAATCTTTCGTGAAGTCTATTTATATACATATGTATGTTACATTTTTATGAATGACAGGCCATAAGACTTGCGCGACCAAATCAAGTCAAGTGTTAAGGTTATTGCAGCAATTTCAATAAAAGCTGAATCTGATGTTCACCTTTTTTTCATATATAATAAGATTTCTTCTATACGTCGATACAAAACTTTTACTTTGAAATATCTAATAAATCTTTTACGATTAGTTAAAAAAAGAATCCTGACGATAATTTTTCATTGGTACAAAAAGAAAACAATTATAGGAAAACTACATAATTAAACTTTAGTGTGTTAGCTCGAATGGTTAAAATCTAAAGTTTATGATAGGTTTTACTTCACATAAGCTGCGTTGGAAGTGTTAGACCTTGTTAAGTGGCGTAGAATACATGCACTGACTGTGACATTTAGAGATAGCCAGTATGAACATTTATTAAATTGTAGGCATTTAGGGGCCTGTAGCTCAGGAGCACACGCGAGTAACTGTGAGGTTTGAATTATTATTTAATATTTGCAAATAAAGATAAAGCGCGGCGTTGAGCTCCGCCATCCAACATATAATGTCTCAAATTCAGCGTAAAGTTTAGGTTCAGGGAACGGAACAGAGTGTCTTAACGCTAGGTTCCCATTGTCCCCTTTATTTTGGTTTAACATTAAAGTTGTGGATTCTATTCCCACTCGAGAAAATTAAATATTTAATATTTATAAATTCTGCCACTCCTGCCATGGTCCAGCACATGCCAATACAGCGTCAAAGTGAAAAAGTGTAGTAGACAGATCTAATTAAATGCAACAAACTGACCTCTTTGGTACTATATCACAAAATAACAAATCAATCATTTACTAGTTTTTATCCACTTATTTGAAATACAAATATATTTTGCTTACGCTTTGCTGCTGCTTGCTGTGTTCGCTCTACGCTTCGATAAGAAGCATATATCAAATCTCAACAATTTACGATGTCACAAAAACAGCTGAATGCTCAGAGATGAGTAAATAGACAAAAGAAATTACAAAAAAACTCTGTAACGAACTCAGCACTAAAAATCTTTCTAGAACTAAATAGAGTATTGTTTGTAAATTGTGACCCGTATTCCGAAATATCATGGGTCAAATATAATTTAAGTAGAGCTTCAGATTCAGCTTTTAATGAAATTGCTGCGATAAAACAAGTATATAGTAGTAGCTTTTACTTTACTCAGATGGTACAAATGTAATTTTGGGTTTAACTGTATTTTTGGCTAACTCCTTTTGATCTTACTGTGTTTATATTAAATTTTTCACATTAATAATTTAAATAACTAGTAAACATGAAATATTTTTTGTCATGTGATTGTGACTTTGGTGTTATTTTTATGTAAATCTCAATTTTCGTTCAACATTAGTGTTGAGGCCTATGATGGCATAGGGGCAAAAGCGTGTGACAGTAAAGCCAACAGGTTGTGGGTTCGATTCCCACTCGAGAAAATAAAATATTTTATATTTTCAAATTACATATTTATTTATTTTTATTTTTTTCTTATTTTTGTCCTTCGACCAACCTTTCCGCTGAATTTAAGGCATTACGTGCTTCAAATTCAGCGGAAAGTTAGGAAAAGTATATAGTGTCTCAACAATAGCTTTTCTAGTTCTCTCTGCCTACCCTGCGATGTGCGGGATAAATCCTGAAGCTAAAAACAATGAATGGACGTATATTAAACTATTGAAATTAGCCGTTATTTACTAATATGACTATCCATTTATAAATCGTTATCATAATTAATTTTAAATTCATATAATGAAAAAATAAATAAATATAAGTAATTTAAATAAATAAATAAAGTCAAGTTAAAAAACTAAAAAGATATTAGTGTATTTCTTTAAGTTATTCATTTTGAATCATTCTCATTCATATACGAAATTACAATTAGTTATAAAATAGCAAATATAATATTCTAATGTGACAATTTACAGTTGGAAATATGAGGAAAATATTACGTTTATTTCTTTGCTATGTTTTCTTAACGTTGATTAGATTTTAAGCTTTTTGTCATCATGCAGAATCAATCAGACGTATATATGTATGATATAATTGCAACATTTTAGTTGTAATTGAACAAAATAGTGCAGTATGTGGTATCACTACTCGTATATTATCGCAAGTCGTTTCGAGTCCAGTTAATATGGTTCAGATATAAACCGACCAACCTCCGCCTTTTAGATAGAGGGACGTAAAAGTAATCTCGTGCCGTTCTCGGACTGGCTAGTCAATTTGCTTTTATGATGATGCCCCACGCTTGTTACCATTCTATTCTCTAGTCTATTGTCTTTGTTCGAAAGTGATAGGATTACAGTAAAAAAGTTTCAGTATGCACTTATAAATATAAATATTATTAAAATTTCAAGTTTATGAAATTTGATTTTATGATTGCTATATGGCAGGGTAGGCAAAGGGAACTAGGGAAAATAGTGTTAGGACATCATTTCATTCCATTTTATCCCTCACTTTCGGCCTAATTCGAAGTATTGCAAATTAAGTGGCGCAACTCTACGCCGTACTTTGCCTTCTTACCAGAACGAAGAAATGAAAATATAAAATATTTAATTACCTCGAATCCACAATCTATCACTCTTACAAGCTCACGCTAATCTTAATATACATTTTATTGAATAGGTATAAAATAATTTATGAATTGGAACATTTACCATTTTACACAAAAAAGTCCATTATAATTATGTCATGAAAAGATTTATTACGAGGGACGTAATCAGTCAAAGCGGTGAGAGATTAGTTTTTTTTCATAAAAGGCATTGAATTATCACAAGGTCGTAAAAAATGCTTATTTTTTAAAAAAAATCTATAAAATTTAGTTTTTAAACAATACAGATTTGAAATCATTGAATAAAATATAATTATTATTTTATGTTCTTTTATGTATGGTACACAATAAAAGGAGAGGAGAAACGTTCAATACCCTGATTTAAATTAAACTAATTTAACTAAATTTTGTATAAAAAAGTATTTAACATACAAATTGTTTTACTAGAACAGAGAAATTAACGTAGTTAAAACAATCGCCTAATAAGGGACAGAAGTCACGACAGTAGCGTTGTTTATCAAATGTATTGTTATGTATTCTACTGCACATATTTAAATATAAGCAATTTATTTAAAAACTAGTACCTTACAAATTCCATAGAAAAATCTGAAGCAGCATCACTAGGTTCATCCCAACATGAAGCAGTTGCGTCACTAAAAAACTGCGCCTGAGCTGACCATGCGTCACACGCCCGTAGTACCCGACGTAGGGCTCCTGTCATCATGTCTACCGCATCGCGTGCAAATTCTTCATCTATCATTATTTATATTATATTATTTTAAAAATAAAAAATAGGTAATTATATATACAAATATATATGTAATTCAGTTGAGTAATGATAGTGTAACGATATAAATAATAAATAATACAAGTATTTCTAAAATTGTATTAAATGGAATATAATCCAAGATTTTTTTTTGGATTCTGTCGCGAAGATATAAAGATACAACTATAAACGCGACGTAACGCGTTACTGGTTTGACCCCAGTCAAAGAAATTAAACATTTTATTTCCATTCTTACTCGGGTAATGAGACGATGTGCGGAGTAAAGCTCCACCACCCATGATGCAATGCCTCAAGAATTCGGTCGAAAGTGGTGAACGGATGTATTGTAATGTTGTGTTCCTCTGACTACCTCTGACTGATGTGTTTGTTACTCAGTCTTCCTTTGACTATCCATCAATCATAATATATATGGTAAGTTTTATTTTATTTTTTTTATTTTTAAATACTTACCAATTATCATTGGCTGCGGATGTAAGGCTAATAAACCGACAGGTAATGAGTTGAATATAGCCGTTATATTTTCGTTAACTTGTTTAATAGGTTCATCATCTAGTTCCATATATTCATTATTATTCTTTTTTCTATCGCCTACATTACTCATTGTAGAAGTATGCACCGTGGGATTCATTATGAAATCACTAATATCACTTGAAAATAATAAAGTATCTCTTAAATCTGTGCTATCAATACTACTTACAAATTTTTCATCGGTCAATATATTATCTTTACTTTCATATAATTCCTTTACATTTATACTATTTACATATTTATTAAATGATTCATTTTTTAACTTACTAGAACTAGTCTGTCTACTCTTATTTCTATCCAGAAAGGATTTTTTTTCCTTCTCAATTGAATTGTTTTCGATTTTAGAAGTTTCAACGCCTTTTTTATTTACATTATAATTTCTAATATTTTTTTCACTAATATTTTGACTACCATTATACGATTGACTAAAATTTATATATAATAACTTGTTACTTATGTGCGTTTCATATTTATTTGTATTTCTTATAACACGACGAAAAATTGTTTTCTTTTCACTACTTCTAAAATACGAATTATTTTTCCTAATTATAAGATCATTGGCGATCTGGCTGAAGTCTTCCTTAACGCTCGGTGTTTCACCACTTTGTATAGAATTATTGTCTGCATCATTTCGCTTCCGACGCTCAAAATCATTATCATCAACCAATGCGTCTTTCTTATTTCTAAGCATTTCAAATTGCTGATCAGTGTCTTCTACATTATTTGTTCGATTACTGATATTATGGAAGACATCAAACTCGCTAGAAGCATCAATCCATATCCAAAAAAAATGTCCTTCGAGCATGTTGAGTCGTTTAGCTTCATCCATCACAAGCTTAGCGTAATGTATGTCGCATATCAAGACGACGACACCTCGAGTTAGCCTAGAAACCTCAGCAAGGCGCCTGCCAAAATTTACTTTAAATTGAGAATGTAAGCCATGAAAATGAAATATTAATAAAAAATTTTTAAAGTATATATACTTGTTATATTATTTTTATTAGAGCTTTATTCAGTTTTTATTCTATTTAATAAATACTCAAAATTTATACAAATTTAACTCACTTACTGTTTTAGTAATTATGTTGATAATTACTAAATCAATAAATAAAAAACATTTTTAAATTATTTATCCGAATTAAAATTTATAAGTGTTTATAAAATAACGTACCTGAAAATGGCACGACGAGTGTACTTGGCAGGAAGCGAAAGCCATTTGGGATTAAGTGGTTGGGTGGTTAGAATTGAAGACAGATCCTTTCTCAGAGATAACGTTAAATGTATATCTTCTTCGGCAAGCAGAGTAAATGAATGCCAGTGGGTATGCAGAAGTGTGGCCCTATTGAAAACGTCAGTATATAACAAAATACGTACCCTTAAAATAATAAACGTATATTTACAAAGCTTAAAGAATATACTATGCAGTTACAACTATAACACTATGACTTTTAATATGTAAATGGTACATTGTTTACTAAACTCCTGTTAATAAGTTTAAATTAAAAATAATGAACAAACCTTAATGCATGCAATGTTTCTCTAGCAGTTATCTCCAAACGGATCTCTAAAGGCAGCAATTCCTGTTAAAATAAATACAGTTTGGTGTAAGAAAAATTGTATTTTTATTGCAACGTCATTATTAGTTCACGTCGCCGCATAATCGTTCCTGAAGTAGGTTATAAATGACCATCATTTTGCACCGACGCGGCTGAAATTGCGATGAAAGAAATGTGAAATGTACGAGCAAATTCTCAAAAAAATCTTTTCATCATCCATCCACTCCGGAAATCTGTTTTATTTTACGCGTTCGAATGCTATTTCTTATTTGATCGTTTCCTTTTGTGAAGTAATTCGTCTCAGGCCTTCTTTTATTTATGCAATAACAATTTGAACTTTACTATATTACGAAATAATAACATTAGAGTATCTATTGACGATAATATGACACTTAAATTTCAAGTGATTTTTAAATAATTTTATAATACTTCCCTAGAAGATTTATCTCAAATACTTCACTAGTTATTAGATATTAATAACTACACTATGTTTGATATTAAAAATATAATCTCTATGGAAAAAAATGTAAAGCTATGCTTTAATCTTTTTAAGTAAAGATAGAAAAGAGGAGAATTTAAATATTAATAAATTATTGACATTAATACTGATTATTAGCAAATTCTCAATTGCACTAAAAATTTGGTAAGCAAGAAAAGTATTTACCAATCGAAGCCATATACATACATAAGTTATACGTCGACGAGTTTCACTCACATACGAGATACGCTTTCGTTATTGATGAAAATGGATTTCGAATCTAAAGCTTTCAGCTTTTATATCGTGTTCAGCAGTTGTTAAGTGGAATCAAATCCGCAATCCTAGTGAATGAAATATTTGTTCTAGTATTCTATACAAAAATTTCTTTCAATATGTACGTTAAATCTACTAAAAAATTTTGTTTTCAAGAGTAAAGATACTAAGAGCCTAGACATTATTTCCTTCATATTTCGCCCTGATTAATTGCACAAATTCCAAAACAATCGTGCAAATTATAACGTAATGTCCCGATTCCGTTATAATTTGCGAAATTTAATACAGTTGTTTTCCATTGTCAGATTAGAGCAATGAAAGTACTTAACTCCTCAAAGGATCCCAAATACGATCACAAACATTTATCCATTGCTCTTGGTGGCCTCAAATAATATATAAAATAAATTATTAAAATATGTTCAGATTTAGTAAAATTTATATTCTTTTATTATATACATATTTCAAATGAATCGCTGACATAGCAAGTCGAGCGCTCTTATGATTATCTAGATGTCGAAAGAATCTTTAGGCCTTATTAACTATTATAAGAATTGACGTTGAAACGAAAAGAAAACGTTCTTCAAAGTTATTTAAATTACACTTTCATTAATTTAATGATACCTATCTCTACTAATTAGTGGGTAATACAATACAATATAACTTTAACAAGATGACTACAAAGCAGATTTGTATTGTATTTATAAGTATACAAGGCAAAACGCGGTGTTGAGTTCCGCCACTCAACACGCCATGCCTCAAATTCGCCGGAAAGTGGGCAACGGAGGTGGAACGGAGTGTCTTAACACTAGGTTCAAAATTTCCCTCTGCCTACCTTGCCATGTGCGGGATACAGCGTGAACCCTACTCAGGTTCACGCTGTATAGAGTAGTATTTGTAAGTATTGTTAATTTAATGAAATATAATTGTATTATTAATAAAATATCATTAATATTAAGCACTTATCAAACATAAATAGAAAAGGGTTATTCACTCACATTAGCAATGGTATAAGATAGATGTGTATGGGAAGGAGAAGCGCGTATTACGGGAACACCTGCGCGCGCGGCGGTCGACACCATAGCAGCGGCAGCTGGCCCGCCACCGCATACCAGGAGGGCAGCCACACGGCGACCATCGAATGCCGCGCACGTTTGCTCCAATACACGCGTGTTGAACCTATAATATGTAACTAAGTGATTAACAGACCAACCCCTGCTAAATAAAGCTAATATTATGGAACTATAAATATTATATATATATATATATATATATATATATATATATATATATATATATATATATATATATATATATATATATATATATATATATATATATATATATATATATATATATATATATATATATATATATATATATATATATATATATATATATATATATATATATATATATATATATATATATATATATATATATATATATATATATATATTATATATATATATATATATATATATATATATATATATATATATATATACGGAATTTATAATCTTTAATCTAATCTTTATCATCAATTACAACTGTAAAAATTTAATTAACATTAAAGCAATATATATATTATAGTAGGTTAAAAGGTTTCATAAAATGTTTAACTAAAGTTAATTAAAATACATCTATAATAATCTCCGATTTAATATACAATGTGTAACAATGGGGCAGTGTTTGACAGAACATATGGTGGCTGAGCTTGATTCATATTAAAAGATATTACTGTATTTAAAGCTATTTACATTTTAACGCCTGTCGGAGTGCTGGGGCACAAACGTGCGACTGTAAATACGGCAGTGTCGGACCAAATCGGATCAACGGACGGATCAAATTAAATAATAATTTATAATAAAATAATAAATAACAATATTTTTTTTAATTTCTTCGCTCTGGTAACAAGACACAGCGTGATGTTTCAGCGTTTATTTCCGTCACTCAATCAAATCGCCATGCTTTAAATTTTATGGAAAGTGGGGAACAGAACGGAGTGTATTAAGTTCACTCTCCTACCCAAAAATAATATTTTCAGTCTGATCAATTGACTATTCGTTAAACTTAAATTTTTATTTCAGTATTGTAAATTAATTTTGACTACCTATTTGATTACTAAAAGAAAAAAAAATAGTTGCATGTATAATGTGAGTTATATAAGTAGCCTTGAGTACAACAACATATGGAATATGAACGATATCAGAAGGATAGAATCAAGTTCTCTAGGGGACTATTCTTAACGTCCTCGAGGGAGAGCATTCTTATATATATTTTACAAAATAATATAATAAGACAGTTTTATATAGATCTAGAGGTTTTTACAACTATTTAGCTTTATTAAAAAAACTAATAAAAAGGAATTTTTAAATGATATCCAATGAATAATATTCATTTAATATGTAAAATATTAAAAATCAGAATAAATAACTATTCTTTAGTCAAAAATAAGTTTCTAAAATATTAAACATGTAGTTGAGTAAAAATATAGTTTCATATCTGATGTAGCCAAAATAATCACGACTTTAAGTTCTTATTTAACCATTTCTGATATTTAATATTTATCAACAATATCAATACATTGAAAACTAAAATTTAAATAAATAAAAAATCGTATTAATTTTATCGAATGTTTTAAAAAGACGTACCTTTTTTATTTAACAACAGATTTAAATAAAACAAAGACTAAATGTTGTAGGAAGGTTGCTAAAATTGGATAGTGAAAACTGCATTTAAATCTGGTTAGCCATTTCTGGTAGTAGAGCGTACAAACGAACTGACATACAGATGAACTGACAAAAATATTAAGAAACATTGTTTTGGGCCTTATTATATTAATAGACGTAAGTTGTTTTTAAATAAATCTTCCATGTACAGACAGTCAACAGTCACAGATTTATTATAAGTATTCTCATATTGTTTTATATTTGTAAGGAATGGTATATTTTAAAATATTTAAATCGTAATGACTGGGGTTGGTTGATTTGGTTTTATCTATGAGTCGAGTTAAGTAATATTTTCAAGTTTAAGAGTATTCTCAATTGTTACTTTATGCATAAATTAAATATAGTTGGTTGTTTTTGTTTTGCTCCATAGTATATTGTTTAGGCTCTCTGGGACTCTATCGGAGTTCTAACCATTGAACATTTTCAAAACAATTTTTCAAGTAAAATACTATATAGTTATTAAAAAGTACATATTCGCTACTGTAACACAATAGTATACTGTACTTCAACATAACCACAATTGTAGCGAAGGATCATTAACAAGGATCACAATACTTTGCATTGACCTTTTTGCGTTGTACTAGCGTATACAGGCTGTTATTTTTTCTTCTTTTTATTTGTTTTTTAGGATAATTACTATTTAAAGCAAATTGTTTTGGGATAATGAAGCTTAAAAACGGTTTCACTTTACTTTATTGTCACATAAATGACAAGCTAAGCGGGAGAAGATTTTTTTTCGACAATTTTATTACACACGTAGCAGGGTAGGCAGAACCTTGGTGGGGAAAGAAATGTCTTGTTGGTTTCGGTCGGTTTAAGCGGCAGAACTCAACGCCGCGCTTTGCCTTATATTTTATTATTACCCCGAGTGGGGATCGAACCCATAACATGCCACACGTCAACCCTGTCAACTCAGTTACACACACGCCCCTGTGACACGATAAGCCTCAATCACGATTTGTATAGGCAATCTCAGGCAATCTCGTATTTTCTTTTTACAAATTATATTACAAGTGAATATATATTTATATATATATATATGTATATATATATATATATATATATATATATATATATATATATATATATATATATATATATATATATATATATATATATATATATATATATATATATATATATGACGTTTGTTATAGCGATATTGTCATTGTTATATTTTGATATTATAGATTTTTTTCTTAATTTATTATTATTTAATTTAATAATTATTAATATTTTAATTCACCCTTATTGCACTAGAATGCGAAATAGAAACCTCGTATTATATATGTGATAAATCAATACATTATATGTAGTTGCAATGATACAAAACCACGTTACACATACGTTTTAGCTTTAATTTAAGATCTAGAGTTGAGGTAGTAACTTAAAATTTAAAGACTTAAACGCCTCAATAAGAAGATGGCTTCGCGTGAATATCCTAAGTCTTGGGGAAAGTTCGAGAGAATAGATGAAAATGGGAAGACACTCTCATTTGTAATAGAAGATATTCCAGAAGCTCTATGGCCTACCGCAATTGAATTTATGTTGGGAAATTATATTCGAGAAGATGTATGGTGGACCACAGCCGGTAAGACAAAGATATATCTATAATATGTTATTTACTTAGATCATACGTGGTAGAGGGAAATAAAATATTTTTGTCTTAATTGAAATTAGCATAAAATTATAGAATCTCAAATATATTTAAAACTAATTAACTATTTTGCCAACGTTAAAATATATTCGGGCACATTTAAGACATTGTACGCCAGATGTAAAACATTAATTACGGTGGATACCCTGCTCATGACGTAAATATTTTTTGCAATTAACTAAATCCCATCTTATGTTGTCGAGCTCTACACAAGAAAATTCCAAGTCGTTAAGAAAATTCGCTAAGAACTCCCGCCCCTCAATTATGTTACCACAAGTAACCGGCCTGTTATATCATTTTCCTTCCTTTTAATATAGAAAAAGTAAAAGTTTTGGGCAACTAATCAAAGTCCCGAGCTTTTGTTGGTTATTTTTTTATTAAATACTTAATAATAAGTTGATTCAAGAAATAAATAATGTTAAACGATTAATTTTGAAATAAAAAATAAGTTTGGTAATTACTGTTTATCTTTAATGGATTACTATCATTGATCCGAGGTCATTGGCGTAAACCCAAAATCCCGAACCGAGCTCATAGTTACCCCAAAGAGATTAAAGGCTTAAAGAGAATTATGTTACTGCTTTAAATAGTCAAATAATTGAACATCGAAAAACTGATTTCAAATTTAAAAAAATCAAATCCATTGTAATTTGGTGGGAGTTCTTATTTTAACATAATATATAAATTGATTTACTGCTTTATTTAGTTAGAAACCAAAAATAAAAATATTAAACTATACTTAGTATATAATTTTGTAGTCTTTCTTTTCATAATTGTATAATCATATAGCTAGGTCAGGCAAAGCCAGGTAAAGACCTAAGCCTTAGTAGCCATCTAAGGCATAGCCTGGTCACTGTTTAAAATTATTACTACTTAATACTACTTTGAATACTTTTAGAGTCTAAATTGAATTCAGAATTCAATATAACAAATTAATTCTCAGAAAGGGAGCCAATTATGAGAAATTAATACAGGCGCGGAGATAATTAATGAATGTCTTTGAAATTGACAGGTACGGCAGAGGACCCACAAGCGATAGAAGAGTATCGTGTCTTATGGACATCTATCGTGACGTTGAAAATGAGCTTGGCATGTTTCCTTTTAGACAATGAAGGTACGGAACGAACGCTTGTAGGCGTAAACTTATGTATGCCGCAAGAAAAGGGACACTTCGTTCAACACAAGCCGGTAATCTATTATAAATGTAATTAAAATACAAATCTCTGGTAAAATAGCAAAGCACCACGTTGAGTTTAACCACTCAACACGCGATGCCTAAAATTCAGCAAAGTATGTAACGGAGTGTCTTAACACTAGGTTCCCAAGTTCCCTCTGCCTATCCTGATAAGCGCGGGATACCACGTCAAGCGGAAAGAAAAATACAAATTTATTTGTTTAATAACGACCATTTTGGCAAATATAATTTACTTTGTATTAATAAAATAGTAATCATCTCCATTATTAGTATTAGACCTAATACAGGTCCACAATATCATCATGAAAAAATATTGAATAGGAAAGGTAGGTACAGAACACTTTGAATTTAATTTTCTTATCAATATTAATTGATCATTAGATCCAATAATTAAATTTATTTAATAAGTTCATTCATAATTATTGTAATTGGTTGAGTATTTTATATTAAAAAATAAACATTAGAAAACTAAATTCAACAAATTGTATCGTTTTATTTGTTACGTATAAGACGTATTGATAGTTTGAAGTTATTATACACACATATTGATATAAAAACTCTATAATGGTCAAGTTAGGTTGTAATCAATCACGTCTACTCTCGATCCCTATTTTAAGAAAATCTACTTTATATGTTTAAAAAATATATATTTCAAATTCTTTATATAAGTTTGTATAATAATAAATAAAGACTTGCAAATGTATTCAAAAAATATCGCCTCCTCATAACTTTATTCTTTGCACGAAAACGTTGTAAATTATCACCCTGTTTCTGGATGATATTTGTATGTAGTTTGATTACAGAAGTAATAGGTAAGATTACAAAGTTGTTAGGAAAAATGTCTTATACACTTTTCGTAATAGTTTTCTTATTTTATACAATTTGTTAAATATTTCACGAAAACAAAAGACAATTTCAGATCGCTGTTACTTAGTAAGAGGTTCATTAATTTACGGTTAAACTATAAGTATCAAAATTATAATATTAAATGCAGTTTAAAGACACAAATATATTTTTACATTTAGCTTGGTATAAAAATTAAAATATTTAAAAGGTATGAAAATTATAAAAATTAAAATATTTAAATGGTATGAACAGATTATATACATGTATATTAAATATAACGTTGAAACGCATTTATTTTTTTATTTAACAGCCTAAAACGAAAGCAGGCTTACTCTCCCTGTGTATGTTTAGCGAGGCTATGAAAGTGACAGCGATTTACGACAAGTACGACGTGAGTAAATATCTCATGGGAGCTGGCCTGTCCGTATCTCCAGAATATCGTGGCCTTGGAGTGGCTGTTGAGCTCCTTAAATGTAGGTAAGAACTTGAACAAGGTAAAAACGTCTTTTTATAATATTCTATATAGGCTAATACATTGTCTTTGAAATATGTTATATATAAGAAAAGCATTTTTAAAATTAGTAAAAATAATTACAATTTTATTTTTAATTTTACATAATAACTAAATATTGTCACTATTTAAATATTTTTTTATTGTCACTCATAAATATTTGTGCATTTGTGGGACAAGTAGAAAGGAACGAACCTCATCAAATGTCTTCCAGCTAATGCATGAAGAATAATCTTCTTTAATTCCGTTTTCTATACGATTAAAAACATTTACAGGCATTACATTATTAAAATGTCACACGTTCTATTTTCACTAAACCAATACATTTACTTGTTTATTTACTTTATATTTAAACTGTGTTTATGTTTTAGAAAATTGCTCGCAAAAGAGGAAGGCCTTGATGTAACCGGAGGAATATTCACAAGCGCATCAGCTCAACGTTCCGCGGAAAAAGCAGGCATGGAATCCATCTACGAAATTCCATACAAGGAATTTGGAGATCAGTGCCAAATCAACTTTAATACTAACACAGAAAACTTAAAAATATTCGCGACAAAAATAGAATAAACCTATATATGATATTTAATAATGTTAAATATCCTCTAAAATGTAAGAAATTCTCTCTTATTATAGTTGCAAATATCATTTTAAGATTAACAAAGAAAGTTGTTGTAACACTTCGAAATTAATGTTCTTTATAAGGGAAAAGAATTTCCTTATGCATACTATGAATACTAATAGATCTTCTTATTTTATGGTAATTTTAAAATGGAAAATTTTGTATAACGTTTATTTGTTACATTACACTGGTCTACAATAAAACACTTTTTGTGTGTAATAAGATATTTTTGTCTTGATATGTTTGAAACAAGGATGAGAGAGAGAGAGAGAGATCTTGAGAATGTTTTATCATTATTATTATTTGTTCCAGATAGACATAGTTTTCTTGTAATTAGATATTTATACTTATATTATTATGAATTAAATGAAGTTATTTCTCTATAATGTCATCATATATCAAAATTATGTTATGATTTTCTTCAACATATTATCTTAAGGGTTTTCTTTACTCCAAAGACTTCAGTGGAACTACTCACAATTTATTGCAAAAGATGTATTAATATAGTGCGTATATAACAGCTTTGAGACAATATTTTTATAGTTACTCGATAAATATATCCGCAAAACTGAGAGTACATTTCAGCATTTCATCTTTCATCAATTGCCTTATTTACACAAATATTTGGTCATTTCCAATTGACGAAGCGTAGCGGTCATATTGGAAATTTGTGGTGGTTCTGGTACTAAAACTTCTCTATGAGATGACCAGTTTTTCTTTTAATAATAATTCCTTTTACGTTAGTGAGACAAACATAGGCGGTATCCTTCAATATCACAGAAGTTGCAAATATATCGAGATCTTTTTGCCTATCCTGTAAAATGATCCACACAGATATATAATATATAGACCTACGCTTTATCATTTTTACCAATTGCAAAACCAAAATTCAGTTCATATAAATTGGTTACTAAAAGTGTCATTAACATTAACAGGGTCATTTTAACACTTTCTAGACTTCTCTATAAATGTTACTTAATACTAATATTATTTTGTTCATTTAATACTATATTAGCAAAATAATTATAGCTACTAAAATTATTATAGGCCTATCGTGGCGCAGCGGCACGTTTGTGTAACTGAAACCGACAGGTTCTGGATTCGATCGCCACTTAGGAAATGAAATATTTAGTATTTTCAATTTAAATATTTAATGTTTTCATTTCTTCGCTCTGGTACAAGGCAAACGCCACTCAACACGCCATGCCTCAAATTCGGCGGAAAGTGGGGAACAGAAGTGAAACGGAGTGTAGCTCTGTCACTAGGTTCCCAAGTTCCCTCTACCTACCCTGCTATGTGCGGGATACAGCGTGAAGCTGAGGGGCTGAGTGAATATTATTATAATGAAGAAGTAGTGGACGTGGACCTACTGCACGAGAAGGAATGAGCTTACCAACAATAAATAACACACTAATCATATAATATCAAATAGTGTAATATATTAAATCGACTTAAAGCTGGCTGTGTTTAATTGTCTACAGCGGGTTTTATGACTACGTTGAGATTGCCGAAAAGGCATGATAAATTGCCGTCGTTTGAAACGTAAACGACTTTTAGTTGGAGGGTTGATTTTATATGAATATTATTCTACACATAATTTTTAATCGACATCCATTTCCAATTCTAACAACCTATTTATTAACTATTTATATTCCATGAAATCGCAAACGTTATTATAATTTTTATTTGAAATATCTGAAAAGATCATACAGAATGCTTTAAGGCCAGCTTAACTTAAAGGAAATTGATTATTTAAACTTAATATAGATCTGAAACTGTAATGAATTTACATATCGTAAGAATAGTTATGTAATATTATGAATTTTACAATGCGCATAAATAATATAATACTAAATTGTCCCCTATTCAAGCTTTATTAAATAAGAACGGCACTACGTTTTCCATCAGACTTTTCTCTTTAAGTCACGCTTTTTTTACTGATGTCAACTCCACTTGGCGCATTTGGTCAGCCGCAGATTGTAATGCTCATTGGCGTTTTAATTTCCCGCCAATTCAGTCGACGTCCGAGTCCCATATCCAACTCTTTAAAGTCATTATCAAGTTTTATAATATGTATATAAAAGATGATTGTATTTTCAATTTTATACTTTATCTGGACAATTTGACAAAGTCATTACTTGAAGATCGGAGAAAATTTTGCATAGTCATTTAACTTTTTTATCAATATCAGAGGTGAGCCCAAATCTGCATAGCGTTCGTTTATATGTAGTTGGATCAAATCCCTGTTTATGTATGTTGGTAATCAGCTAGCTCCAGTAGCATTAGATTTGCTATTGTATCTACAAATGGGCGTAAAAACTTCTTACCAGGAAAATTGGGTTTGACAGAATACTATAACAAAATTTTACTTTGTTTTTATACCTAGTTATAATGCATATCTTAACAATTTTAATTATGTACGTTTATTTATTTTCTCATTAAATTTGGATATTCACTAAAGTAAGGCATAAGTGAGTGATTTGACATGTAAGGATTTGCTTAGTACATTTTATAGCATTCTATACTACTTTCACATTGCATTCTAGATATACTGTATTCTTTTACTGCAGTATTACAAGTCACAAGTAATCTATAGCTCTGTCACATTGGCTTCCATTACTTTCACTGGCAGCGACTGCCACTGTCAAGTAGAAGTGACATTGAGAAAAAAATATGGCTTAAGAGGGAGAAGAATTAGGTAGGAAACGTAATGCCTATCACATTTTATACAGCTTCGAATAAAATAGGATTCGAATAAAAATATTATTATTAGTATCACAGTTAAATGAAAAAAAATATATTGACATACTGGTAAATAAACATGATACTACCATCATATAAACATTATTGCTGTAGGCTGAAAGCTTACTAACATTTCAATTAAGCGCCATTACCCATGCGCTTAAGGCTTATCGTTATTCAACACCTCTATAATCCTTTCTAGTATACAAAGGTTAATCATTCTCCTATTCTAAATTCTGTAAGTTTAATGTAAATTCCTACATTTTGAATATGATATATTTTAATAAACAATGAACTACAATTCAGTGTTATAATATGTGGTAACTATGGAATTCCTATGTTCATCATTCAACATATAATATTATCTTCATCACATAACTACTCGGAAAAACAGAAAGGAAAAACTTCTAAATCTAAAATATTTTTTTCTCTTAAAATATTTTCTTTTTTACTTTACGGATCCTATCGTCGTTTAATCATTCCAACAACTAAAGCTTTTATTCTATCTGTTACGAGTATTTTAAAATAAAGCCTTTAGTGACACAATTGGTAAGCCATATCAATCTACGTATAGTTCTAATAAAACAAAGTTTTTAACAATATTTGTCTGCATGTCTTTCTGACTGTTTCTGTGTGTGTTTCTCTGGTATGGTATGGTTCTTTGATTATGGCGTTTCGAGCGTGCCAGTTGAGCACATATCACTTCGCCAATGTCACGTTGAATGGAGAAGACACGAAGGAGGTTATACGGTAGAAGAAATAATATTACGCAATAGGAGAATGCATATTAAAAAAAAAAAAGATCTAATTAAAAATTGCCTTCACCTATAACAAAAAAAAAAAACATATTTTAAAATAAATATATACATTATGTACACACAGGGTTAGTAATAATAAATATATAATACAAAGATGTTAGTCTACAATTTAATATTGTTATATCTAATATATTTACATAAAAAATTACATAATGGACTAAACACAAACATTAACAAACATTGAACATTAAGGGGACGGGGAACTTTGTGAGTAAGGACATCGTATAAGGGATGGATTAACTTGGGGCATGTAAAAAGGATGTGAGAAGGGGAACCGTCGTCCAGACCACATTCACACAGTGAGTGGTCCCTGACCCTGATCTTAGCTAGATGTACAGGTGTGCACGCATGTCCAAGACGCAAGCGACAAATGGTCGATATTATCCTCCGTTCAATAAATTTTTGAGAATCTGTCTGTTTCTGTGTGTGTTTCTGTGTCTGTCTCTTCGTGGTAAATTTAAAAACTATAACGTGGTTTTTATACAGCTGTCACGAATAATTGACTTGTAATAGTTACTTCTATGTTCAAAACATACGTGAATGATAAATAATATGCTATTTTCGAAGTTGTTTTCTGTTTTTTTTTTGTTAAACTTTATAAAAATAAATATGTTCATTAGCTTTTGGCATGTATTATATGCTACTAGCAAATATATACTCTAATCGATTTCTTAATGTGCTGTGATAATTTTAAATATACAGTATTATTTTTACCAATCAAATTCAATGAATCTAATTTTGCTTTACAGCTTATCATTTCTAGTACTATCTTATACAATTGACAGGATTGTATGAAAAAAATAAGGGAGATACTGACAATGTGATTGATTTGACAAATCAAGCCCAACACGCTAGAATCAAATCAAGCCAACACCGTGATTTCTACAAAAGATTTTATGGTATGCTGCAAAGGTCTGCTCACATTGTTTCCCATATTATTATCAGGTATGACATATCAGAGAGCCATACGCATATAAAATAAAGATGTTGAACTGAAGAAATATGAAATTTATTACAACTATGTTACACTACATCATATTTTTGATAATATATATATATGTTTTGTTAAATGTCAATAAAGAGGTTGGCACGAAGAAATGCCGTCAAAAAACAGCTTTGCATTTTTCCAACATAACACAATAAATTATAGTTGATTTATAGACAGTTATTTACATAAAGATACCATCATATATTAAGATTTGTAACTTCTTATATCTTTTACTGTTAGGGTTAAGGATAAAAAACCTATGTGTTAATAATGCGATGCAGATTATAGGAGACCGTGAGTGTCCTATAGTCTCCTACTGTCTCACAGAAAACTGGTACACGGTACACTTTCATATTCTACAGTGATATCGAAGTAGTTACTTATTTCGCTAAGCATTTCTTCGTTTTGTAGCTCTCAATTTTATTGAACACGTGCCTAGATCGATACACCTCTGGGCTAGTACATCCCAGGATCATTTAAACCATTTGATCGCAAACGACGTAGAGCCATTCGAATTGTTGGAGACTCAATGATCTGTAAAGGGCTTAACACTTTGGCTTTGGGTAGAGACATATCGTCGCTGTGCGTTCTCTACCGCATTTATCACGGGGTGTATTCTAGAGAATTGGTATCTACCAGTGAATTATATAACCGTCCAGTACGTTTCTCGACTAGTTTTCCTCCTCTGATGTTACACGGGGTCATGGCCGGTCATTACTCCCCACCAGGTGGTTATACGCTCGTTTGCTTTGTCTTTTGCATAAAATATAATACGTGGTGAGACCTCATTTCAAAATAAAATTTCTATTCTCAGGAAACCTTTTCTTAACTGATTTACCTCTATTGGATCAGAATTTGTCCAACAATTTTCGGACCTTCTAAGTCCCAAGACGGAGTACTCGCAAGCACATATACTGCTTCGTTTGAGAATATCCGGTAGCCTAGTATAATCCTTATGGCCATTACACGCTGCGGGTGTCGTAATTGTGTGCTGTTTTTTTTTAAATATTTAGCATAGATACTCTCAATAGATACTCCATCTACGAGGATATGTGTACCTGGAGGAGGCCTACGCCTAAGTCTATTATGAGAGAAGTTTCTGGCTTGTGAATGGGAACCTCTAAGCCCAGTTGTCGAAATTTCATTATCACCACAGAAACTTCTGCTATAGCTGCTCCTAAGAATAGCAATATTGTTACGTCATTATTTAGAACTTGCCAAAATAACTGGTTTTTAAATTTTATTTTATGGAAAAGACAAGGGAAACTTTGAGGCCTGTCGTGGCGTAGCGGCACAAGTGTGTGACTGTAACCGACAAGTTCTGGGTTCGATCCCCAGTCGAGGAAATGAAATATTTAATATTTTTAATTTAAATATTTAAAGTTTCATTTCTTCGCTCTAATAATAAGGCAAAGCGCGGCGTTGAGTTCCGCCACTCAACACTCAATGCCTCAAATTCGGCGGAAAGTGGGGAACGGAAGTGGAACGGAGTATCTTGTCAATAGGTTCCCAGGTTCCCTCTGCCTACCCTGCCTCGTGCGGGATACAGCGTCAAGCTGAAAAAAAAACAAGGCAAACGAGCATACACGTTGCCTGATGGTAAGTGATTACCTCCGCCCATGGCCTCTTGTACAACAGAAGAGCAACAATAAACAATATATCGCCGGCCTCTAAGGTAGAAATAGGCGCGCTTTTTGATTTGATGAAGATGACAGCAAGTCGAACGACATGGATTTCTTCAACAACAACTGTTGTGAAAACACTTGCTACAGGTAGACCATTTACTAGCCGCTTGATTTTCAAGGTTCCTCATTATACTAAAGGTACTAACTAAGGAGCAGCATTAATGAAATGGTGAAACATCAAAATAGTCAACTGAACGTTGGTCACAGACAATGCAGCGCTAATAAAAACGCGGTTACTCATCACCGAAGCATAAATATTAAAGAAAGTTAAATTTCTTCATAGTTTATATAGAATCAGTATAACTGGCCGATTAACAGAATTGCAGATACTAGCAACGATGTCACTATAATAATGAAGATTAATCTGCTAATATACGTAGAGAAAATGATAGATTAAAGAATTGTATAAGAATATATAAAGAATGAGTAAGTGGTAAGCAATCCAGAGGGAGACTTTAATGGGTACTTTTGAAAATACAATATTGATGATATTAAAAAAATATTACAGGATAGGCATGGGAACCCTGTTGGGTATATATATGAAGATGTTCATGACAAAGGACGTAAAATGTATACAAAAACACCGGCACTCCAGTCCAAATTAAAACAATTCACTGTTTTTTTAAATAAGCAGTAAAATTACTTACATCAACATACACTCATTTATTCAAAGAATGAGCAAACTTAACGCTGCTATAAATAATTATAGCAAGTGTTAGAACACAATGTTAAAACACATGCTTTAATTAATTATAACATAAATAACCTGTACCTCCATTTTGCTTCGCACATTCAGGTGAAAATAACAAATACCTTAACAACAAAGATTTACTTAATTTACTTAAGTATTTTAATTTCTGTATCCTAAAGGAACTATAGTTTTGGAACTGATATTACTATTGATAGTATATATTGATGCAAGTGTAGTTTCAATTATTCCATGTAATTAATCAGTGCTAAGGATTCCTGCAGTAGTGATACACGATAACTAGCCACTAATTGCTAATAAGAGCAATGTGGAAGTAGATAAAAGCACAAATTAATAATCAACGCTTTAAGGAAATAAGGAATGAGAGAAAAGTTAAGTTAATAACCTTGACCTATCTGTCCGTTTGTCTGTGGCATTAATTTCAGAACGATTCTTTAAACTAATGAACCGATTAGTGTGCGACTTTTTGAAACTAGAAAGCCTTGTTCATCATGGTGGTGGTTAGTTATGTTTTATCAAAATTGTATAAGCAGTTTACAACACATAAGCACTTTATTGAGCTGAGATCAGGAGTATTTTAAAATTTTAATCATTTTATCTACCAATTAATTATACAATGCACAGTCTAATTTATTATTATAAAGTGTCAAATAGAAACAAAGTGTTAAATAGGATGTACTGATTTATTAATAAAATATACAACAAAGCATCCTAGAGAAGATGGTTATAATTTATGGAGGTTTCATAGATATCTACATTTGTAATGCACATTCCTTTATTGAATATAAGGCACTATATGGTATGGTTGTCTATTATACAGATTTGTGTCCAGGAGATTGCATGCTTAATGAAGATAGGTAAGTGCAGGCTAATGGTAATTAGGTATTAATATTATAAACATAATATAATATACTATTATAATAGCCTTGAATATTTTGTAATTTTTTTTTAGTTTCACGCTGTATCCCGCACGAGTCAGGGTAGGCAGACGGAACCCGGGGACCTAGTGTTAAGACACTCCGTTCCACTTCCGTTCCCCCCACTTTCGAATTTGAGGCATTGCGTGTTGAGTAGCCTTATTACCAGAGCGAAGAAATGAAACATTAAATATTTAAATTGAATATCTCATTTCCTCGACTGGGGATCGAACCCAGAACCTGTCGGTTACAGTCACACGCTTGTGCCGCTGTGCCATGACAGGCCTCATAAATAAATGAAATAGGACATTAAATTAAACTTTATTGTTCTAGAATCCTTTTTTATAATATTTTTTATCTTCAATTAGATTTTTTGTTTCAAAGAATTATTAAAAACTATAAAATCATTTTTTCTACCTAACTGACATAAAACCTAAACTGCTAACATAATTATAAATAAGTGGCGGTAGTTTGTAATAATAATTATGACTGATAGATGGATACAACATTAGGCCGTTGAATGTTTGTCAGTGTTCTATTCCGTGATACAAACACTGCAAAGTAATTAAAATTTCGGGTTTCTAAAAATGCCTTCTAAATGAACGCGATTTATCCGGTTAAATAATTTTAGATAAATAATGGTAAAATTACTAAAATCAAAGATTAAATGTATTTTTTTATTTTCTATATATATTTAAAAACACAAAATCTGTGAATATAATGTTAATAAAGTAATAAAATTAAATAAAGACCAAGCATATATGAACCATTCTTAATTAACTTATTAATCATGACTATGAAGAGTAGAGCTCATTAGGCATCTGCTTTGCATACTGCTAAACTCCAGTGGGCTAAGTTGCAGTGATTTATAGTTACAGAAAATTATCAATACGGTTCTAAAAGCTCTAATATATTTTATTGTATTGACAACTACAAGTAATTGCCGATTTCTGTTATAATCGTCTCTCATTTCTACGATAACAGTAAATTGTGTTTTTTTGTTGTTTCTTTTGTAAATATGTTTTTATAGTTTATTTTTCTGCTTTCATTTTTCACATTTATTTGAAAATCAAAGACTTGCATTTTCGTCATATTTTACTTTATTAAAGTAACGGTAAAATTTCAAGTCAATAGTATTTTGAGCTGCTTCCGCGGAACCAATGCATAAATTCAGAGGTCTGTTAGCAACTGGAAAATCGAATGACCAGAATTAGTTAATTATAAAAATGACTTTTAACCAGGCCTATGGTATAGGATAGCACTTGAAAAATTATGAATATTGGTTGGGAATTGATATTACGAATACATCCGCCAATAGTCCTGCCCTTAAATTATCATATATTTGTCTTTCCACAACTTCCCTCGTGGTAAATATTTTAATAATGATGACTCAGTTTTTTTCGAAAAAGGGTTAGATTTTCTACGAACTTGAAATTTTTAAATTTTTCCGTCAATTACAAGACGACTAAAGGTGGTCGAGTAGAAATATAATATACTATAGTTTAAAGCTACACCGGAAAAATCGCTTTTGTTTTGTTGAGAAAATTGCCAATTAGGTACTTAGCTGCCGACCTAATAGTGATCTCACAACTAATTTTCATTTATATTATGGTGTAAAAAAAATTATATTAACGTTATTAAAACGAAAACAAAGCTTAAACGTTACGAAAATATAATAATGAGAAGAAATGTTGGAACATTTTCATAATAAAAATTGTACGATGTAGAAGGCAGGTTAATTTTAAAATCTTCTTGTTTGATGTCAGTTAAAAGGAAAATTTCTAGGCGTACACTTTACTTGTGTACTTTTTTGTTTAATTGTAACCTGTTTTTTCTTTTCTTGTTGTTATAAGCTATTCTTTTCGTAATTCATACTCCTAGGGCCAATTAAAATATTCCTCAAGTAATCTGCTTCACACTATATCCCTAGCGGGGTAGACAGAGAGAACGGAGCTCCAAACGCTACTGTCTCGGCATACCTCTTTCGCCTCGTCCACTGTCATCAGCCTCTTCATACATGTCCTCCGGGGGGTCCTCATGCTTTTTACGTGACCATCCTCCAGTATCGTAGTAGTATACTGTGTTTTCAAAAGTCAACCGAGGTCCCCCCTCCTTCTCTTACCACTCACTTTTCCTTCATAAATCTTTCTTACCATTCTTTCTTCACTCATTCGCTCGACGTGCCCAGACCACCTGAGCACGTTCTTCTTCATTCTCACTGTAACATCCACGCTAGTACCTACAAAATCAATACTACAAACACAATCAACTGATTGTTTGTAGGGTACCGTACCTCAAAATCTTAAATGAAACCTTTATTTGATCAGTTTGTTTTGGGTTTGTCTGTCTATCAACATCCTGAGATTATATCAGGTGGTTGTGAAATTTATATGAAATATTCAAGTCCCTTTGAACACAGAAAAACTTAAGTCAGCGCATATAACTATAAGTTGTATATTTCATTTGATAATTTGATTTAGTTAGTTTTTGCTTGTTCTCTTATCATATTTAATAAAATAAAAAAATGCGGTCTGACATTTTCCTTTCGAGTTTTTCATTTCGAAACGAAAATTTCCTAGTCAGTTACAGGTAATTAGGTTAAAGTGTATAGTACAAAGAGGTTTCCTCTAAATGGAAGGATTTACTCGCCTCACTTCCTTCCTAAGGTTTGACTGTATTCTATTGTCATATTTTAGTAAGTATTTCTTTAAAAACCTATGCGATCTTTAATCCTTATTTTTTTATTAAGAGAAATTGTCTGTAAATATTATAAGCGAAGTTACTTGGATAATTTAAGATATGAAAGATAGTGTATGTGTGTGCTCACACAATAATTTATCAAAATTACTACATACGAGAATGGAGAGTCTTAACATTAATTTTTCTTAATTAAATATAAGCCTTAAAACAACAATATTAAACAAAAACTACCTTTCATCTTCTGGAAGCTCTATATACAACGGTAGCAACGTTATATTGCGCAGATACAGTGGATAATCGCCGGCCAGGTAGGTCTGGGACACGGTTTTGAGCGTGCGATTGAAGGCGGCCACCGCGGCGGCGGCCGAGGGCGGCGCGGCGATCGCCAAGTAGAAAGCGGTGCGCGCGTCCGCCTGAAGCACGCGCAGCTCCCGTGCCGCCGAGACGACCGCCAGCACGGCCAGCGTGAGGAACACGCGCCCGCGCATCGCGATCACCGCGGCGCCGCCCGCCCGCCGCACCGCGCCATCCCCGCCGCCCTACCACCATCCACCGCTCGTTTTATATCACGGACTTAACACTAATATTATCCACCTGCTGTTGCAATAAGCGAAATTCGAATCTGTAACAAAAATAACATTAATTAATATATATTCTTATGTACGTGTAATTTATATTAATTTTTATATTCGAAACATAATATTTCAATAGAAAGAGTTGATTAAATCATATCGGGTAATTTTAATTTGGATATCTATTTCTATTGTTCTGCTGTGCATATTATAAAGTAATTATAACAGCAATGATTTTATAACGCCAATTTTATTTTACCTAATCTTAATTAATTAAAAGCGTATTTCATTAACAGAAGACACCAGTACCATATCTACTAATTAAAGCTATAATTTCAGCGCTGACAGGGTACGGAGCAGCTGCCAAGTGGCTTGCTAGCTACGATAGCGTAGAACTGACTTATTGCCAAGTGTCATACAAATATCGATACATTTTATAAATCCAACTTTTTTAATAGCAAAAATTAATAGTTTAAACTAAGTGAGGTAAAGTGGAAATTTGTGTAGTACTAAAAAACCAAGCAATGTAATCAACATTGTTTAATTATTTCAATGTATAGTTTACAATTGCATTTGTTTATATTTCAAAAAAATGATAATGAACTTGTTTTGGAATATTTTCAAAATCATAAAATTAATATGTTTTTTGGGTCTGTTTAAGTTTAAAGAATTAATATCACAGTTATTAACGACATAGTCACTTATTACAGTAAGGGTAGTGAATAAGGATTTCAAAACCATTCAAGATAATTTTTTTGAATGTGTCAGTATAGTAACAATTGGTTATAATACTAATTCAACATTTCCTTGAATCACAAACCCCACAGGGAATGCAGTATGAACCAATAATTAAATCCTTATTGATCACGTGGCTTAACGGCAAGCCGATAAAAGGGAAATTCTGCAGTAACAATCGCATTCGCTGCTAATCCCTAATACATAGCGATTTGTTATTTCTACCTTATAAAAGATTATTGTTTATTTTATATAATACATTTTGTTTTAGATGGAAAATTTAATATTTTTTTATTTATTTATGACATTATTTGAATTTTATCTTCTGGTGTAGGCTACAGTTCCTAGCCAATGGAAAACTTAAAGTCCGTTAGTACACAATTTGAACTTTTAGTTGCCACAAAGTTTCGGCACTAAGTAACTTGGTCCAACGCCGGCTTATTGGCTAAAACTTGGAAACTAAGTAAAATTATCTGTTATTCAGAATAATGCAGAATATTATCTAATATTTTCACATTGTTTAATGAACAGAATGAAATGTCAATTATGGCAATGTAAAGATTTTAGATGCATAAAAAGATTCTAAATTTCGTATATGTTTCCCAAAGGCAAATAATGTACATATCCGGCATTGTCGATGCTCTTAGTGTAACCATCAAGTTATATAAACAACCAGAAGCCAAGGTACATCAGTAATTGAATCATATGGCTTACTAAAACTTAATCGGCAATAGAGCAATTATAAAGTTATTCAACATTTTTAATAAAGAAGAAATTTTCTTTTTTCTGGGATTAAATTATTAAAAGATATTCAGAAGTATCGTGGAGCTGGTGCAGTCTACTGTAAACATGTGAAATTGTGGATTCAATCCCACAAGGTAATGGAATATTTATTTTTTCATTTCTACAAATACTTTCTCAAGGCAAACGTAGCGTTGAATTTTCCCACTCCACTGGCAATGCCACAGCTTAGGTCGAAAGTGGGGGATAGAGTGTCTCAACACTAGGTTCTTAGGTTCCGTTTGCCTACCATGCCAAAGGCAAAAAAATGAATCGTTAGTCGTTCGAATATTTTCGCTCAACCTTCCACAAAAGATATACTTTCCACAGAATTGTTGGTAGTAAACTCGATGAACATCTCTAATTTGCGGTAAGCTTTTACAGCTCTCTAATTATATGGGACTGTTAAACAAAGTTTATAACAATTTGCTTTAAAACAAACGCCATTAGAAATTTACTTTAATATTTTATACAGAATATGTTAAATTAGTTCTGAAGTAAATTAAAAAATTAAAGACTTTTGAAGGACGAAACGAAATTTTGAAGGATTAAATTACGACAACAGAAATGTATTTCAACGGTGCGGCCCCTTGACCCGCAAATCGTCACATTTTACGCATGCCCAACACCGTACGCGTTTAAATGAGTAATGAGAAATTCAGAGTATTTGCTAAATTCATAGGTACGTTAATTCCATTAAGTAAATAAGTTATTTTTCCTCAAAATTTCTTAAATACAATTTTAAATGTATAAAATTTAATTTATAAAGATCAAAAATTTAAGGCATGTTGTGGCGCAGTGGCACAAGGATGTGACTTTTAGCTCGACAGGCTGCAGGACAAATCCCCACTTGAGGGAATGAAATATTTAATATTTTAAATTATAATGTTTAATGCTTTCGTTACTTCTATCTGGGAACAAAGTAAAGCGCGCCATTGAGTTCCGCTACTCAACATACAATGCCAACATACAAATTCGTCGGAAATTGGGAAACGGAACGGAGTGTCTTAACACTAGGTTTCCAAGTTCCCTCTATCTATTCTGCTATGTACGGGATACAGTGTAAATCTGAGTGAGTGAGAAATATTTAGTTCAACATATACGTGTACATATAATAAAAATGTAATTAATCGAAGTCTATACACAGAAGGTTAATAAAAAAAATAAGGTATTTATCAATGTCATAGGACTAGCTTAAGCCATTTAAATACTGTTTTTACAAAATTGGGTAAGCCTTTTTAATATTTAAGTAGAGTAGTAGTTTGTTTTATTTCAATCTGTTTATAAATAAAAAAGTTATGCCAATAAAATGTTTTGTTTGAGAAAATGAGAATTGAGAATTAGCTGAAATTGGTTTTTATATAGAGGCACATTTATCGTTTTATAAAAACTCGGACATACACCATCCAAGACAACTCGCATTATTGATAAATACAATAATTTCAATGATTTTTTAAATTAAAAGTTTACGCTTTAAACTTACGCTTTACTCGTTAAAGCGATATCACCCAACATTATATAGAAAAAACTAATGACTACAATATATTTAATTGTCCACTATAAAATTAACCTATTGAATATTTCTACAGAATATTATATTATAATAGCTTAAGGACTTAGCCTCAAGACTCAGGACACGACCGTTATAAAGTCAATAAGGATCCGCCCGGATAGATTTGTGAACGCAAACGCTAAGCGGATATAATCTTGATTATGATAATGTTATCTTTAAGTTCTGCAGCAAATTAATTGCCAATTGAAATTTATAATAAAATGTTGACAAATTTATAAATGATTAATAAATTAAAATCTATATATGAGTAATTGCATTGTAATAAAATTTTGGTTACAAATTTGATTTGACTTTATTTTTTTTCTTATTCTATATAAGAAGTCTGTCGTTGGGTAGGGGCACGAGCGTGTGACTTTAAACGCAACAGATTGAAGGTTCGATCCCCAAGATCAATGTATTTGCTAGTTTCGCCACTCTACACGCAATGCACAACTTCGGCAGAAAGTGGCGTACGGAACGAAGTGTCTTGACACTCAGGTTTCCAAGTTTCCTTTGCCTACACTGCCATGTGCAGGATATATATTATTAATATATTAAATTGATTTTTTTTATCATACCGTAAAGTATCTAAGATAAATGTATTTTTTTTTCGAAGTATTGAGTAATTATTACTTCTTTAGACCTAATATTACTTAAAGTGACATTCGTGATACCTGCTTTTTTTTCAGCTTCACGCTGTATCCCGCACGAGGCGGGGTAGGCAGAGAGAACCCGGGAACCTAGTATTAAGACACTCCGTTTCACTTCCGTTC